>CM074453.1:14898431-15498431 GCA_037101425.1 Elopichthys bambusa | reverse complement strand
AATAATTTAAAATAGTTCTTACTGTATATTTGATCAAATAAATGCAGCCGTGGTGAGCATAAGAGACTTTATAACATTATAAAAATCTTACCGACCCCAAACATTTGAAGGTTAAGGCCCCAATATACTTCAAACTAAATCGAAGAACGAACTGATGTGACGACATTTTTTAAACGACTTACCAAAAGCAAACTTTTAGGTAAAGTTAGCTTCAACTGCAAAACACCTTCATACTACCATTGGTCCGTGACGTGTGCTGAGGCTCCGCCTTCTTTCACGAGGAACTCTTCTGACTCATTTCATTTGTTGAGTCCTTCAAGGTCAGATCTCTACAGGTGAAAACATGAGCCGCTTTATAGTGGAAAATGAAGTTGTGCTTCTGATGAAATGAGGCACTGGCACTATTTTTCATGTTTAAAGCTGCCTGTTTTTAAGCAATCTATCGAATATGCCTTATAAATAAACATGAAGTGACTTTAATGGAGTGCTAATTTGCAGAACTCATGCTAACATACCCATGTTGTAATGATCAGATGCTTTCCTTATGCTTTCTATTTTAAAAATACTTGCTGTTTTGTCATTTTCTGTTGTGTTTATTTTGTTAGGCTACTGAGAGGAAAGCGTGCATCACATAAAGATCACTATCAGCAGTGTGGGTGGCGTCAGATGTTCATAACAGTATAGCCTATCGCTGCTCACATATTTCCAGCTTCGTTTTACTCCTAAAGAAAGAACGAAAAAGAACTTCACTGTGCAGCAGGCTCATTAGAAAAATACGGAGTCCCAGACATGACATGCTGGACAAAAAAGGCTAAATCGTGCGCACGATTTATTAATTAGTTCCCTCGATTTACTAAAGCTGGGCATACGGCTGTGCGATTTTCGTCCGATTTTGAGCCGAATTCTCACTCGTGCGACTCTTTTATGAGTCGGGCCGATTTTCATCTTTGTCGTGCGTCGTTTGTCCTGCAGTGTTCGTGCAGCGTACAGGGGGAACCTGTACACGATAAACCTCTCCCGACCAGCAAACGAATGGTCGGATGAATTTCTGGCATGTCAGAAATTTTGGTCGCCCCTCGTGAGGATATCGCACAGTTGAAGCAGAGCTAAGAAACGATTGCCCTAAACTCTGTGTTTTTCCCTCACTGCGCCTGCGCAAAAACTGAAATTAAACCATTTCATTAATACAGCAGCTATACAGCTAGCTGCAGTTTAGCAAACTGTTGCTTACCTCCAGTTCGTTTTGCATAATAGATAAACCATAGGCCTATTAGCCAAGTCTACCAAGGCACCTGGGTGTATAGGCTAGCTATTTGGCACCTCTTGTATTAATTTATTTGATCATTAATTTACTTGTTTCATTTTTCACTTTCTATTTACTCATTTAGGATATTTCATATTTACTTAATTTTATTATCACGGGAAATGTGAACCGTTGTCCATCATTTGGCAATTGGTGATAAAGAAAAATGTCACGTCGCAATTTTGGATTTATTTCCATTTTAAACCACGAAGGCGAGTCAGTGGATATCAACAATGCGCAAACTTTGCGCAAGATGAAGAAGTCTATAGAAGATAAAAGAAAAACCGACGAGCTTTCGGTGCATATTCTCCCAGAGACAACGAGAGACAAATCCTACTTCAACATGCTAATAACGGTAGGCTATGTCTTAATTTATTTTCTTAATATTTCTCTTGTGGCCCATATAGGCCCTACTGTATGTAGTGGGGAAAAAATGAGAAGAGGAGTATTTCGTGTTAAACAAGTTGTTTTTGAAATAAAGCTGCTTTGCAGTGGTCGGACACATTACAGGCTGTTAATAATTTTAATTATAGAGCTATAATTCATTGTATAAATGTCTTTAAACCATTTTCAGTGAGGAGTAAGCTAATCTATCAAATATTTTGTTTTATTATTCTCGCAGCGCCTCAGTTGTGCAGTGATGCGCTATGAAATTAGTCTATTGCGGACCAAATTAATTTTAATATAAATTTAATAATAATAGTAGGCCTACCCTTATAATAATATTAATAATACTAATAATAATTAAAGTGGGTTCAAGCATTTAAGGCTTTTTGCATAAAAAGGAATTGTCCTTTTTAGCACGCATGTAACTACTGAAATCATAGAGGAACAGCTATGATGCTAAAACACACAGAAAGAAAAGGCTTAAACAATAATACTTGATACATACTAAGCATGCTTACACACACACACACCTAAACACAGACACACACATATTTTCTTGTAGATTTAGTATTTAAAATACATGAAGGGCAAATCTCAGTAAAACATAATTTTAGGTTTCCTTTTATTTAACTGTTAAAACTAATACTCTAATGGACATTTGGATGATTTTGACAAAAAAAAAGTGTTAGTAAATGTTAAAATAACGATTTTATTAGTGAGTATGACAAAATTACTATTTTAGACAGCAGGTGGTAGCAGAGGACCTTTTATTGGCTCACTTTCATTTTAAAAGTGTCTGTTTTGTCTTAAGTTGAAAACCTTGAAACCTTGAACTATATTAGTGGCCTTCTGCTGCCATCTGGTGGCACAAAATGACAGTGTCAGGCAATTTACAATAGAAAAAATATGGTTTTAAAGGTTTTTTGACAGTTATAGCGCCATCTATTAATCAATCTTCCCCACTTTTTTTGTGTGTCCTCAGAGTGTGCCCATACATATGCGTGTTAATTTAGGTGAAAATATCTCATTTCGTTTTGAAGTTATAGACACTTTTTATAGACACGTTTTAAGCGCTAAATCACAATATGGCACAAACCATAAGCCAAAACATGGCAAGTCTGGTATCGTTGGACTCAGCAAGGATTCAGGAGTCTAAAGACATAACTCCTGTGAAAATAAGTCAACTACACAGTTAATATACATTTTCATCCCAAATTATTAAAAGCACAAGTTGTTTAAAGTTTTTTAACAGTTATAGCGCCACCTATGGTCCGATCTCGATAAAAGTTGGCATGCTTCTTTAGAGTCATGTGTTGCATGTGCTCACCTTTTTTGTGATGTTCTGAGTTTTCATTAATGATTTATAGGCTTTTGAGTATATTTGGCCATGCCCATTATGTAAATGACCCTGTTATAGTGACCCAAAGGGAAAAGTTAAACTTTTATTGATAATTATTGATGGTTCCCAACCACATTCCTGGAGGCCCACCAACAGTGCACATTTTGCATGTCTCCTCAATCAAACACACCTGATTAAGGTTATCAGCTCATTAGTAGTGATTTAAAGATCTAAAATGGGTGTGCCAGACAAAGGAGACATGCAAAATGTGACATGCACATTCCTCCAGGAATGTGGTTGGGAACCACTGATCTAGAGAGTCCAGAGAATTGTCCAGCACTGGTTTGGTTCCGATGGGGCGAAAAACCTAGGACTAGTTTGCAAAAGTAAGCTTTTCACATATTTGCGAATAATTAGTGAAAGATTTGATTGACAGCATTTGGTTCTTGAGGCAAAGTTGTTCAGCATGAGGAGATCTTTCAGCACTTTGCGCTTGAACCCCTAATAATAATAATTTAATATATAAATTGGAAATGTTAAATTCTCTTGATATCCATAGCTGATGCTTTTGACCATATCTCTGGAAACATATGGTCAATCGGCGCAAATCAGCACGGGGGTTTATCGTGCACTATGCAAACGTATAGTGTGAGCAGTCAAGAAACAGCTCGCCCATCGGATTGCATAGTGTGAGCACATAATCGTGCGCTTTGGGTTTACATCGCACGCGATCTACTTGTACAGTGTGAGTTGGTAACCTTGCTGAAATCGTACAGAAATCGCAGTGTATGCCCAGCTTAAAATGTGCGCACGATTTACTATTTCGTTCCCTCGATTTATAAATCATGTGCATGATTTTTTTGTGTGAGTGGCGCTAAAAGCTTAATGCTCCGTCACGTTTAATATCGTACACCTACACACGTACCCGAGCTCTTAACATAGCAAGTATCAGCTGAGCTACTGAGCGAGCTTATTGCGTCAGTAAAACTGAACATATGGAGCTGGTAAATTGATGTAAACTCCAAAATATATTCGGTTACAAATCATGCGCAGCACTATGGTAAAAAAGTGTTTTGAGGTCATAACATAATTGTGCAAGGAGCCGCGTGAAAACAAGTCTTTATTAATCCATAGTCTGGCCCTGTAATCATAACTGTGTGTAAAAACAATTAAAAGTGCTTGCTGTTTTACTGTCTCTAGTGTTTATTTCCGTTAGAAACTGCAGTGATATGTACATATTGGTACGTATTTTGCGTCTTGCAAAATGTTGACACAGGTAGGCCTACGTTTTTCCAATGAGCCTGTGTTGCATCCCGCTGTGAATATATCGGGGCCTTTATAGTATACGTGTATTTGTATCTATGTACTGTATATTTATAGTAGGCCTGTTTCTATCACAAATCTGACAAGGCCCACGCAAATTAGGCATAACACTTCTCTGTATATATTTCAGATGACACCATGACTTATGGAGATTCAATAGCTTTAATTCACAGCACAAAACCATGTTTCATCGTTAACAATCATGACCATCTCTACTTTTTTTTTCTCTTCTGATATGCAGTTGGATCACAACACCTGGCCTTAGAGGGGAGAAACCATTAAAGTCACAACACAGTCTTCGATCTTTTACCTTTGGTCCACCTGCTTTATGTCCCCTTTGACAAATCACTAGCCTTTGTAGCCATATAAACTGTTTTCTTAGCAGTTTTACAACTGAAGTGTTTCAGGGAAAACGCTTAAAAAAGCTTAATTCAGTAGTGTGACACATGCAAACACATGATGACTTCAGAATTCACCTGTATGTGAGAAGGTGTTGAGATGGAGATTAAGGTCTATGATATTCTAGGCTTTTTTTGTTTGATGTGGAGCCACAATTGGAACTCCAAATTGGTTCATCCTCTAAAAGTGAACTATAGGATTTTGAAAAAGAATTTGGATGATTGGTAATCCACCAATTGCAAGCGTAGTGAAAATAAAATAACCTTGAACACATTCAGATTATTCAAGGCCTTTAATATCCTCTGCATATGGCACTTTGCATCCCAAAATGGAATCCATAATGTCTGGAAGCGGCATTGAGCATTATATGGGAGTATAGCCAATGGTTTTAGCAGCTCAAGATTTTAATAAAGGCTCTGCGGAACTCAGTGTTGAACGTGGTGTAGATGACTGGATTGAGAGCGCTGTTGACGTAGCCGAGCCAAGTAAAGGCGCTGTAGACCTCAGGAGGAACGTGGCAAGCTCTGCAGTGAGTGTTTAGGATGTGGGTCACAAAGAAGGGAAGCCAGCAAATAAGGAAAACCCCTGCAGGACAAGAAAAAAAAAACAAATGAACATTTAGGTCTGTGAGGTCTGTTCCTCACATAAAACTATTCAATAACTTCAGCAGATTTTTATGGTGCTTTTTCTTCCGTTTTGAAAATAGCATACAGTTCCTAAGAATTTCGCCTTTTGTGATGCACAGAAAAAAGGCTTTTTGGGTGAACTACTCTTTAGACTTCAGTTATTTTTACATGTAGGAGTTTTTGCAAATGACAAAGAGCCTTGCTGAATTTGAAATAAAAACCTTGACCACAGGCAAAATGGTCATGTGACAACCCTGACCAATTGTCTTTGAACTGAGGCAGCTGAGCCATTCACTCGATCCAAGACATCTGTCCCCATGAGTGTGATTTAATTTCCTCCCCAATTAAGCAGACATCTCAAATTACCATCACTGTCATTTATCACTTTACAGAACACTGACTCATGGGTCATCACTTGACTTATAGAGCTTAATTGGTACTTGATGTTTTATAAAACTAATATGTTGGAGACTGACTGTACTCTGTAGGTGTTGTATAAAGCTACTGGCATTCAGCGCCCTCACTATTCCCCAGGTGGCCCCTTGATGGCAATCTGACAAACTGTGGCACACGCCAGCTCAGACTGACTGAGCTCCAAGGAGCAACTCTGCAACCCACTTTCAAAATGTCAAATGAAAAACAAAGTGAATCATTGATTGAAAAAAATAGTACAGTGGCATGTGTTCAGGTTGAGGGGGAGGGCTGGAGGAGTTCACACCCAATATGAAAGGAAAACAGTTTTGAAATTGTGAAGAAGAAAATCACAAAATCAATTTGCTGTAAGCAATCAGCAAGATGGTGAATTTCATGAATTACATGTCCCTCCCCACCACATCCTCTCTCACTTCTGCTGCTGCCTGTCTGTCTCAATGTCTATGAAAAAGTCTTCTCATCTGTTAGATGTGAGAGATGGATTAATATCAGTGTTGATTATGACATATGACAGAGATTGAGTTAGTGAAGTCAGTGAAATTACAAAATAAAACGCAACCAAATGTACCCCTGCTACCTTCACCTGGGATTCAATCACAGGATGAAATGCTGTTATTTTTTAACTTTCTATTCATCAAAGAATCCTGAAAAAAAAAAAAAAATGTATTAAGCAGCACAACTATTTTCAACAGTGATAATAATGAGAAATGTTTCTTGAGCACCAAATCAGCATATTACAATAATTCCTGAAGGATCATGTGACACTAAAGACTGGAGTAATGGATGCTAAAAATTCAGCGTTGCTAATATGGGAATGAATTTCATTTTAAAATATATGAAAGTACAAAACTATTATTTTAGTTGCAATATTTACAATGTTACTGTTTTTACTGTATTTTTTAAAATCAATTAAATAGTCTTGCTGAGCAATGTCAAAAACATTAAAAAATCTTACCGGTCCCAGACTTTTTAATGGCAGTGTATTTAAGTGTGCTTTTCATATGTATCTTTGACCTTCAATTTATTTTTAAGTGATAATTTGTTGTAATGTACACTATTATATAATGTATGTATGACCTTGCCTAGGCCACCAATGGAAAACAGATGAGTTTAACCTTGCAAATATGAATACAAATAGCTTTGGGCCAAATCAAGATAGCAATTAAATGTCACATCACTGAGTCACTGTTGTTATGATGCTCAGGGCGACAAATGGAAGTAAAAAAACAATGACAATTTAGTATGCAAATAAATGCAAGATGGAAGACTAAACACTAAGAAGAATGCTAATATTACGGTGATGTCATAGCTGTTGAATGGCAAACATTCTAACAATGGGATGGATGTATGGATGGATGAAAAAGGATAGTGCTATGATGGATTGATGGATGAAAAGGATAGTGATATGATGGATGGATGGAAAAGGATAGTGATATGATGGATTGATGGATGAAAAGGACAGTGATATGATGGATTGATGGATGAAAAGGATAGTGATATGATGGATGGATGGTTAAAAAGGGATAATGATGGATGGATGAAAAAGGATAGTGATATGATGGATGGATGAAAAAGGATGGTGATATGGATGGATAGATGATGGATGAAATAGGATAGTGATATGATTGATAGATGATGGATGAAAAAGGATAGTGAAATGATGGATGGATGGATGAAAAAGGATAGTGATATGATGGATGGATGGATGAGTGTTTAATGAGTGAAAGTATACTGTCACTTTTCACTTTAAAGAAGTATGTAATTTCTGTGCCACTAATTACAACAGAATTACAAAAATAATGTTTTTTTAATATTTTTTTTTCCAAAACTAGGAATCTAATAATGGATGTACAAATCCAGTACATGAAGTACATCTCACCCAGAACAATGGCCAACATCTGTGTGGCTTTCTTTTCCTTGGAGTGCATACTTCTACAACGGACCTGACTGGGACACACCATGACACGACTGGGCCGCGGTGGATGCAGGGTGGTGTGCATTCGTCCGTTTGACAACTTCTTCACCTCACAACTCCTAACTGTCACCTGCTCCTCGCCCCCACCTTCCTCTTCCTCATGGTTTGCATCTTGCTCAGTGCGAGCAAAGGACGCCTGGCTGATACTGCAGTAGTTCAGCGTAATCACAGGAGGCAGCAGTGAGTTCTCGGCAGGGGCGGTTTGAGGCCGCTTACGCCACAGGCAGCTGGCGAGGAGCCGTGGACGGATCACCTGCTCCGTGGTTTCCTGAACAGATAGGGAGATGAAATGTAAGCATGCAAACTTCAAAGTGCGCCGAATATCTTTATTTCTGCAAGCAAGTCTGTTCTATAATTAATTAGCACAAGGAGATATGCTGTCCTAATTTCCTTAAATAGAATGATATCGTCTCAAGGACTAATGAATATTTTTGTTGCAATACGAAGCTGATTTCACATCGTCTTACACATTGGACTAGTTCTGGATTGCTTTTTTTGACTTTGCAATTCCTTAAGAAAGGGCAATGAACCAGTAACCTTCTGACTACTGACTGAACATTTGCTGTTTCTCCAGCCATATCTTATTAAAATCTCTCATGTATACTCTCCTATAACAAAATATTGCCATTGGATATGGTATTGAGAAATACACTACATTTTTGAAAACTAGACTTTTTAAAAGTTTAAAGGCCTTTTGAATTTTAATCCCAGTGAATAAAAAAGTTTTCAGCGGAGTTGTGCTATGGACATTTATATTATTTGGACCTTTTAAAATTTAAACATAAAACAAAAAACTGGTTGTACAAATCTTTATCATTAAATATATTTGTGGCCCTTTGTCTTTCTCAAATCAGCGAAACACAGCAAAATATTTTTCTTAATCAGTATTTTGTTTTGTTTTCTAATAAAAAATATTAAAACCTCTTTAAACTGCCAAAGTTATGCCCCCCAATGGTGAACCATTGAAATTTCGAAACATTTATGACGTAACGAAGCCTCGTTTACTGAAATCACGTGACTTTGGTAGCGCTCCGAACCACTGATTCGAAACAAAAGATTCGTAAAGCTTCGAAGCTTCATGAAGCAGTGTTTTAAAAATCGCCCATCACTAGATATTGTTGAATAAAGTCGTTATTTTGTTTTTTTGGTGCACAAAAAGTATTCTCGTCACTTCATAACATTAAGGTTGAACCACTGTAGTCACATGAACTGTTTTAAATACATCTTTAGTAGCTTTCTGAGCATCTGAAAGTGTTAATGATCTTGCTGTCAATGGAGGCCTCACTGAGCCATCGGATTTTATCAAAAATATCTTAATTTGTGTTCTGGAGATGAACGAAGGTCTTACGGGTGTGGAATGACATGAAGGTGAGTAATTAATGACAGAATTTTCATTTTTAGGTGAACAAACCCTTTAAGATATTTTGGATGAAATCCAAGGGTTTCTGAACCACACATAGGCAGCAATGTCATTGCACCTTTGAAGGCCCAGAAAGGTAGTAAAGACATCGTTAAAACAGTTCATGTGACTACAGTGGTTCAACCTTAATGTTATGAAGCGACAAGTATAATTTTTGTGTGCAAAAACAAAACAAAAATAACTTATGTGTGTTTCAGATACCTTCGGATTTCATCAAAAATATCTTAATTTATGTTCTGAAGATGAACAAAGGTTTTACGGGTTAGGGACGGCAAGAGGGTGAGTACTTAATGACAGAATTTTCATTTTTGGGTGAACTAACCCTTTGAACTGTTTCTTTAAAAAAATTATATTCTTATATTATTTAATTATTATTTAATTATAAATTATATCATTCTATTATATTTACTAGGGCTGCTAAGCAATTAATTTTTAAAAAATCTAATTAATTACATGATGTGCCGATTAATCTAATTAATCTCACATTTGGCTGAGAAATTACCCCCAAAAGATGATTTAAAGTCATTATTGCGTTAAATGAGAAAAGCATCAATTAAACATTATGAAAAGTAGCTTTATAAAGAAATATTTTGTGTGATATTGCTTAACTATATCATATGATATAAAATGAGAGAAAAAAAACCCCCGTCTGGGTGGGCGGGTGTGTTAAATCATTTTAACGTGTTATTTTTCCATAACTAATTAATTAAATTAAGGCGTTAAATCGACAGCCCTAATATTTACTAATTATTTTATATATAATAAATGTTTACATGTTTTCTAGACTATACCATACTATACTGTAAGATTTTTTTAAAATTTACTTTTCATTTAACAAGGAATTTATCACAAGTGACAGTACAGACATTTATAATGTTGCAAATGATTTCTATTTCAAATAAAAAATTTACTTTTTTAAGATTTTTACTTTCTATCCATCAAACAATCCTGAAAAAAGTCTTTTTCCACTAAAATATTAAGCAGCACAACTGTTTTTTAACTTTGATAATAATCAGAAATGTTTCTTGAGCATCAAATCAGCATATTAGAATGATTTCTGAAGGATCATGTGACTGGAGTAATGGCTGCTGAAAATTCAGCTTTGATCCATGATCCATCACAGGAATAAATTACATTTTAAACAGCTTGGAATTGTAATTACTATTTTTGATTAAATAAGTGCAGGTAAGTATAAGAGATTTCTAAAACATTTCAACTGCTCTTTAATGCAAACATCTAACAAGTCAATCTCATGGCAGCAACTCAGTGCATGTAGGCATGCAGTGTAGAAAAAAAAATAAAAATGTATTTTTATTGATGATAGAATACTATTTATATTAACATTAACAGTTTAGTCAACTCAATCTCCTTATATGTCAATTAATCAAGATCTCCCTTTATATTACATCTCTGATCCTGAAGCCTTAACTAACAGCTACATTGAACATATATCCTATGGCTCTCAACTAAAGCTAGTTACTCCCTAACTTTGAAGTGACTCCTGTGGAAACAGTTTCAACAAACAGGAGTGTGCTGGTGAGAGGAGTTAAGCACCAGCCAGAGCAAGTTGGAGGCCATACGTCAGAGCTACATTTTTCCAGTTCACAGCTTACAGCCGCAGGGATAAGTCTGTGGAGGCACAGCGACAGAAACACACCCGCTATGCTAAAACAGGAGAGAGAATGCTGCCAGCAATCTCAAAATACCTTGTAGGATTTCTTCACAGAGTCTGTTGCTCTGAAAGGCTCATTTCATGCAAGATTAGAGTAGTCACACACATTTCTATACACACATGCAGGCACACAATGGTATACGCACATTTATCACATTGATCCTGATGGGGGAAAGGTCTCTTTTCTCTTTGTGAGTGCCATCTTGTAAACACGTCTCCTGTGGAGAGATGTTAAAGAGTCAGTGGGTGGAAAACAAAGGCAATGCAAAAGCATGTAAAACATATTTGGGTAGCAGAAAAAGCAGCTTTTTAAATGTAAAAAGACAGGAAAAGATGCCAGAATCAAGGCAGGGAAAATGAAGTAGGGCGCTATGGAAAAATAATCAGAAAAATCTGATTTTCACTAGATGCCAATATAGGCTGTGTTGTTTCACAGAAACTCAGACTGGATCATACCTCACTTAAATAGAATTATCATTAAGAAACTTAATTAACCCTAATTGAACAGAATTAATGATAATCAGGCCAGTCTGTGTCTTTATCATCTATTATGCCTCTACGGCTCCAGTGTTTTCTGTGCACATCTAATACAGCTACTTAAACTCAGAGAACCCTGAACAGTGTTATTTTAGTATTATTTATATACTATTGTTGCATGTATTACTATTTTAAATTAGCTTTTATTTATTTTTATTTTTTATTGCATAATTGTATATGCTTTTGTCATTTTTAGAATTTTTTAAAAATATTTCTATTAAGCTTTATTTTTTATTTCAGTTTTAGTCATTTTAGTACTTCAACTTCAACTTATCAGGCATAACATTATGACCACCTTCCTAATATTCTGTTGGTCCACCTTTTGCTGCCAAAACAGCCCTGACCCATCAAGGCATGGACTCCACTGGACCCCTAAAGGTGTACTGTGGTATCTGGCTCCAAGATGTTAGCAGCAGATCCTTTAAGTCCTGTAAGTTGCGAGGTGGGGCCTCCATGGATCGGACTTGTTTGTTCAGCACATTCCACAGATTGGATTGAGAACTGGGGAATTTAGAGGCCAAGTCAACACCTCAAACTCGTTGTTGCGCTCCTCAAACCATTCCTGAACCACTGTGGCAGGGCGCATTATCCTGCTGAAAGAGGCCATGAAAGGGTGTACAACAATGCTTAGGTAGGTGGTAAGTGTCAAAGTAACATCCACATGGACGGCAGGACCCAAGGTTTCCCAGCAGAGCATTGCCCAAAGCATCACACTGCCTCCGCGGGCTTGCCTTCCCATAGCGCATCCTGGTGCCATGTGTTCCCCAGGTAAGTCACACAAACGCACCCGGCCATTTCACGTGATGTAAAAGAAAATGTGATTCATCAGACCAGACCACCTTCTTCCATTGCTCCGTGGTCCAGTTCTGACGCTCACGCACCCACTGTTGGCGTCTTCGACAGTGGACAGGGGTCAGCATGGGCACCCTGACTGGTCTGTGGCTATGCAGCCCCATACGCAACAAACTGTGATGCACAGTGTGTTTTGACGCCTTTCTATCAGAACCATCATTAATGTCTTAATTTGAGCTACAGTAGCTCATCTGTTGGATCGGACCACACAGGCCAGACTTTGCTCTCCACATGCATCAATGAGCCTTGGCCGCCCATGACCCTGTCGCCGGTTCACCACTGTTCCTTCCTTGGACCACTTTTCATAGATACTGACCACTGCAGACCGGGAACACCCCACAAGATCTGTAGTTTTGGAGATGTTCTGACCCAGTCATCTAGCCATCACAATTTGGCCCTTGTCAAACTCGCTCAAATCCTTACGCTCGCCCATTTTTCCTGCTTCTAACACATCAACTTTGAGGACAAAATGTTCACTTGCTGCCAAATATATCCCACCCACTAACAGGTGCCGTGATGAAGAGATAATGGGCCTCATTTATAAAGCGTGTACGCACAGATTTGATCTTAGAGTGCGTGTACACGTAAATCCACGCCAACGCTCATATTTATAAAAATGGTCTTTGACATGGAAAAGTGCTTAGCGCCACATCAGGGTTTCAGCAGACGTACGCACTTTTCCTTGTCAGATTACTGCAAGTTTTTGGAAATCTAAGCTATTCTTGCAGTTTGGCATTCTAAATTAAAGGATTTGGACGATGACTGGTGATCTTTTATATGTAAATTACATTAAGTAGGTGTTGTGTACAACGCAGAGAACTGAAATCATTCATTATTTGCGATTCATTTTCTGTGTGTACGTTCATTCTATGAATCACATGTACGCACATCTGAGAAATGATCAAAAGATCAAATTTAGGATGGTTTCTGCGCAACATTTTATAAATGAGGCCCAATCAGTGTTATTCACTTCACCTGTCAGTGGTCATAATGTTATGCCTGATCGGTGTATTTATTTTAGTTAGTAGCCAAAGCAACATTTCTAATTTTCATTGTCATCAAGTTTTTCATCTAATATTTTTCACCTAATGTTTTATTTCATTCTTATTTCAGTTATTGACAACACTTTTAATTAGTTTTAGTTAACAATAACAACGGTGACCCTGAAACTACTTTGAACATACTGTCCGTTTATTTTGCCCTACACTTGTTAAATTGTAAAGTGTAAAGTTAAGCCTATAAAGTCCAGGAACATTTTGTATTTTCATTTTAACAATAACATTGGGCACCATTATTTTTTGTGAGAAAAAAAAAAAAAAGGTATTTTTCAAAATATCTTCTTTTGTGTCCCACAGAAGACAAAGTCATACAAATTTGGAACTGCTGGTGAGTAAATGAATCATTTTTGAGTGAAATAAAAAAAAATAATAAGAAAAGGAAGCTGATTGTTTAATTTAAAATCTGAACAAGGTACAAAATCAATCAAGTTATATAAATGAATTTATTGCTCAAATACTTTGTAAGCCTGTGCTCGGACTTCATTTTCTTTATTAAAATTAGATAGGATGGGAAAAAAGAGAATAACAGTCTTTTTAACAGAAAGAAAAATATTCAGGGCAGCCTACAAAGCCTTTTCTCCATATCAAATTTTGTTCCAGTTAGCTGGAACTAAATCTTGCAATAAAATTCCTAGGGCGCGTAGCAGAATGGCTTTGCTGGAACTTTTCCAAAGACCTGACTGTGCATCTCACTTCCACATGAAGCCAATGATACAAAGGCCCTATCCACTGGGAATGTTGTTTCACTGAATAAAACAACCCAGTGATGTTTCCTAACAAAGACAGACTGGATTCCAAGCTTCTTTGAATTGAAGTGAAATGTAATACAGTGTTTCGATCCAAGATAGCCTGAGTTGGAGCTTAAGTGCGTTTCCAATCTATACTTACCACCGGTAACAGATACTTCTAGTCATTATGCACTGTTATTGGTGGATGTGTGTTTGAAGTAGAGTAGAAAATCCAAAACAGCTTGAGGAGATTATGTGTGGATGTGAAATGTGAGAATATCTACTCTTACCACTGATGGTGGCGCGGATGCTGGCTGAACTTTGCCACTGCCTTGACGGAAAGTGATTCTTTTCCGTCTCTTTCTGAGAAAGATGTAGATGCGCACGTAGACCAGAAGGGTCACCACGAACGGCAAGTAAAACGACACCACGGAGGAGTAGATAACAAAATCGGGATTTGAAATCGAGCACACTGCAGGGTCATCTGCAAGAAACACACATGCAACATACCATTACTGCAAAGTGCGACGCAACAGTAGATACATTTTGAATTTTGTTGTGATTCTTTTCTTTGCTGTTATAGTAAATATTCCATTGTGTAGCAATGTAATTAAGATTGAAATTCACAGATATGAGGTAATAAATAGTGTGAATGTATGTAATGATGCCAGTTGGGTCGGAATTATAATCAATACTCTTATCAGCAGTAATCTGCGACGTATAAAATTGTTTCTGTGGCAGCATAATTAGACCCTCAAAGTCCTTCCCTCCCATCTGCAGTACATGCAGCCAAAGCAGAACAAATCGCATGCATATCTAGGAGGCTTGCGTGTGTGTGAGAGAGATGACATTCATTATATCTCACGGTGAAACTAATTAACTGATTACTCTAATTAAATGGATGATTAATTCCTTCGCAAACTAATTTATCGACATCTGATGGAAGCTTACTGAAAGCTATAGCAATAAAATTAGCCACCCTTTTAGTGCTTTGTTGTATTTTGAAACCCCATGTTTGAGGAAGCTACTTTGTAGCGTACTATTTTAAAAACATATTGGAATGATTTCTGAAGGATCATGTGACACTGAAGACTGGAGTAACTTTTTCTCACCTGGGCTGGGCTTGCTAGTTTTTTTTTTTTTTTTAAATAACAACAAAAAAAGTTCTATTTTTGGCAAATGTAAAGGCCCTTTCACACCAAAAGTAAAATGAATAAGCTTTAGGATGTTTATCTAAAGTCATTTTTGCTTATTAGTATGATTGAATTGGATCATCGAAGGTCAGCAGCAAAGACATTGGTTAATAAAGTAAAATTAAATACATAAAGTATATTTGTGTAATTTAATATTCTGAGTTTGCATTTCACTGTTTTTATTCATTTTGAGGAATACTGACTGTTTTTATGCAAGTGAGATTAGTAAATGCTCATATTTAGTCTAGAACTACAATAACCGTCATTTTTACACACAACGCCTCTGCACTTACTACTGATTTCTCTCTCAAAATGGGGACAGGAGAGCTGTCAGTCAATATAAGGGAAAATAAAGTAACTTGCATTACTTATTTCAAAAAGTGACTCAGATATTTTATTGTAAATTTAAAAGTAATGCATCACTTACTAGTTACTTGAAAAAAGTAATCTGATTACATAACTCAAGTTACTTGTAACGCGTTACCCCCAACAATGTCTCTCTTTTCTGGGAAAATGGACAAAAATGACTCATGCACTAAACAGATTTTTAACCAATCAAATGAGAATGAGCATGCCCTGCCCTCAATACCATCTGCAGCTGACTAACAAGTAGCAAATCAAGTTCATGGCTGAGGTAACTATTAGCTATTACAAAACATATCCTTTCATTATGTTCCACCCAAACTTCCTGTTTTAGTATACCATAGATACATGTGAAAAAATGTATGTCACTACCAATACTTTTGGCCACAGCTGTATATAGCCAAACCCATTTGCTATGAATTAGGCCTTTACAAGATTTCATCCTTGCAAGCAATGGAAGCAATGATTTCACACCAATGGACAAGTGCAGTGGTTCTCAACTGGTTTTGCTTCAGAAAGCAGATTGTATTTGACAAGCTAACTGTACATGATTATATGGTAATTTGCATGTGTTTGCATTTTATTTAGCATTATTTATTATGAGAGAGCACCTATGACCAATTTTTGAGTCACAGGAGCGCTAGCTCACCTGTAGTGTTGAATCCAAACAGTAGGGGGCAGGAGACTGCAAAGGCGAGGACCCAAACTGTAGCAATCATAACTGAAACCCTTTTGCGGGAGCTGTGGGTAGTGTTGTACAGCACGGGCATCACCACAGCTGTATACCTTTACAGAAGGAAGAAATAATCTCAGAGGAGTCTTTGGAGAAATGAGAATACTGATCAGGAAAAGGTCACACTCGCTGAAGCATGAAAGTATTAGTTATGAGATTAAATGAAACTTTTAAATGACCCCACAAAGTAATTTTTGAATATACCATCCGTTCTGATATGAAAAAAAGGATCAAACTCAATTTCAGATAAGCTTTCACTATAATGCTTTTTTCTGGATCTGCCACGAAGCGTTAAAAAGAAAATATCTGATTAAAAATTAATAAGTCAGGACACCGAGAGAGAGAACGTTCAACATCTATACATCGAAGAGAGATTAATTATGCTTGACCCCTATCAGCAGGATGATACAAATGCAACTGTATCAGCTTTTCGTGATCGGGTTTTATATTAGCAGCAGCACACTGCTTTTACAAGTAGCCTAGTATACCACAGAGGAAAGAGGGGGAGAACCAGGCCAGTCTGAAAGGCATAATCAACCTAAATATGTTCTTTTCTCTCCCCCCGGCTGAATACTTCTATTTCTCTGCACTCTGTATCGTACTTTTTCTTGCCTTTTCTATGAATTGTTTTCTCTCAGCCCTTCCATTTCGTCCTATTTGACCAGCCCCTCACTTTTGTCCCCCCCACCCCCCACCCCCCACCCCCCAACTAATTAAACTTCTATATGTTTTCACACTCATGCCATGCAGTCAAAATTAAAAGAAAGTCCCCTACCTGCTCTATCTATGAAGGTGTTAATGATGCACCTGTCACTGGATTTGCTGATACCATATTAAAGGAATATTTAGGTTTGAAAGCCCGAACAGCATTTGTTGATTAGGCCTAACACAAAAATTAGTTTCAACTCATCCCTTCTTTGAGCTGAAAAAAGTCGTCACATATACCAATGTTCAGCAAATTTTCGCTGTCAAAATTGAGGAATTTCAATAGGGATCCACACGATCAGGGAATTTAATATGTCAGTCAACAAATGGGGAAAAAAGTAACTTGAATTACTTATTTGAAAAAGTAAGTCAGATTATTTTGTTGTAAATTTAAAAATAATGTATTACTTTATGAGTTACTTGAAAAAGTAATCTGATTACATAACATAACTCGCGTTACTTAATGCATTACCCCAACAGTGTGCGTGAGTGCAAAAGATTTGCCCACATAGGTTTTGAATCAGGTTCAGTTGGTCATGCGAATAAGCTGCTTGGTTTGAAAGTGACTTCTGTGCATGTGAACTGTGCTTCATACATCGCTGCAGTATTGATAATGGACCTTTTTTGGCATCAAAATTTCTCTAATCTAACCACACCTTAAAGAGATAGTTCTCCCAAAACATGAAATGTATCCCATGATTTACTCACCCTCAAGTAATCCAAGGTGTATATGACTATCTTCTTTCACACAATTATATTTAAAAAATATCCCGGCTTTTCCAAGATTTATAATGGCAGTGAATGTGATTTTGAAGCCCCAAAAAATGCATCCATCCATCATAAAAATAATCCATAGGGGGTTAATAAAGGCCGTCTGAAGAGAAGCGATGGGTTTTTGTAAAAAAAAAATAAAAAAAAAATCCATATTTAAAACTTTATTAACTATAAAAACTAGCTTCCGGCAGACGGCCATACGCATCAGTTTGTGGCGGAAGAGTAACCTCTGATCTGACGCATGACGTAATGACGAACGCGGAAGCTCAGAGGATAGAACTTAACAAAACACCAGTCACGAAGTCTAAAATTAGTCATTTTAAAGAGAAATGTTGGAGGATTTCGATATAAGAGAAGAAGAGCTTAAGTTTGTTGCACAGCCCTATTTGTTTAAACCACGAGAGGTGTCTAAGCTTATGATACTCCTGTGTCATACATCGCTTCAGCGGTTAAATTTTTGTATGATTTAAAAGCTGAAATGTGAAGCTTATCATTTTATTAAAAAAACAAATTCATTCTTCTATTAAAACTTTTGTATTAATTGAGCTGTAAAACTGAATAAAATTGGAAAATAACTTTGCAAAGAAAAGGTTAAGCATTTCCCCCCCCCCACACTTAAACATACATATTGTTTATTTCTTGTGGCTATACTATTGAAAGTGCACCTTTCAACGTTTCCGATTGGCCTCATTCACTTCCATGGTAAGTGCCTTACTGTAACCTATATATATATATATATATATATATATTTTTTTTTTTTTTTTTTTTTTTTTTTTTTTGACATGTGGAAATTACTTTTTCTTATCAACATTATGCCACAAATGGTGTTGATTGAGCTTAACTTGTACTAAACCTGGAATATTCTTTTAACAAAAGGAAACAACAAAAAAAGTACAAATTTATTATTATCCCCCTACCTGTCGATGCTGATGGCACACAGGTTGAGTATGCTTGCGGTGCACATCATCACATCCAGGGTCACAAAGACATTGCAATACAAGCGACTAAAGAGCCAAGCTCCGCCAACCACCTGCACAGGTACAACAGGGTCATATTAAGGGACTAAATGCACAAAAAAATTGAAAGGAAAAGGATATACATATGAAATATGTCAAACTGAGCAACTTATTTCTAGCCACACTGCCTCATTGATAGGGTTTCTCCAATGCATGCAAGGAGAGGACTCTTTTTGAGAGTCTCAGCTTTTATCCCACACTTGCTTTGCAAATAATGAGTGCTCCACAGACTCTTGGTCCATCTCTCAGAGGGCCTACGACTGTAGCGCCCATCTGGGTGGCAAGGGAGGTAATAAGGCTCCGGCAGAGATGAATGGACTGCATGCTCCTGAATCAGACTGCTAGGTGTAGTACGTCATGACAGGAAGATATTCTTTTCTCCCTTCCTGGCACTAATCAAGAGCAGCACAATGCCTCCTACTGCAGCCATTCACAAGATGTGCAGCCAAATTTACCCAAGTAGGAATGCAGTCTCTGAATGAATGTTTTTAAACATGATCCACCAAAACCAGGGAATAGTGAAGGAAATTTGATATTATACTGTAAATTATAGTGTAGATGCTGTAACTGTAAAATTAATTCAGGTTGATTTAGTCATGTCAAATAATATATTTACAAAAGGTACAATGTAATTAATTTAACCTTTAATGTCAAATATTTTAGGTTATCAAAACATTTTATAAGACAGATTTGTGAAACATGGAGAGAGAGTGATTAAATTAAGAGATTTTTTCCAATTATTTTTTCTGTTTTAATTTTAAATATTTTACATTGTTTGGCAAATTTGTCACAGGCAAAATGCAGTCATTTTAATAGGAATCCTTACAATCTGGAGTTTCTCGTGAGGGTGTAAGATTTCCCCAAGCAGATTTCACAATGGGTTCAAGTTGGTCAAGCGAATTCGCTATGTTGATCAACAAGCTGCTTGGTTTGAAAGTGACTTCTGTGTGACTTCATGCCCAAACTTCTGTGTGAGCTTCATACATCGCTACACTATTGACAATAGACAATGGTCCTTGTTTTGTCCATGAATGTGACCATAACATGGCTTTGTCCATTCATCTGTCCAAGTGATGTAGGGTGATGAAATAAGAAGGTCCGAAAAAATCTGATAACAAGTGACCAACACTACCTCCCCAGCTAAAAAAAAGAAAAAAAAAGAAAGAAAAGATGTTCGAAGAACATTTTTCTAACATTCCCATTAAGTTATGAAAATATTGTTTCTGAATGTTCTCTGAACGTTGCCCGTTTTTTAAATGCTCTAAAAATATTTAAGGGAGCATTCAATTTGATCATTTTACAAACATTATGGGAATGTTACTTTTGAATGTTCTCTAAATGTTCTGAAAAAAGCAGTAACATTTAAAAAACGCTAGATGAATGTTTCAGAGAAAAATCATTCCATGAACAATGTATAAAGACCAGATAACTCAATGAAAACTGCTTTGACAAAGCAATTTGTAACTATTTTATGTCTTTGGAGGCTAAATTGAATGAATTTACACATTTTTACACAAGTTGAGTGAACTCAAAATTTCATTGTAGTAAGCTAAACTTAATATGATTGAGCTGCAGCAGATTTCTAATTCCCAAATTGCTTTGCATCAGATTGTATAAATAAATGTTTAAATTAAGTGTTATTTTGTGTGTTTTTGCACAAGACTGACATAGGGAGACATAAGTTAATGTTTAATGTTGTGTTATGTTGGGATTTACAGGGGGTTCTGTTATGGTAGTTTTGTAGGGTTACCACTGTGGTGAAGAGTAGAGCCTGTGGTTAGGTTGAGGATGGGCTGCAAAACTTTTAAGATCATTTATAGCCTACTGTATGCTGTTTGATTATATTCATGCAAGTATATAATGATAATCTCTTTAATAGTTATAATAGCATGTGTTATTTGCTATCTTACATTTAACCAAGATCTGAATGTGATGTTTATGAAAATGAACTGTATGTAATTAACATTATGATGAGTAGTGCGAGGCTGAAAACTGTGGGAGCGAAGGGATGCCAGTGACGTGATTGTTAATGAGAGACACCTGTGCACCACACTGGCCTCGCTCCGCTTCCACGGCTCTTGGCCCGCCCCACTTATTACAAAAATGTTATGTTCTACAAACTTAAAAAAAATGAGTTAGTGTACTTAGATGTTTGGAGTTAATACGTTTTCCCAAATGTTTTGAGCATTCTGAACTTATTGAGTTCTACAGTGCGTGAGATTGGTTTGAGTGGTCACATGAGACCAATGTTAATTCCAGGTGGAAACAGAAATGTATCTTGACTGACCGCTTGTGATCAGATCACCGAAAACCTTAATACAAGGCTTACAACAATGCTAACTTAACTACATTTTTTTCTATAACATGACAGTAGTTTTTTTTTTACAGTATCTATTTAAGGTACTGTTGCTTTTCCAGTATCAAGTTTTGTTTGGTGGATCGCAATCACTAAATCTGTGTTTTTAATGTCTGATATGAGGCAATAATCAAATGCGCTCATCTAAATTTTCCTTACTTCCTATCTCATAGCATCCGAAAGTCTGATTCAGTCCAATTAATCGGTTTAACCTAAACAGCCCTCTGTCTCATATGCAACATTGGGAAGTCTGGTTCGTTCTAGTGAATCAGTTGTTTGGATGGTAAATGAACAGATTAAAAAAAATGATTTACAGATATGAGTCCCTGTGTATGTTTTCAACTCACTGTAAATTTAGCTGTTCAAGTTTGACCCAAATTGACATTCACTCAATCAATAAACTGATTTTTCCCAGCAAAATAAGACTCTGAAATTATAAAGTATATCACTGAATCATTTCCACAAACAAAACAAACAATTCCCCTAACAATGTCAATCTATTTCCTTGTACATGTCATAAAGTTACCAGGCAATACCTGCAAAACACCTTATCTAATTTATTTGTTGAGTTGCTTTTAATTACATATAGTAATTGTTATTGTTAATACCAAAATAAATAAATAAATAAAACCCATCGTAAACTACTACAGGCTACAGTAGGTTCTTGTGTACTCACTTCCAAATAGACGGCCCAGGGCATAACCAATGAAGCAACCAAGAGATCAGCTACTGCCAGGCTGACCACCAGGTAGTTGGTGGTGGTTTGGAGAGACTTCTCACGAACCACAGCAATACACACTAGAACATTCCCAAACACAATAGCCAGGATAAGTAGGGAATAGAGCATGGCATAATAATTCCTCTTCCCTTCTTCAATGCCTGATACCAGGCTGTAGTTTCCCCCAGGAGTGAGAGAATGTTCAGAGTCATTCCACAGCCATTCACTGCTGCTAAACATTGCCATGAGTGTGGAAGATCTGGGGAGAGAGAACAGTTTTTCACTTTTGGGAATCAAAAACACACATCAAGGACAACATGTATTGTAACATCTCTATTGTGTCTATACAGTCTTGACGCTGTTTGAAACCTTGTGTTGATATGCTGACATCCTTGAATGTTATATTCTGCAAAGAGACTTGGTAAGCATTTCACTGCTTGGTGACTTCACAGTGCAGCTTTTATATCTTTGAAGTTTCTATTTATTGATTGCAGCAATAAAAAAAAATAAGATATCATAAAATATATTTTGTGATGGCTCATTTGGAGATCCATGCTTTATAACTTGTACACCTGCTATACCTGTCTCATACAGTCCATATTATGCAACATTTAGATTGGAAAATAAATTAAGGCTAATAATACAGAACATTGACTCAAGTAAAAAAAAAAAAAATAGTCTTAATCTTAAATCTTTAGAAGGTCAGAGAAATCTAGCTATACTAAACATAAATTATAATTTATTATTCTCGAAATTTAACTAAATAATGTAAATGTTTAACGTGGATGATAAGTGATGTTCCAAAATGGACTGCAGATAAAAAAAAAAATGTTGCAATGTTGGTTCCTCAAAGTCACACTCATTGACGCCAAGAAAAACAATCATGGCATAATCTGCACAAATGCGCCCTGAAAGCCAGTGTGAACGCATGCATTTAATGAGTTTGTTCTGGATAACATCCATTTCTGTCCTACATTCCAGAGGCAGATTACACAATTTACAATGTGTCTACCTGTTAAGCATCTCCAGCGAAGAACCGAATCAGAACCACCTCTGAATGCACTTTCCCTGAGATTAAAGTTATCTGTCCAGTCGCTCTTCGCGCGAGCCGTTGATGCTGAGGAAGGGACTCCATCCTTACCGCGCACCGGGCGAGCACAGCGTACGCGAAACTTATAAATTCACAGCTCCAACAATACTTCCACTCGTTGCTTTCGTGCAGTGAATAACTCTGTGCAGTGCAGCCAGCACCCAAGTGGTTGATTCGCCCGGATGGTTGATTACAGCCGAGGAACGCGCTTCATTCCATCTCCAAGAGGTCTTTTACGCACGAAGCATCTCTGCTTTTTGTAGTTCAGTGCTTGATGGTAGATCAAATATATTTTGAAGTGAATCCAGGTAGGTGAAAGAATAAAACAACATATCAAAAAGCCCAATTGTAAACAATATCATAGCTCTAACGGTATTCGCGTTCCGCTGACGATTTCGATGGATGTCTACAGTGTTCCCTCTCAGGCTGTGATCATTAACGACTGTCTGAACATAGCTGTTAACCGGTTTGCTGAGTCTGTCACGGGTAACAGCACAAGAGCCACAACGACTTCACCTGATAATAGCACGTTAAAAGGAATTTCTTGTTGAGAAAAGAATTACGTAATTATGGAATTTTGAAGAGGCTTGTGGTCGCATCTTTTAATAGCTACTGAATATTTTTAAGGTAGTTTTAATTATTGAAAGTCAGTCACTGTCTTGAGTCTCAAACGGTGCTCATGTTGTCAGTTTGGGGTAATTTGTCACTAACCTGTCTATTATTAGGTCAGACCGTCAGAGAATTAACACTAACGTGAATTCTAGTTTATTCATCTCAAAATAAAGAAATTTGTCACAATTGAACCTGCTATTAACCAAAACAAAACGACAAATAATACACTCTAACAAATGCTGGGTTAAAAACAACCCAAGTTGGGTTGAAAATGGACAAACCCAGCTGCTGGGTTAAATGTAGCCCAACTTTTGTTTAAAAATTACTATATGTCTGGCTTAAAATGAACCCAAAATAGGTTAGAAATTAATTACTACACATAATTACTATATGTATGAATAAGAAATTTAATAAATGTGTATTGTTTATTATTGTTCATTAAACTTATTAATAAATGTTCATTTAGACATATTAATAAATGTTCATTTAGACATATTAATAAATGTTCATTTACAACATACTTTGGGTTCATTTTAAGCAAGCAATACAGTAATTTGTAAACAATAGTTGAGTTAAATAAAACTACCCAGCAGGTTGGGCAAACATTTAACCCAACCACTGGGTTAAAACAACCAATTGCTGGGTTTGTCCATTTTCAACCCAACTTGGGTTGTTTTTAACCCAGCATTTTTTAGAGTGTAGCCTACATAAAAAAAAAGCTGCAGAGAAACACAGCAAATAAATAAATAAACAGCAACAAAATTAAAAAATATCAAAAAACAGCAAAAAATATCAAACTATTGTTTTGGTCAACAATTATTGTAATTAATAATTTGTTCACTCAAAAAAATGCTGATTTAAAAACAACCCAAGTTGGGTTGAAAATGGACAAACCCAGCAGTTGGGTTAAATGTTTGCCCAACCTACTGGGTAGTTTTATTCAACTCAACTATTGTTTAAAAATTACTGTATTGCTTGCTTAAATGAACCCAATGTTGGAAATTAACATTTATTAATATGTCTAATTAATAATAATTAAACAATAACCATTTATTAAATTGCTTATTAATAAATGTTCACCTTTTGATTATTCTTGCTTCTAGTAATGTCACATGTCTTGTTTTTAATTTCCAACCTATTTTGGGTTCATTTTAAGACAGCATTATAGTAATTTCTAAACAATAGTTGGGTTAAATAAAACTGCCCAGCATGTTCGGTAAACATTTAACCCAGTCGCTGGGTTTGTCTATTTTCAACCGAGTATGTTTAAGTGTACAAATGTATAACGTTTAAAACACATCACTTCATAAAAAAATGCTCCAGTGAAAATGTGAAAACTTACCCTTACTTAATATTTTTATGAAAAAAGGCCTGCCCATGTCCAGATAACACAGTTCAGCATTTCAGTTAAAATTCTTACATAGCTGACCATTTTTTTTTTAAATCTAATTTTAAATGGTTTTTGGTGTTTAAAGACAGCATACAAAACCACAGCTAGAGAAAACACATTTGTGAAACTGTATTTTTGACTCAAAACCTTTTAGTTACTGAGATACAATGCTTTGTGACAACTTGCCCCGTCCTCTCCTCTTATACTGATGTGATTTGGAGGAAGTTTTTAGCAAGCAACAAGGTCAGAAATTCAGAAACAAGAGCAGAGGAGGGACAATAAAATGAAATAGATATTTGGAATATGGAGAAAACATGAAAGCAAATAAACCCCAGGCATATTTAGGTCCCCTGTGCCAAACAAAGAAATTCGTTTCAGATTTTTTATTTTATAAACTGGCTCAGTGGTGTGGAGCCCATTATTGCTGGGTTGAAAGTAACATGGTCACATTTATCATACTCTGTTTTCATCATTCTGGGAAGAACAAAGCTCAGCCTTAGATGAGACAGATAACGTGTGCCAAACCCAATACCTGGACAGCTATTGCTTACATCTGATGAACTACCAATTACTCGACCTGTAACTCCAAAATAACAGCGCTCTATAAATTGACACAAATAATTCTCTCCAAGATGGATGAAGGAAGGTCTGTTGATTTGACTGCACTGCAGTCCAATGAAAAATGTGCCAGCCTTGATCTGTGTTCAGTATCAGTCTGACAGCTATTTACCAAGGTGCAGCCGACCACATCCAAACAGTGAAAAGAGCATTAGAGCACCTGTGACCGTGAACCTCTGCTTGCTGGCCATAAAATGCTCCTTTATTTTGCCTAATTGCATTACTGCCACCTAGTGGTAACCACAGAATGCAGAAGGGCAAACTAAATATACACACACTATAAAAAAAAAAAAAAAAAAAAAAAAAAAAAAAATATATATATATATATATATATATATATATATATATATATATATATATATGATCAGCAAGTCAAGGCAACTTATGTTTTTTCAACCCTTTTTATGTTATACCAGATTCAAGTCTATTTTTAATGTAATTTAATTTGAAATGACTTGATTGTACTTAAAAATTAAGGCAGCAACTGAACTTTTTTTTTTGAAATAGGTGGAATTTGTTTTACACTGAGGTGAATTAAGAAATGTCCAGTCTTTTTAAAAATATTTTAATGAAGCACATTTGTAAATATATATTTACACTGGTTTTTACAGTCCAATGCCTTTTTGATTCAGTCTGAAGGAGCAATAATTTAAAGTATTTTGCTCCATCCATTCTATATTCAGCTTTATGAAGTTTGATTTATAATAATAATTGATGAGCCATTAAAAATATATTAATAATGACACTAATATTGAGTCATTCAGATTCACATCAAAATATTATGTCAGTTTTATCAGTTTTAAATTTCAATATTTAATTTTATCTTCTGGATTAATGGTCCAGATCAATATGAATACAGTAAAATTAAGTTAATTTAATTTAAAAATGCTGCTCAATTAGTTCTGTTACTTCTTCTCACGCTCTTCCCAATCAATGTATCCACCTGCATAATGCCGTGCCCTGGAAAAAACGAAGAAAACAAGTAGTACTTCTAACAACAAGGAATATTTGATTAATTGGATCATCTATATATTATGTTTACTAGGCTCATAATAAGATCAGTAAGTGTGTGTGTCTGTTTTCAGTAGCCTACTTAGAGAATCCCAGACGATGAGCAATTTCGAGAGCAGACAAACTCCTTTTCCCACTTCGGCAATGGAAAACTATGTTATCATCTTCCTTTTTGGGGGCTTTCACCTTAAACTGCAGTTGAAATTGTTTTGGTGGGAGCTTCAGTAACTCCTCAAGCTGTCCCACTGAGATACATTAAAACCGAGGGTTAGTGTGCACACCGAAACAAAAGAAATGCTGATTCTATACACTTCAGTAATGACTTACATGGAATATTGATGGAATCAGGAATCCGGCCGGCCTGGAATTCATCTGGATTCCTGACGTCAAACAGCTGTACGCTGTGATTGGCCAGCATAGCTTTGAGCTGTTCGTATGTCACTGAAATTATGAAAATCAAAAAGTAGAATGATACCAACTCAAGATCATATTTTGATCTTAGTTCCTATTCTATTATTGTCAATTAATATAATGTTCATTATCAAAAAAAGAAAGAAAAGAATTTTCCTAAACAATCTTGCTAATCATGGTTGGTATACACAGAAAGGCTGAGTGTTTGGCTAATGGGATACAAAAGATGAGTCAAACAATAATTTAGCTGTGTTCAGCAGAAACAAAACAATTGCTAAGTGGTTTAGTCAGTACAATTAACCACAATTTAAAGCATAAAGCATTCATTATTAGTCCTTTAAATTAGAAATGTTCAACACTGCGGCATTATAACCAACTTTAAACAGCTAACAATAATATTCTCCATCCCAATAAATAATAATGATAAGTACATTTAAAAGATTGAATACTTTGATGTGTGGTTTATCAAGTAGAGATTATTGACAATTGGACCAAAGTAGGGATGGGTAGTTTGACACCCAGTGTCGACACACGTCTCGAGTTTGACACACTAGTGCTCCAAAACAGTGTTTCTGGAGCATTGCTTGACCTGTAAAAATGAAGCTTTGTTACATCACTGATACGTCACTCCGGGCCCAAACGAACAAATATTTTCTAAAGCATTGGACGCGATTAGTAAAAAAGGAGCCGCTTAAGGTCCGGCACAGTGAAACAAATAATATTCTTGAATAAAAATATGAAACTGCATTTGTATTTGTGCATTTTTTTTAACAATGTGCATGTTTATGTTGTTTTGTAAGGAACACACAAAAAATAGTGCAATGAAAAAAAGAAAAAAAAATCAGACCTAATTTATTGGCGTATTAAACATTCTATATAGAAGGTGAAAAGATACAAGTTTGATGCAAGTAAAAATGAAGAACAGAAAGTCTTTATTGTCATTGTATTATGCAATATGTAATGAAATTTCGCTCTACACACAGGCACCGCAATCTTTCTAATATGGTTATTAAATATACAAATAAACCTTACAGAGCGCGTAAATACCTCAGTGCGCGCACTCAAAGCAGTTGGACATAGTGGTCTATTAGAGGTAAAAATTATATAAATACTGTTCGGTTTCTCGCACAAACCGATCGTTTCGTTTCTTAGGACATCAATGTGTCGTCACGAGCCGCAGGGTTTAATTTGGATTTCTCTGTGCATGTTTTTTTTACTCTCATAGATTTTGTTACCATTGACATGCATTATAAGACTGACAGACTGCAACGGTTGGAGTTCAAAATCATCATTTGTGTTCTACTGAAGAAACAAAGTCACCTGCATCTTGCATGCCCTGGAGGTAAGCAGATAAACATCACATTTTTCATTTTTGGGTGAACTATCCCTTTAAGTTGATGCCACACGCCACACAAAATGCAGATTTATGAGCTCATCTACGTGGCCCCTCCTCTGCTGGGCTGAAGGACTCTACGGCAAGTCGGAGAATCCAGTTTGCAAGAGCGCGAAAATGGCAAGGAGAGAATTGTGGTGTAAAATGTAAACTGTGAATTGTAAATATAAATGGATTTTGTTTAAGTAAATAAAATAATAATAATATAAAAAAGGTCTTAAGATCTGGCACAGATATACTCTGGTGCAGAATGACATTTTATATAGAAAGTAGAGGAATGTTATCTATAGGCCTATTGCAAAAATACTATTATAGTAAATACTATAGTGCTTTTGAACCATAATATAGTAAAGTACTTGAAAAAATGAGTTTTTTGTAATTTTTTTTGTGTGGCATAAATATAATTTACTCTCATCAGTGTTCTATTAGCTTTTACATATTTAAATTTGCATATTAATGATATTTTGAATATACATATAAGCAATGTTGGGGAGATGAGATTAAACTGCCAGTAGGTGGCAGCAAATGACCATCTTAATGAGTGAGCCATTTGATTAATTCTGGTGTTGACAAAGAGAATTACACAAATACTCAGGGCAGGCTAGCTTACATACATTTTATTAGGGCACATATACATTTGCAGAGGTTTATTCCAGGCATTGTTGTCAACACTCTGCTGTACCGTAGTCACCAACAAACTATTCAAATTAAATTTAAAGCCTCACAAATTAAATTAAAAAAAGTAAAAATCTGTATTAGCCCAGATGAGCATACTCCACCCACTGGAACAGTTTTTCACAAGAACTGAATATTCATAACAGGTGAAATGTTATGGTTTTAAAAATAAAAAGGAAGGTGGGAAAAAAAATATATCCGTGTTTGTCAGGTGACGTCACACTCATGAAAAACAAACCAAAGTGCATGGGTGTCGCCTCCATTTGTAAGGTACCAAAACAATCTCGGTATCGAAGCAGAGTTGTTGTTTTTTCTTTTGCTTCCTTTCGTTATAAGAATGCTGCAATAATACGTCCCACGATAGAAAATGTCAAAAACTTTACTACGAGGCAAGATTTTGTTGGTTTTCTACTTTAAAAGTCTGTATGGACAGCATGTAGAGGCAATAGCAGAGGCGTCGGATGGCCTGGGTTGCAGCGGCGAGACGCAGATAGCACATGTACGTCTGCAAGATGTCTGTTAAAGATCACTTCATCTGGAAAGCATCTGCTGTGTACAGACATCTGATAAGACGTCTGCAAGATGTCAGTTTTACATACATTCTAAATCATAAACATCTTAAAGACATCTTCTAAACATCTATTTGACATCTGACAGGAAACATCCTATAGACGTATTGCAGATGAGCAAACACACACATCAAATGGATGTCTCCGAGATGTATGTGTTTAACATCACTTTCGCCAAGAAATTTATGTATGCTTGTGTGACACCCTAAAGTATGTACACATTTTGGGTATTGTGATTTTGGAAGAAAACGTTTATTTTCCATGTATTATTTTTCATTTTACTAATATTTTATATGGCAAATGTAACAGGAAGCTGGAGAATGTCAAGTGTGAATCATTCCCAGTGTCTCAATCAGCTACCTAGCTTCCTAAGTCGTGAATCAGTATATCATAAATGAATGTGGCCGACTCCCTGATCAATGCCCTGACTTGAGATGCACGCATTGTCTTTTGCTGAGTGAGATCGGGACTCTTATTTTGAAAATGAGCTGAGGACTCGTACAGAGGAGCATTGTGCGCCGGTGTGGTGCCGAATTCCTACCCCTGCCAAAATATTACTCCCCTAGTATTGGTAGGTTTAGGATTAGGTGTGGGGGAGGGTTTAGGATTAGGTGTGGGTGAGGGGTTAGGATTAGGATTAGGGGTGGGGTTAGGATTAGGCAATCAGATAGCGACTTCAACGAGGGGGGTAATAATTTGGCAGGGAGCCGAAATTCAGCACAACACCGGCGCCCTCACAATTTGCTGGTGATTATGAGCGACACACACACGTTTGCACCTGTCTCCTCAATTTTTCCTGTCTTTCTAAATCTTCCAACATGACCTTCTGCACAGGGCCTGTAACACTTGCTCTCTACATTTTCACAAAGGTAAGTTAAAGATTTCGTTTTTCTAAAGTAGCAAACGTTACATCACTGCATTGTTTTGGATTATATCGGCTAGGAAACAACAATCAATTAGTGAAAAGTATTAGTAGAATTTAAACTGAACCCATTTACTTAAATATGTCTTTTTTTTATTTTTACAATTTTGCTAAGGGTTTTTACATTTTCATTTAATAAACATTTTTGCTTCCTATCCATACTTTTATTATAATTTTCTGACTACTTTTTACAGCTGTGGTCTCTGTGTTATGTAGCTAAAAACTTTTTCATGTCATTGCAGGTCAACCTGCTTAAAGATTATGGAGACTGATCCTGACTAGACACCATCCCTACATCAGGGCCACACCAGCAATAAACATACAGGTTGTGTCTCAATTATATAATTATATAATTTATACATTGTATAAAGAGGATGTGGTCATGTTGCCGGAAATAGAGTCATCAATGTCATAATTTGTAACGAGCCAGGGTCCCTGCCAGTGCCTGAATTTGTGTACACAATACACTAATTGAAAATCTCAGGAGCTGAATAAGATGCACATACAGACACTAAGTAAGAAAGTAAGGAAATACACAATTCAGTCAGCTGAGACTATGGTCCACCAGGCTGGAGAAAGTGATCGGCTTCACATTGTGAAGATGCAGGAGGAGTTGATGATTTGCATGTGCAGAAGTAAACTGATATTAACCTTAATGTACCACAGATTTGATCTGTCTGCAAAACACCAATCTCTCGTGCTTCCCCAAAGCATGCGCATGCTTGAATCTACAGTTCTACAGTTTTACAGTTCCCATCTACAAGAATACGTTTTGTGCTTATGCTTTATCCAGTCTTGCATGAACAATAAAGTATTTACAATTATATTTTTCAAAATATGGTGTTTTTATTGTCCAAAAATATTGCTATTATTGATTCCTTGTTAATTTTTTTTTATTACATTTTCTTATTACTAAAGCCACTCTAATAAGCATGAAAAAACACCATAGTATTTACTATAGTAAATTGTAGCATACTGTACATATTATAGTATTTACAACACAGCTACAGAATTACCACAAATTTATTCAAGTACTTTACTATAGTATGGTTCAAAAGCACTATAGTATTTACTATAATAGTATTTTTGCAATAGGCCTATAGATAACATTCCTCTGCTTTCTATATAAAATGTCATTCTGCACCAGACTATATCTGTGCCGGATCTTAAGACCTTTCTTATATTATTAATTTACTTACTTGAACAAAATCCATTTACACTTACAATTCACAGTCTACAGTGTGTTTAAACCGCAATTCTCTCCTTGCCATTTTCGCGCTCTTGCAAATTGGATTCTCCGACTTGCCGTAGAGTCCTCCAGCCCAGCAGAGGAGGGGCCACGTAGATGAGCTCATAAATCTGCATTTTGTGTGGCGTGTGGCATCAACTTAAAGTCTTTCGGCGAATGGTGTTATGAAAACGGCGTTTTAATATTGATACGGCGGTCAAAAGCACGCCAGTTCTGATCGGTTTGGCTTTCGATACACTGCTTCAAAAGCCTCATTCGGCACATCCCTAAACCAAAGTCCAAAGTTCTTATAATAAATGGCTCTTTACCTGACATTGCAGATTCACTGAAATAAGGCCTATAAAAGTTATTATATTTTCCCAAAATAAAAAAAACGATTAATTTTATCTGCAAAAAAATAAAATAAATAAATCCACCAATTTTGAGAGGATATAAGTGCCTCTTCTATTTGCAGCTCTACCTGGATCAGGTTGTCCGTCACTGTGATTGACTGTGGAAGTCTTCAGTCCACATGCTGAGATCACTCTACCATGGCAAACCGGTTTAGTGGCTGCAAACAGGCACAAACGACGTAAAACCTGAAATGATACCATCTCTAACCTGGTGCTGCCTGTCACAGTGACAGTGCAAGCGAATAGTAAGTCTGACTGTAACCTGTATTCTGGTGTCCGGGAAGATTATCCGCTGCCCTCTAGCGTCAGGATCGTGTCCAGGTAAAGGACACCTGCAGGATATTTTCAGGAAGGATGAGACTAGGCTATATAAGGGTGTTCCTTTGTTCCTCGTCATTAAAAAGGCTTATCTGATGCCTACAATCTACAGCGTATAGGGATTTATGAGACAAACAACAACAGCAGTGTTGTGCATCGCATCATCTCCTTAAGGTTGCCAAATCTCCTCATTGATTGTTATGCTTCATGTGCTATAGGAAATTTGATAATTCCCACTTCTGAAATCGTTATTACGAGCTTATCACATTCAAGTTTCGACATAAGACGGCATTCATCTCCATTTTTGTTTTGTTTTTTAAACCTAGGAAACAAGTATTTACGACAAAATACTTGTTAGGCTAGCTCGTGAAGGTAGCCAGTGCTCTAAATTGGTGTTAGGCTTAGGCCTATATAAAAATCCGATATAAATAGTGTAAGTAAACTTTATATTGTAAAATTAAATATTGTGCTTTCTTTCATATAGCCAAATGGTTCCTTTCATTAAACCTTTTTTTTTTTTTTTTTTTTTTAAACTTTAATTTACACTTAATTTATGTAGGGTTATGTAGGGTTCTTAATTATCTGTAGCGAAAAGAGAAGCATTCAAAACATGATACAGAGCAAGGCAAAAATGTGAATAAAAAAATACATCTCGTTAACCTGTGTTGCCAGATCTTGCTGGAAAAAACACCTACTCAATAGCCTATGTATAGCAGGTGAGGATATCTGACAGTCTGACAGTGTTGTCCTGCAGAGTTATGTTCTAACCCTGAAAAGAAAAAAAGAAAGGAAGAAAAAGAAAAAAAAAAAACCCTCACCTGCCACTTGTAGCCTTAGTAGGCCTAATCCTGAAGACAGCTTGTTCAAGTGTGCTTGGTTGGAGTTAAACTCTGCAGGACAGCAGCACTCTCTAGGACAACACTGCTTATCCCTGCAATACAGCATAAAAAACCAAACACATAAACACACGTAATATGTATGCCCTTAGCCAAAGCACAATCTCCAATTAAGAGCAATCTCTTAATCATTTTTTGTTAAAACAGTTTTATTGATTATGTGACATCACTGTTTTCTCCAGAGCTACTTTAAAGCTGAACTTAACTAATTTCATAATTGATGAACTATACATTGTTATTGAACGGAACCGAATGAACAATATCACTTTATTGTTGATTTGGTTCAGTTCAATTAGTTCAATTCAGCTGTAAAGTATTGACATTTTGCGATCAGTAGGCCCTATTCAGTTCAACTTTATTGTGATATGGAGGTCATGAAGCATTACCAAGTCTAAATACGCAACTATTGTTTGTAAAGAAGCTAAAAAAATCCTGCACCCTGCTACTGCCCATGTTTACAAACGCCTTTATTAAAAAAGACCAGTGTTTCTTATAAAAAGTGGACATAGCAACCGTTGGTTACACAAAACTGGCAACACCGAGAACCAGACATGCGCTTCGCACACGATGTCCTCTGCCAGTGCGCATGCGCAGTGTCACTATACCGGCGGAGGCTGAACAGTAGCAGCTTAAACGACGCAGGGATAAACGAGACTTTTTTGACAGGTCAGTACGCCATTGTGGATTATTTGTGTGTGAATGGTTTTATTACGCTTATATGATGTTAAATTCAAAAGATACAAATTTTAAAACACAAATATAAGGCAGCAGTCGGACAACCTTGTTGGGTGGGTTAGCAGGGGAGCTAACAGAGGCTGCTGCGCAGATCTGGGAGGGAGAGGCGAGTCTGGCGTTAAGACGATACCAACAAACCTGCTCTTCAATCGATGATCACTACCTTGTGAGGACCTAAAATGACATTTTATTGACTTGAATCGACCGTCTCCGCTTCATAGGCGCCATGTACGGTTGGATTGGTGTGTTTAGCGGGGTGTTTTTAGGTGGAGATGGTTGGATCAGTCGCTCCCTCACTGCGGGCTAAAGCGCCACTGCCCATGGGAAGCTCTGTTACATTCTGGCTGTTTCTTATTATCTTATTTCTATTAATTTAAATCAAAAGAGGAATAGGGTAATTTTTTTTTTAAAATAATAGATATCACAATATTTCCCCAGTTGATTAATCATTGTACATTAAGTCATTTGCTTTGTATTTCTGAGTTGTATGAAATATTGTTAAATATAAATATTAAACACGCAGTTGAGGCAGTATCTAATTAAACATGTACTAATTTGCATACATTTTCAGAACATAATTCTGAACATTAGATAAAGCTAGGTTTAAAGGTCTTGTTGACATTATTGTTTACAAAGAGGATCTGAATTTCTAATTTTATTACAACATAAATCAGACAAAACTGTCAGAAAAACAGCCAGAAAAAAGGAATAAAGTGTTATATCATTTGCCTAATTTATATATGAACAAAACTCTCCTTCAAAACCCTTCAGAGTATAAATATGAATAAACCTGGAAAGTATGGCAGGTGCTACTTGAGTGGTGATTTCTGGCTCATTTTTGAGAAAATAGCCTTTAAAGATACGTAATTGAAATCTACAGATGCAAATGTATAAAGTGTAAATAATGAATTAATTAAATAACTCCTTAACTCTGTATTTTGCCTGTTTTCTTTCCACTAGTCTGAGACAAGACATGTTATGGAAGCCAAAAAAGATCAGTTGCCACTTCTGTTTCATCGCAACTTTAAGTGATAGTTTTGTAGCCTTTATATCTTCTTGATTTTATTTGCAAGTGGCTTTTTCATTAGACAGAAAATATCCAGAATGTGGCTAAACAATATTATTGACCCAAAACCTCTACAAATACTTCTGCTGGTTTAACCCATTATTTGAAATGACTGACAAGGTCCATTGAGTATGTTACAGCTTCTGTTCCGACTACATTAATATTCTGTATTTTTGCTGCTGTCAGATTAGTTATGTCACAAATGGTGGATGTGAATGCTTATCTGGCATTGTGATTGATGTACTTGTCCACAGCTGATGAAAACAAGTGACATTAAATGATCTTTTGAGGAGGTCGTCTCCTGTCGTCTAGCTGAGATCAAGCAACTATTTTAATGAGTCTTGGTGATTCCTCATGTACTTATCTTGCTTTGATTGTGTCTTTCCAGCAGGCAACATCATGAGTCAGGGGAAGGACAATGCACGTCTCAAAAGCTATAAAAACAAATCCCTCAACACAGATGAGATGAGGAGGAGGAGGGAGGAAGAAGGCCTGCAACTTCGCAAACAAAAGAAAGATGAACAAGTAAGAGAATTTGACATATGAGAGTGGCTTCTGTTATTCCATTTTATTTTACTTTTAAATATAAAAAGTTTGGGATCAGTAAGTTTTTTTTTTTTTTTTTTTTTTTTTTTTTTTTTTTTAGATTTTTTTTTAGTATTTTTGAAAGAAGGATGCTCACCAAGGCTGCATATATTTGATCAAAATGCAGTAAAAATTAAATATTATTTCAATTTAATATAACTGTCTTGTTATAACTTATCATTGTTTTCTATTTTTGTATATTTCAAAGTGTAATTTTATTCCTGTGATGGCAAATCTGAATTTTCAGCATAATTTGTCCAGTTCTCAGTCACATGATCCTTCAGAAATCATTCTAAAATGCTGATTTGGTGCTTAAGAAATATTTAATATTGTCAGTGTTAAAACACTTGTGCTATATATATGCATGTATGTATGTATATATATATATATATAAATGTATATATGTAGGCATGTGTGTAATATAAATAAATAAATAAGTAAATATATATATATATATATATACAATGTTGCTCTGTCAGACTGGTGGGGACTTTACACTGAGAAAATATGCCTACAAATGCCCTACTTCTAGTTGATTCTGCATGAGTATATTTTTAAACGTTAAAAAAAAAAAAAAATCCTCGCTTCCCTCTCTCACAGTAAGAAACATTAGGACTGATTTGCGGCGCATGTTGGTATTTTTATTGAGCGCAGTGAGCTGAGAGTTTGTGTTCTTACAGCTGTTCAAGCGCAGAAATGTGGCCACAGTGGAGGAGGATGGAACACTGGAGGATGATGGGATGGCAGATAGTGGATACCTGGAATCGCAGGCCAACAATATGGACCAAATCACAGTGAGAAAGATAAAACAATAGTTAATCATAGTGTTATTTACTGTTGGAAAAGGTTCATTGATTTTTCTCTTTTGTCTATCCTTCTTCATAGGGAAGTGTTATTTCTGAGGACATGATACAGATGATTTTCTCCAGCTCCCCAGAACAACAGCTCATTGGCACACAGCGCTTTAGGAAACTCTTATCTAAAGGTGAAAGACCCCAAAGACTGAAATTCAAGCATTTACATAATCATATTTATGATAAAAGAATGCTAATTCCAATTTTGTAATTCCCTAATAGAGCCTAATCCCCCTATTGATGAGGTCATTGCCACCCCTGGTGTCGTGGAGCGATTTGTTGAGTTCCTGAAAAGAAGAGAGAACTGCACGCTACAGGTGAGCCTAATAAGCTGTATCTGTAAGCTATATATAAAAAGTTACAGTTTTTGTAGCCCCCGCCATCTTGCAGTTCTACAACCTGTGACATTGCGGGTTGGTTGACTCCGTTGGATTAATGAAGATTATTATAGTTTCGATTTACTCACCCTCAAGCCATCCAAGGTGTATATGACTTTCTTCTTTCAGATGAATACAATTGGAGATATATTTAAAAATATCCTGGCTCTTCCAAGGTCCAAGGGGGGGGATGGAGTTAATAAAGACCTTCTGGAGTGAGGGGATGGGTTTTTGTAAAAAAAAAAAAATATATATATATTGATATTTAAAACTTTATAATCTAAAATAACTAGCTTTCGGGAGACAACCATACGCAAAAACCCATTGCTTTGCTTCAGAAGGCTTTAATTAACCCCCCGGAGCCGTGTGGATTATTTTTACGATGGATGTACTTTTTTTGCTTCAAAATCGGCCCTCCCATTCACTGCAATTATAAAGCTTGAAAGAACCGGGATATATTTAAATATAACTCTGATTGTGTTTGTCTGAAGGTTGAATAAATCATGAGAATTTTCATTTTTGGGTGAACTAACCCTTTAAGTAGCCCATTTCAAATGCATTGGTTATACAAACTGTGTTTTGATTGTTGTCTGGGGGTTTCTTAGACTAGTCAACTAGTCGTTTACAAAATTTCTGTTATGGAAATTAGTCGTGGTGCACATCCCTAAGTAAAACAAACTATGCAGTCTAGTGCCAGAAGAACTGCTTGCCAGACTTGGGCCCTAAGTCACAGCAGTGAGACAGTGAGTCATCCGGCATGAATCTCTCTCAGCACACGCTCACACTATTGGAATGCGTATATTCTGCAAATCTCAACGGTGTCTTTATTTAATCCCTTGGCTTTCGAACGGTGCATTAGTGAATGCTTTTCTGCAGTATGGTGACAGATGTCCTGTCTCTGTGCAGTTTGAAGCAGCGTGGGTTCTGACTAACATCGCCTCAGGAACATCCCACCAGACGCGTGTGGTCATCCAGGCTGGGGCGGTGCCCATTTTCATTGAGATGCTCAGCTCTGATTTCGAGGATGTACAAGAACAGGTAAGCATCTGTACACATTTACACTGAAGGGGCACAAATGGACCCAGTTAGGTATAATAAAATAGGATTAATGTTTAATGTTATGTGAAAATTTTTTATTTTTTTTTTAAACTGTCTTTGTTTTCACTGCAGGCGGTGTGGGCTTTAGGCAATATCGCAGGTGACAGCACTGAGTGCAGAGATTATGTTCTGGACTGCAATATTCTACCCTCTCTAGTACAGTAAGTCATGCAAGCATTCGTTTTAGAACAACCATATTGTTGAATGGTTCTAATGATGCAGATTCTCATTGCAGGTTATTGGCTAAACAAAATCGTCTGACAATGATGAGGAATGCAGTTTGGGCTCTGTCTAACCTGTGCAGAGGGAAAAACCCACCCCCAGATTTTGCCAAGGTAAAATCACCTTTTTTTCACATTACTTTTTTTTTTTTTTTTTTAAACTGTATATTTGATCAAATAAATACAGACTTGGTAAGCATAATAGACTAATAGATTACCAACCCCAAACTTTTGAACAGTAGTGTATAATTGTGTGGTGGAAATGTAAGAGTTGCAGGAACGGGCAAATCACATGAGTATACACACCTTTAAACTTAAAGTGAAGTTGTATTTGTCTTTTAATGCAGGTGTCACCATGTCTCAGCGTTCTGTCCTGGCTCCTCTTTGTGAATGATACTGACATTTTGGCTGATGCATGCTGGGCTCTTTCTTATCTGTCCGACGGTCCCAATGAAAAGATCCAGGCTGTTATTGACTCAGGAGTCTGTCGCAGACTAGTGGAGCTGCTGCTGTAAGACATGAAAAACAGATAATGAATAGCTTAGGTCAGTGGTTCTCGACCTTTATAATTCAAAGGCCCCCCATTGTCGACTTGACTTTTCCAGTCGTTTGTGATAAGGATAAGGATTAGGGAGTTTATTTTTTTTATTATTATTTTTTTTTTATCTCAATTTCTACCAAATTTTTACCAAGTTAAGATTTCATTGATTTACATGAATTTTCCACACTTTGAAAATTCATATACAGTATCAAGGTTTTCCAAGACTGTGGGAACCCTGGTTCTTTAAAGAATTTTTTATTTATTTATTTATTTAAAAAATTTAAATAAGAAATATCTTGGTTGAAGTAATGTATTTAGAATGATGTTTCGTATCATTTTAATTAATTTAAAGTCATCTTGAGGTCCCCTGGAAGTTAGCATTGGGCCCCAACCCCTCCTGGTTGAGAACCACTGGCTTAGGTTTTACTAGAATTTTTATTGGCGATACTTAAAATCCTTAGATGAACAGTTTTCTGAGGTGTTGTTTTCATGTGTTCCAGACATGCAGAATATAAGGTGGTGTCGCCTGCTCTAAGAGCCGTGGGGAACATAGTCACAGGAGATGACCTACAGACTCAGGTGAAACAATTGTGCTTTTTATATATATATATATATATATATATATATATATATATATATAGATATATATATATATATATATATATATATAATATATAGATATAGATGTCCTCTGCTTAATAGTGTGTGATGGTGGAAAAAAAAAAAAAAAAATTATATCTGAATATTTTCTGGGATTTTGTTCATAACAATAAATAGATAATGTTTTTATGCTGGTACCTTGGCTGGTTTAGGCCTGTTAACTTTTTTTTTTTCCTAGGGGCATTTTTACCTTTTTATATGGGTGTTTTATTTAACTTTAATAGGTGTATGCATATTTTTTTTTTACTGTCAAATTCTTAAATTTAATCAATAAATTCAGTTAGGCTTAGAGTAAAAATAGGCTTTTACCAATCAAATGAAATCAGTTTCAACAAAATCCATTTTTTTCACTGCAGATATGCGGCACCTTACTTAAGCATTTAGATGTATTTACACTGCAGTTACAGTTGCATAAACAATGCTGTGAAATTAATGTAATGTAATGTAATGTAATATTATTTTAAATATTGTAATATGATTTTTTTTTTAATGTATTATTTTAAATATGAAACTAAATTTGAGTCATTTATTCAACCGATTCCTTTCTGATTCAGGAACGAAGCAAGTTGACCGCCTTTATGAATCATTGAATCGTTGCTTTGTTAAAAAACACTGATTAATTCAGGAACTAAACTCCACTGTGTGTTACTTGGAAACTCAACAGTTCCCCTGTTGCTTTGGAACTATTTTCGTTGGTGCAGTAGAGCAAAAACACGTTTATTGAACTGAACTGTTGTGTAAAATCACTACGGCTTGGTAACAGTTTTGACGTAACCAAAGCAATGTTTACATCTGGTATTAAGAAGCATTTTCATCAGTCCAATTACAAGTGGACAACGCTAAATACAGGTGCAAACAGGGTTTAAAATGTTTTGAGCTTGTCCGCTTTCGACACACATATTGAATTTTGGGGGGATTAACTGCGTTCATCTAGGCTACATCATTCACGCAGTGAAAACATGCAGCGAATACAAGGTATTAATGTCAGCTTCCACATCATTAAAACAACAATTATGATGATATCTTCACTGATAATACCTCTGCTGTAATGTTGTAACTAATACATTCTTTGGATGTAACTTGTTTTCTTTTCTCATGAACAGGTGATTCTTAACTGCTCTGCCCTGCAAAGTCTTCTCCACCTGCTGAGTAGCCCGAAAGAGTCCATTAAAAAAGAGGCCTGTTGGACCATCTCCAATATCACAGCTGGGAATCGTGCACAAATACAGGTATGTGCATGTTTGACCAGTTCAACGCATAAACTTAAGTTTGAGTGTCTTTTCCTCTCTCACACTCTTTCTTTTGATCTTTGTAATGTAGATGGTGATGGATGCAAATTTGCTCCCCCCGTTGATAAGTATTCTGCAAGTAGCTGAGTTCCGCACAAGAAAGGAGGCAGCGTGGGCCATCACAAACGCCACATCTGGCGGTTCTGCTGAGCAGATCAGGTGTGACAGATTACTTCTTAAACCTGGTCCTAACATGTCATTTGTGATCAGATCAGCAACCAAGATGGCTATATATTACAATGCTTTAATCTTCTCCTTAGGCATCTTGTTGAGCTTGGTTGCATCAAGCCCTTATGTGACCTCCTGACGCTGATGGATTCAAAGATCGTACAGGTGGCCCTAAATGGCTTGGAGAACATCCTACGACTGGGTGAGCTGGAAGCTAAACGAGGAGGAGGAATCAACCCCTACTGTGCCCTCATTGAAGAGGCATATGGTATGTTAGCTGTCACACTTTGAATGCGATTTTTACGTATTTATATGGATTTCCATATTTTCTGACCTGAAAATTTTGATCCACCCACGTGAAATGTGAAAATTCAAGGAAAACATATAGTCTCTCAACGGCTCAGTTTGTAGTAAAAGCTGCTCCACACTAACTTTTCTGCAAGAGCTGTGAGTTTTGGTTGCTTATCATTTGAAAACGCAACACGTGTCAACTGTCTTCCCAGATTTGTAATAAGAATCGTTTTTAAATCTGTTGTCAGCAAAACCGAAGCTTTAACCCCAAAGTATACTTCGGTTTTGATGTGAACACTAGCGTATTTTATAGCGTACATTTAATAAGGGCATTTCACACTTGAAATAGTTAACCCTGGGTCATTCTAAACCCTAGGTAAATGGAATCCTAGGTTATTTTGCTTCATGTTTTACATGGCTCAATTTACCTGGGGTTAACAATTAATCCTGGGTATTCATAAGCTGACGTTTCACATTGTAAATTCTTAAACTTTGAGTTAACGTTCTTATTTGCATATTTGCGGTGTCAGTGTCATTGATTGGATAAATGCAGCATGCAACCTGTTTAAATAGCTCTAGCATTGCACATCCTCGTATTGCCGACTGTACTATCGAGTTTATACTGAATGGACAGTTCGGACTATAAAGGTAAGAATGAAATGGTTGTTTCTTCACTCAAATTGTTGCGTTTTCTGTCAAAATATGACTTTTTTCCCTCTCAAACACTGAATTTACTGAGTTTATATACAATGCGTAGTGTTTCCGTGACTGTCCAAAGAAGGCAAATATTAGTACGCGATTGGTTGTCTGTTGCTAAGTGACTGGCTGTAACATTCCAACACTGCATCGTTTCACACTGTACAAGTTTGGCACCACAATGCTAACCTTGCTCCGGAGCAGGGTTTCATAACCCGGGTAAAAAGTGGTGCTAACCCTGCTTCTAAATTACAAGTGTGAAATGTTCCTGTACCCGGGGTTAAAAGCGGTGTTTAGAACATCTCTAACCTGGGGTTAAGCACAGTGTGAAAATTTCTGTAGTGTGCACGAACACAGGCATGCAACACATTTACACTAAGTTTGACCCTTGTCCAGTGTTGGCGTTATTTCTTTCTAGATAACCCATAAAATTGTCTTTGTACTAATTTAAACTAGAGTTGTGAGTATCTTTTACATTTGCCTACACAGCCGTCTGTTGTTCAGTCACATTTTTGTTTTGTTTTTTCAGCTGGGAACATTGGCCAAAACCATTGTTCCCACCTTGTGGACAAACTAATTAGTGTAAAAAAATTGTGAGCTGAGCATACAGAGTATATACAGTTAGAAAAAAATCTGGCTGCATGCGTACACTGTACACATACTCTGCTAATGATGAAGTTTGTCATGTTAACTGTACAAATATTGTGGGCTTTAAGGTCTCCCTGTGGATTTCCGCCAAAATAAAAGTTCTAAATAAAGTTCTTTAGTTTAATAAATATTAGTATTGTAAATTTACTGTGCTTATGGAAAATAAAATTATCAGCATCATTAATAATAATAGTTCAGTACAATAGTATTACAATAGTAAAATTTCTTCATTTGTTTATTTTTTTCCATAATTGAAAAAAAATTAATTATGGTAACACTTTAACATGGGAAACAATTCTCACTTTTAACTAGTTGCTTATTAGCTTACATATTGGCTGTTTATTAGTACTTATAAAACACATATTAATGCCTTATTCTGCATGACCATATTCTACATCCCTGAATCCTACCTCATACCTAAACTTAAATGCTACAACAACTACCTTACTAACTATTAATAAGCAGTAAAGAGTTATGTATGTGTATAGTGAATGTGTTTCCCATATCAAAGTATTACCAAAATTATATTTTGATTAATAACAAAAATGATTTGTTGTTGGATCGTCATATTGAAATTAAAAAAATGAGAAAAAACAGGTTTTCCATCTTTTCTTTTCTTTTTTTTGTCCTTCACTGATCAAATGCCTATAATTGGTTCTCTGGGGTCTTCAGATGCTTCATTAAATCGCAAGCAGTGTTAATCTTGTCAATGTCATTAATGACAAATGCTGTTTCAGGAGCTCAGATTTTCACAAGCAGTTTTCACATTTGTTTTAAATTTTGATGTTTCTATTAATATATAAAGTTTGGATTTTTTTTTTTTTTTTTTACAGTTTGCAGTTCCTTGTTAAAAAAATATTTTAAAAATAAATGACATAATATATAATAAATATATTTTCATTAAAAAAAAAGACAAACTTTTGATAATTTAAGCTTGCTACTTTTTCTATTGATTTCCATCAGGATTGGACAAATTGGAGTTCCTCCAGGGTCATGAGAACCAGGAGATCTACCAAAAGGCTTTTGACCTGATCGAGCGCTACTTCAGCACAGATGATGAAGATCCGGCTCTGGCACCTGCCGTTGACCTCCAGCAGCAGCAGTTCCTTTTCCAGCAGTGTGAGGCTCCCATGGAGGGTTTCCAACTTTAACACTTCCCTTCACTCCCTTATTCTCCAAGCAATCCACCCTGTAAGGGTGAGAGACGCCCCACCGACCCAAGAGAGCGAAGGATTTAACAAATGAACATTTCAATTAGAGTGTGATATACAAGAGCGTGTGTTGCCGGTCAACCCATTTCCCCCCTCTTGTCCTACTTCCCTGATGTCATTGGCCCGATCCGGAACGATGGCGACATGCAGAAAACGTGACCAGTAGACTTGCATATGATTTAAATATCCCACTTCTTTCATTAAACTTTCATTCAGCCCTTCAAAGCACGCGTATCCCATCAGTCCCGATTCAGGAAAACTGCATCCAGCGATGAGTTGATAGAAGCTGGGAAAGCACAGCTCGTGTGACGTGACTGCAATATTGACTTTTCATCTATTGTAAAACACTGGACTGACCGTGTGACTGTGTTTGCATGTCTACAAAATCCCCCCCCCCCCAAAAAAAAGTGACGGCCAATGTGCACCGAAGGACGTCTGCTGAAGGCAAGGCACTTTTACCTTTCCATTTTACCCAGACAAGACGGACTAAGGTGTCCGGGCTTTCTGACTGACAATGCCAGTCAGACGGTCTCTTGCTTTTTGACACGCATTGAACGTGCATTCTGACAGTGACTGAACCGTACAGGCTCCGCCTCTCCTTTTAGGGTTACACATTTGCACCTTTGGAATTCTGGGAGTTGGAGTCTTCCTGCTCACTGAGACTGCTGGACAGACAAAAAGACAGGTCCTGTATCCTGTGCATTAAAACCATTTGATACTTCAAGAGGACAATTTCACATGAGCATCTTCATCAGCACTTTACGTTCAGAATAGACCCTTTGTTTAGATTCGAACCTCTGTAGTCAGTTTTAGGCCCCCGAAACGCTTCTCAGGATATCGAGGTGAAGAGGAATGGTGCGTATCTGCATATCGGGATGTATTTACAGAAAAAACACTAAGTATTTAAGAGTGCTGAGAAAACTCCACCCCTTCAAAGCTTGCACCATATTAAGCTGTTGAAAATTGAGCTGAAAGGCTTTAGCTTCCCGACGTTTGTGAGACAAACTTTAATATTAATGTCTAATCATGGTGAATGCGCACACACATTCAGAAAACATATGCGACTAGAACTATATAAGACAAAATACAAAGCGGAAAGTTGTTCAGTACTGTTTGGTTTTCTGTTTTATTTTATTGTATTTTTGTGAGGGTTAGAATCTCTTAATACCGAAGGTGCCATAATCCTCATTTTTAAAAATGGAGGTGGAAAATGAAAAACAAATGGACTTTAAAGAAGACTAAAAATTGATCAACAAATTTACACTTAAAAATGACTGGGTATTAGCTCAAGCTATGATTGTTTACTTTGTTTTTCTTATTTCAATGTCAGATTCTTCCCAAGAGATGACCAGCTCTTTGTGTTCAATACTGCTGTTGTATTGAGACTGTGTAACTGTTCTCTGTTACGCCATTTGCATAAATGCTGTTTCATGAAGCTCAGTGGTCAAGTGATTTAATTAGAAATCTGCTGGTACTTTAGGAGACTCATTCATCATTGCTTCATTCACAAAAACACCAGTCAATACATCAGGGATTGGACTTTTTCCGTATTTATACAAATTCACATTTTATGACCCACATGAATTGCGTAAATCAGGAAAAAATGGTTGGTTCAGGTTTTCCTTTAGCTGATGTTTATTCTCACATACTCTCAACCTACTTTTTAACCCCATGACCCTGGTGTTGCTAGCATCAAGCTCTGCTGTTTGAGCTACAGGAATGCCATCAAGCTGAAAAATTTCTTGTTCTGGATGATAAAATTATTATATTTTGACTGAATGAATACTGTCTTAAATAATTAAAAACAGAAAATTAAATCAGTTTATTAAATGCTACAATTTAATTAAAACAATGTATAGTATGAAAAATGGATATTCAGTTTAAGATTTTGCAAAGATTATGAATGTGTAAAATTTGGGAGGATCTATTGACAGAAGTGCAATATAATATACATAACTATGTTTTCAGTGGTACATAAAGACCTTACACAATGAACCTTTATGTTTTATTACCTTAGAATGAGCCAATTCTATCACATACACCGCGGGTCCCCCCTCCATGTCAAGTGGCCATTATGCGTCAGCATGTTTCTACAGCAGCCCTAAACGGACAAAGACACTACAGAGCGCGTTTGGTCACTATGTTGTTCTTCTAACTCGTATGTGTTTTTAGAGGCAGCTTGCATCGTCACTACGTTGAATACGCACGAGGTAGTAGTAGTCGTGTCTGGTTTATTAGAAATAAGAAAGCTACTCACACAAGCTACTCTCTGCTCTCTCAGACGACATTTCGGGCTTCTCGTTTCTTGTCAGAAAATTTTACTTCCGCATCTGAAAAATGTCAAATCGGAAGTGACGTAACGGGAGGGAGCGCGGTCAATATAAACAATAAGAAATCAATGGATCGCAATGACAGTTCGGTCGCTGAGGGAATTGTAAATGTTTATTCATACTCTTATAACAGACCACAGCCATAATTAGCCTGCTATGCGGCCAAGAGAGCAGGGACAGGCCAGGATTAGACAGAATGGTCAGAGGAGACAAATTGAGCTGTGGTGTGAGTAGAACGGCATGAAACCGGTGTTAGCTTAGATATATACACATTAGCTAACTATATGTAACACTGTGCAGAGATCACATTATTGTACAGATTATTATCATGTATCAGGGAATAGCAAAGCTAGTATTGGTCATCTAGGAGTATTGATTACTAATAACAGAAACTAATAAACGTTGATCAGGCATAGCCTATGTCACATTCATTAATATCCGTCCACACTAACGTTACATGGTATGTAGAGAATCCCTTCTCTTCATCTGCACAAATCACACCCCGGCACGAAAGATAGCACCGTCCTTTTTCTTATTGGTAAACCTCTGGACTCGATGTCCTGACAGGCTGGAGTTTGTGCAACCTCCAAAAACAATAATTTACCATGACGATGATAAATTAAAATACAAAAACTACCGAAAACACACTGATTCACGACCGCTGTTACTGAATACCAACCTACTCTGCACCGTCCACAGAGAGCTCGGCGAACGACTCCCTCTCGTGACGTAAAATGACGCGACGTTGAAAAAAAGATGCGGTTTTTACAGAGACCATCACTTTACTAAATTTGTGCCCTTCTGTCCTGCAAAACATACACTTTTATACCTGCAATATGCACTTTAAATGTAATAGTTTTATTAAATTATATTGTTACATTAATCTGCATAGAAAAATAGGAAATATCCAATATTGACAGATACTGATAAATTAATTTCTAATATCAGCTGATATATCTTTACCTTCATATCATGTAATTTTAGCATTATTTATATTAAATATTAGCTATAAAAAAGTTCACAATGAGACTAAGAATTGTTGTATAAGAAATAAACATGAGTGGAATACTTTTATTTTTTCTGAATATATATAAAAACATCAAACAGGAAATCTCACATCATTATTTTATACACTACTCTAAAAGTCTGTGTGGAGGAAAATCTGTACCACCTCCACCAGAGTTCCCATGGGGTGTGGCATTTGATATCTGAAAAACTGGTTGGTGAATAATGGGCTTTGGGAGTTTGAATGGGCGCATATCACTGGGTTTTCTCTGCAAGTGCAGCAGCCTCCTTCTGTGCTTCCTCTCTCCATCGAGCCTTCTTCTCCATGTTACGAGAGGTCAGATTGTCATGCCGACCTGCCGCCTGTCATAGAAGACATAGTTTAAAGGACTTGACAGCCATATATTACACAATCTAAGATGTCATTTCATTTACACAATAGCACACGTTTTTATTACCTGTTTGCCAGTGATAACCATAATGAGGCACGCCCCGATGGTCAGTGCCATCATGACATAGCAGGCCTTCACACGTACTCTGTTCCTGGCAGCATCAATCATCTCAAAACTGGAAACAGCACAGTGTTTTCATAAGTAAAGGCATTAGCATAAAATAGTACATCCACAAAGATACATTTAAACAAGTGAAGTCCTGCTGTATAATGCTGTGATTACACAAAAACACAGTAAAGAGTAGGGCAGGGCATATGAAGACATTTTCTCATTTGATTCATTTGCTAATCAATCATTTAAAAAAATAAGTCATTAATTTTGGGAATTGAATCGGTCTACACTCGTTGCTCTGTATGTTATTGATTCACTAAAAAGAACTAGTTCATTAGAGTCATTTCTTTTTGAATCAGGCTTCACTAGTTCGTCTCGAACCAGTTCATTTCATAAGAGTCGTTTGTTTTTGAATCAAGCTTCATTGCTTGCGTGCATGTTTGTTTTTGCGTGTAGCTCGTGAGGACATGATGCTTCTTGCCACTATTTTGAGGTAAAAGGTTTTTTTATTACATAACATCAAATACAGACTCAAAACTCACAAAACAATTCATATTAAATGTGCGCTGCATAGCGCTATCGTTCTTGGTGTGTGAACAGGCCTTTACATAATATATATTTTCACAAAGCTACTGAAAGTAGTCGTGCAGGTCTAAAAAAAATAGGGATGGTGCAAATAAATATCACGATTCATTGTTAAATCATCCCATCCCTAGTAAAAAGCAACTGTATGTAAGGTGGGTCAGAAAGGACATGCCCGTTCTGTTTTGCATCTAACCATCATAAACACATCCCACTCTGATCTCCCTCCAGATACCATGAATTACACTAATTACCTGTCATTACACTAGGACTAAATCTCATTTGAACAGCAGACACATGACCTCATAAACCAACGACACGTTCAGCAGCATGCCTGAAACTGGGGGTTTCACCAAATGTAAACAGGAATATCCCACTTACGAGACAAACTCGGGAATCTGCTCTGCGGTTTTGAATCGCCCGGACCACAACAGCATCTTCCTATCCCAGTCTGATGGGCGGTAGCCTGGTACTTTAAACCCAAGCCGTTGAGCTAAAGGCAACAACGAGATGAGAAACAAGGTGTTAGTGAGGAGAAGTTGGTCTCTTGGGAAAAAGAATAAAATTCCCTCCAGTATAATCTGATCCTTGTAGAACAGCCAGAACAGGAACTACACTGTAATTACGCTGTTGCGTGCTACATGCATGTTTTTTCATGCTTTTGAATTCTTTCTATGCATTGCAGGTGGAACGACATATATCATTCAGCACGAAAAAGTGCTGTGTCATGTTGAGTGCTGTGTCATCACGAGTGCTATGTCATGTCATATGCCACGTCATTCTAATGCAGGCAGGTAGAAGTGAATGTATATTTAGAGTACTGACCCCGTTCTGGGGTCTGGTGGGGTGCAGATGCCCCTTCTTGAGGCTTGCTGCACAGTCTTCTGCTCCCTGTGTTCATCATGCCTCTCCGCCACTGACCTGTGGGGGGAAAGGGACTATTAAAGGGATAGTTTAGCCTAAAATATAAATTCTGTCATCATCTTTATGACTGTTTGACTTTCTTTTCATTTTAGCTGAACTGTCCCTTTAAGGCTGCCATGGTGATCAATTTTGGCTGTATGATGATGTTTATACAACACAAATGTGTCGTTTCCTGTTACATTTGTACACTGATTAAAAAAATATTTTTGTTTCCACAAATGAGGAAATTAATATAAATAAGCATTTGACTTTTTTCATTTGAGCAGCCATTTAAGAATTTATTTGTAAATGTATTTTTACAAAGAATCTCAGACTCCTCTTAGCAACTATAGTTTCTGCTAAAATTCATTATTGGGATCTTCTTCAAATAAGCGTTTACAATCTATGTATTATATAAAATTATATAATGTAATAAACAATTATGCATATATTAATAATATATAATTTATTTTTTTAAAAATCAGTTATAAGTGTTGAATTTTGTAAATGGTACATTTTTGTAAGAGGGATCAGATTGAGCTCCAATTCTTTTTTTGATGACATACTGCAAGATACCAAGTTACCATGGTTATTACTAATAATTATTTTTATATTCATAATTTATATATGCAATACAATTACATTAAGATATTAATAATATATAACAATTTATGAATGAAATAAGAATTCATTTACAATTCATGTTTCATTTTGCTGGATACCATAGTACATTTCTGTAAGAGAGATCAGATAGAGTTGTAAAATCGTTATAAGTCAATTCACAACAGGTGTGGCTCTTTTCACGTATTAGATAAAACATTGAACAAAAGTGATAAAATCCATGCAATAACCTTAAATAACCAATGAATCCAATCACGGCAGTATTGAAAAATGAAACTACGTCATAATAGTTTATAAACGTTTTAATCATGTGTTCACTGCTTAGTTTTGTGCTGATAAGTGTTAAGAATGTTATAAGTGTTTGTGCTAAGAATGCCCACTGTGCCCAGTGCCAACGCTTATCATATGCTGCGTACAAAACATATGGAAAATACTGACCTATTAATGTGCTAAAGGCAGCGCGAGGCCTGCTGATCATGTTGAAGATCATGACGTCTGAAGAAAAATATAATGAAAGAAACAGGACAGTTCTTAAACCATGAAAGCCTGTCAAAACGACAATACCGGGTTTAGTTCCTTACCTGAAAGTCAGTTCGAGTTCATGTGATTCGTACAAGAACACAGAGCTGTTAAAAGACTGAAGGACCCTGAGCAGCAGTCAAAACAGCTCATATGAGCGCCTGTTAAAGACATACTTATGTAAAGGGATCGTAATGTCGTTGTAAATAGCATAGTTAAATAAGATAATATGCATAATATTTATAGTTGTTAATAATATTTCCCATAAAGCACCTGCGGATTTTACACGCACACGTTTAATCCTGATCTTTTTTATCGTGAGAAATAATTACATCAGATAATTTCTGTTAAATTGGCTTACAATAGAGCAATACTCAGTAATTATCTGTAACATTATCTAGTAAGTGTCAAAGACGAAAAGTTGTTGTAGTAAGTATAATTCAGGCTGTATTTGGACACCCTCGGCGCGCAGGACCTCTTCGCTACAGTATGGCGGCGCCCGGTAGAGTTCTGAACTGTGAGGACTTTTCAATGTTTCAGGTAAGACGAACGAACTTGTCAATGGTCAGGATAAGTTTGTGCAGGATTCTTAAGCACGCACTGATTTTTATGAGCACTGTGTTATGATGTTAACGGGAATGTTGTACAAATGACTGACCCTCGGTGGTCTGTTGCACGCAGTCGTGTGATTCAATGAGCAGCAGAGCAAACATGCTCTTCTTTATAAATATAAATGTGTTCATTAAGTGAGCTATAATTTATACACTTTATTGCATTTCATTTGTGCGATTTATTTCAATTCATTTAATTATATCTGCGGTATTCCAGGTGTCCCTCAGTTAATATGAGCTTATAAAGCTACATGCATATTAATTATACAAGAATTTTTAAAAACGGGTTTAGATAAACTCACACTGCAGGGCTCTGCTTGAAATGTTGTCAGCTACCCATGTGTAAGGTTATATTGTATACATTTTAAATGATGGTTATGGCAACCAAGGGGTTTTACTTTAAGATAATTTAGTAATCGGTAATATTAATATTCCTTAAATGGAGAAAATTATTCTTAATTTTTAGGGTTTTAATTAAGGCATCATAACAACAATTGTAATGCATTTACCAATTGTAAATGGTAAAAATAGCAACTTAAAGCTGCAGTCCGTATGTTTTACCTTTTTGTCACCATCTCTGTTTGAACCCTGAAATTGCAGTTATTAGCGGAATTATCTTTACGTGGGTTGTGCATTGGCACGGCTCCTCAGCGCAGATGAATCTAATGTGTGTGGGTTGTCTATTAAAGCACCAGTTGTCAATGATGATTGTCGTTTTAAACCTGCTGGATTACAAACCGCCATCAAAATGATAAGTTTAATTATTCCAGCTGCTGTAAGAAGAGGCTACAAACAATCCACCACCTGCTGCATCCACACACGCGATATAGCCTGCTAGCTAGAACTTCTGTATGTATACTGACATGACGTAATGACGCAAAGACGAACAGCGGAAGCTCGTATTTCCCTCAAAATCCTACTAGTACCACTGAAATGATAAAACATTATTACAAGCTTACCGTTCTGAATCGGGATAAAGTAAGGAGATAGTTTTAAACACTGGCTGGTTATGTACTTGCTCAAAAATTGATTTGGGATAATTTTTAACCAAAAAAAAACCCCTACAGACTGCAGCTTTAAAAGTTGAATTTTTATTGACACTGAAATGGTCTGCTGTTTTTCTATCTCTCCTTATGTCCTCTAGGAAGTATTAAAAGGGATGCGCACCATAGATGACAGAATTGTCCATGCCCTTAATACCACTGTGCCCACGGTGTCCTTTTCCGGCAAAGTGGATGCCACACAGACCTGCAAAGAACTTTATGAATCTGTATGTATCACCTTACAAAGCACTTATGATTATTAGAGATCCCCTAATTCTGTGCTTGATGTATGACTTATTTTAGTGTACTGTCATAGTCTGTGATGTGTTAATAACAAACACTTACTGTCTATGTTTTTTAGCTCATGGAAGCCCATCTTTCCAGAGATAAGGCAATAAAGTCATGTATTACAGAGACCTCTGCTGTCCTCGGGAAGTTACGTGAAGAGAGGGCAAAAGATAGTGACAACTTGTCAATTATCAAGCAACTCAGGAAAGAACAAACTAAGGTAATACTACAGTCTGCCATCAGAGGGCCCATTACTCTAGTGTTATGTAGTTTTATTTGTTGACTCATTACCAAAGCAATGTCATATTAAGACTAGAGGTTGACAGCTTGCATGTATAACAGATAATAAGTAGAACCACGTGAATCTGAATGCTTGAAGAAGTGCTTCTCAAATCCATGGTTACTTACATTTTTATTGGGTTAATGTTCCCTTTTAAATAATCTGCATTCAGGGTTATCGTTAAGTAGAACTAAAACTATTAAAAACATTTCTGTCAACCCACATAATTGGAATAAAATATAAATATGTTTAAGTTGAAACACTAAAATGATTGATAAAAACTAAAACAAACTGAACCTAAATAGCAATATTTTAAAAAACAAATAAATAACAACAGCACATGACAAAATTACTGAAAATAAAAACTAAAATTATAAAAATAAAAGTTAATTTAAAATATTAATAATACTATGCTAAAACTAAAGTAAAAACTAAAATAACACTCTGGAAGTCCTTTTACAAATGGCTGAAATCTAAATATTCTAAAATCTTGCCTACAGTTAAAACTCATGCAGTCTGAGCTAAATGTTGAAGAAGTGGTCAATGACCGGAGTCTAAAGGTGAGTTTTTGAGAGTGTCTTCTATTGATTCTATTGAATATGAGCTGTTTTCATTCAGAAACATTTGTCACTGATGCCGTTTTCCCTCTAGGTTTTCAATGAAAGGTGCCGAATTCACTACACCCCTCCTAAGATCAAGTGAATGATAGTTCTGTTGTCAAGATGAACCACACAGTTATTCTGAGGACAACACCTGGAGCTGAGCCGGGACATTGAGCCCAAACGTCCCTATCTCTCATCCCACAAAACCGCCTGTGTGCATTGTCTGTGGCTTTGTGTTTCTACAGTGAAGGAACACTACTGATGCCCAAGTGTAAAACTTTTTGTATAAATATTGTACAAAAGATTTTATTAAAAATGAAATGTTTTCCAGTTGCTGAAATGTCTGTTATTTGCTTTGCAACACAGCAATGAATGTTCATTTGAAGAGACGATAAGATTATTGATCTGTTCTCGGATGTTGACGCCCTCTTGTGTCAAAGGTTAAAGCAGGGGTTTTTAGCCATGGACCCCCACAAATGATGATCCTCATGCGAGGGACCCCCATCCTAAAATTTAAAAGACCAGTTCTTGTATAAAGACCCAATTTATACTGTGACAATCAAAATATTATTTGGAAAAAATTTAGCTTCTATTGAGTGACATTAATACATTTAGTCTATTTAGACTAAAATAATTTTTATTGAGATCCGATTATAATTTGTAATCATTTTTATTTAAATCTAATATCTAGTTTCTATTCAGTTACATTATAACATTTAATCTTTTTATTTGTAATTATTTTATTTGATTTTTTTATCATTTTCATTTAAATCTGAAATCATTTAAATCTAAATATTAGTTTCTGTTCAGTTATATTACATTTAATCGATTTTTTTTATTTTTTTTTTATTAATTTTTATTTAAATCAGTTTCTGAAACACACATAGGCAGCAACGTCATTACTACCTTTCTGGACCTGAAAAGGTGCAAAGACATCGTTAAAATAGTCCACGTTACTACAGTGGTTCAAACTTAAATGTTATGAAGGGACGAGAATACTTTTTGTGCGCAAAATTAAAACAAAAATAACGACTTTATTCAACAATTTCTTCTCCTGTCATTTTTTTATATAGTCTGTATAAAGACAATTTATACTGTGAAAAATTAATATTATAAATATGCCAAAATATTTCTCTTCAGTTACATGTAACCTTTTTTTTTAATTTAGAATTATAATTTTATATATATATATATATATATATATATATTTTTTTTTTTTTACCATGGACTATAACACTCAATTTTAATATGCCAAAAGTCAACTATGCAAAACAACAACAAAAAACATAACTGTCCATTCATGTATTTTATGTAAACACTATTCTGTTATAGGCAGTCAAGTATAAAATGGAGACATGCATTTAAAGGATTACTTGATTCAAAATGAGTTACATTGCAGGTATTGTTTACACACTAGTTAATAATGTTCATTATTGTTAGGGTCATCACATGTAATAAATGAGTTAACATGTTTCATCTTCAAATGTTAATGTAAACATTTACAGTGTAAAAATGTTAACAGTGTGATTTGGACAATATTCATGATGATTTGATCTCTTTGTAGGTTTGCTTCAGAAGTATTCAATAGCATCATGATGAGCCTTGGATGTCTGTATGCTGTGCAGCTCCAGTTTTTCTCCAGCATGGGGCAGGGTTTTATAGACACGTAGATGAATATAGTCATCCTCGCCTACGTGCACCTAGAACAGATCATTTAGAAACATTTAAAAACGATTATAGCTAAGGACTGTAAGCGTTATATGAGGCTTGTTTTTACAGATACATTCAGTCCATTAACAGGGTTCCCCTACGAATTCATTCATAAAATAACAGTTTTTTTCTTACCTTAATGAAGTAATTTCTGCCCGCAACAACTTGCGTTTTAAAAGATTTGGCGGTGAAAACGTCAAATTTTCGCCCAGCTTTATCCTCTGCGTGAGTCTTTACCTGAGATAAAACGGGTGTTGTCAGTGAATGTTGTTTTATGACACATCACTTAACTATTTCTGTTTTTCTACAATGTAAAGTTACCAACCTCATCGCATATTTTCTGCACCTCTTCAGTGGCATCTTTCGCCTCGGATGTTCCGCCACAAAGTAAAGGCATTTTAAATACAGACGGTTAATACAAAAATTTACTCGGGAACGTCTGTTCACAACAAGATTCACTGACTCTAAAGTTTATTTCCTGGTGATCACGAGACATTGGAACAGACCATTTTTGTGGAATGGACCAAAGAGGGTTATTGTGTTGCAACAGAGAAAGACGTGGTAGCTGCTTTGCTAATGTGCTTAAATGTAAGTTTAAACATGATAATTATTTAACTTTAAACATTAAATATTGATCTTCTTTATGGTAATGTATCTCTGTTCATTTTTCATCACCCCCGTAAAGTGGTTTGAACGCATATGTAACTGTTTAGGGCGTGGATAGTTGCACGGTTAAGAAATCTTTACATAATAAACTATTATTTTGAATTAAAATAATTATTTTAACATTTTGAAAATAACGATAAGTCAAGTAGTTGAAAACTCATGTGAGTCCAGCTGAATACTAACGCTTCTATCACTACTAAATGAACTCATTTTTAAACATAGGGTGAATTCAGGTAAATTGGGATACATTTGCCATAAAAATGACTGGGAAAAAATGTCAATCCTGAATTGAATTCACCCTAATTTTGTAACTTTTTTAGAGTATATATCATTTAATGTAATTAGTAATAAATTAATATTTCTTGCTTATGACTATTTTGATTTAATGTGGCTTGGTGAAGAACAAGTTCAAAAACTGAAACTTGATATGCCCCTTAAAGAACTGCCTTATTATTAAGTAAATTTGAATGAAACCAAACACACAAACCAGTTAATCAAGGTTCTCTAATGCTGCCTTCGCGTGCTTTCAAACATTTGATAATTCCCACTTCTGAAGTTGTGATTACGAGCTCATCGCATTCAAGTTTCAAAAAATTTTTTACTTATAGAAACTTGTATTTACAATAATTCCAAAAGCACGTTAAGGTAGCATCAAACCATTGGACATTTTGGATGTCTCCCTCATCAGACACCCAATTCTTGCAGTCTCTACTAATGAGCTAATGAGTTGAATCAGGTGTTTTAAATATACATACAAAAGAGACATACAGAAGGTGCAGTGATAGACCCCAGGACAGGTTTGAGAAACACTGCTCTAAGGTAATCTGCAAATTTTCAAGCTGAAACCAATCCTCGTAAAATGTATTTTCATAACAGGTTGAACGTGATTGTGAACATGTTTTGTTAAAATGTATAGAAATGGCAACATCACTCCTTCAACTCATTTTTAAATGTTTTATTTTATAATAGATATTCTTCAGATTTTGTCTGGAGAATTTGTTCTGCCCGTTTTTGTCTATCCATTTATTTATTTATTTATTTATCATCATGTGTCCATCCATGTGTCTATTCATCCGTCCAGTTCCCTTTACTGTTAAAGACATTATAACATACATGATGACTAAGCCATATGAGATGTTAATTTGTACTACATATACTCTTGGATAATAGTTTAGTTTTACTTCAGTAAATAAACAAATAAATAAAACTTAAAAGAAAAAAAAAAAACGTATTCCATCTAATATTTTTGTTTCTTCAGAGTGTGCAAGATAAAGATCACTTAGTTGTGCAAGGCTTTTTTGTAACCATCAGAAATTTATGCAATGAAAAAAATGGTTGCCTTGACAGCCATTGTTCACACGTATTCGAGTGTCATGCTCAGCACGTGTAATAGTTACACAACCTGCACACTTATAAAACCAATCCCACGGGTGTAAACTTACATTTGTGTTCTTCAGTCCTCAGGGTATATTCACTTCCTTCTCTCTTTCACGCTTGGTTTCAGACTTTGGGATTGTTTTCAGCTGTAGGTAAGATACGATTTTAGTGTGTTTGTTCATGTATTTAATAGTGATAATGTTAGTAGTGCTTCTTAATTCAGTGTGCTTCTATTAAATATTTTCAGATAACAACAAGCAGAATATTATCTTTGTTTCAACTGCTCACAATGGGAAATCACAGCATTGCCCGTTTAGCACTTATAGTCCTTTCTGTTGTTATGTTCATCATCTGCATCATATTCAATGCACTTGCTGGACCAGGAAAAGGTATGTACAGCAAATAAACTGAATATTGTTTCTCATAACTTATAGGTGCAAAATTACATTTTGGTTGAATATATTGCTACAATGTTGTTTTTCTCACTTGCAGGTCCTTTTCAGAACACCACTAGCGCTATATCCAATAAGTACAATACCGAAATCACTCCCTCGGGATGGACCTTCTCAATCTGGGGTGTCATCTACACCTGGCTGTCCCTCATGTTTGTTTACATCGTCTCCAGTACCTGCAGGAGGTATGAACTCTGAGCTAGAATCAAATGATAATCAAAAAATAAAGTGGTATGTAATAATAATAATATGCTGGCGTTCATGAGACATTTATGTATAATGTTATCACAGGACTGCTTATGGTCCAATGTACTGCAGTCCTGCTGTGTTGCCGTATGGATTCTTCATCACCTGGATTGCAAACATGCTGCTGAATATAGGCTGGCTCCATCTGTGGGACAGAGAGTGAGAAGGAAAATTCTGAGATATATAACATTAAATATAAATAAAATATATTTTTGTTAAATATATACATGCATGTGTTATACGTAATATGTATGTAAATAATATATATAATATATTGTATGCAGTAAGTATAGTTTGTGTATATACAGTGGTATGCGAAAGTTTGGGAACCCCTTACAGAATCTGTGAAAATGTGAATAATTTTAACAAAATAAGAGAGATCATACAAAATGCATGTTGATCTTTATTTAGTACTGTCCTGAGTAAGATATTTTACATAAAAGATGTTTACATATAATCCACAAGACAAAAAATAGCTGAATTTATTAAAATGACCCTGTTCAAAAGTTTGGGAACCCTTGGTTCTTAATACTGTGTGGTTACCTGGATGATCTTCGACTGTTTTGTTTTTTTTGTTTTTTTTGTGTGATGGTTGTTCATGAGTCTCTTGTTTATTCTGAGCAGTTAAACTGAGCTCTGTTCTTCAGAAAAATCCTCCAGGTCCTGCAGATTCTTCAGTTTCAAGCATCTTTTGCATATTTGAATCCTTTCCAGCAGTGACTTAATGATTTTGAGATCCGTCTTTTCACACTGAGGTCAACTGAGGGACTCAAACACAACTGTTAGAAAAGGTTCAAACATTCACTGATGCTCCAGAAGGAAACAGGATGCACTTTTGAACAGGATAAAGATGTCCACATTTTTGTTGATAATATTAATAATAATAATAATAATAATAATCATCCAGGTAACCACACACAGTATTAAGAAGCAAGGGTTCCCAAACTTTTGAACAGGGTCATTTTAATAAATTCAGCTTTTTTTTTTTTTTGTCTTGTGGACTTTATGTAAACATCTTTTATGTAAAATATCTTACTTAGGACAGTACTAAATAAAGAATAATGTGCATTTTGTATGGTCTCTCTTATTTTGTTAAAATTATTCACATTTTCACAGATTCTGTAAGGGGTTCCCAAACTTTCGCATACCACTGTAATTATACATATATGTATAGAATATTTATATTTTATTCATAATTACACATTTATATTTGTCATTATCATCATTTGTAAATACCTAAATTCTTTGCATTTATTTAAAGGGAGATGATTGCTGCATTGATTTTCCTTGCCTTGATTGCCTTCACAAACTACTTGGTGATCATCTTCACTTGTCATGCCCTCAAACAATATGGAGCCTGGTTAAAGAAATATCACAAAGTGGACCTCTGGTGCATTCGGATATTGGTGAGATATCATTGAAATATTACTCAACAGAAACTCAAAAACATTATGCAGTTTTTAATGTTGCATCTTCAATCGTGCAGGTTCAGAATGGCATTGCAACATACACAACATGGACAACTATTGCCACCTTGATCAACTTCACTGTTGTGCTGAGATATGATGCTGGAATGACCCAATCAGATGCAGCAACTGTTTCTCTCTCTATTCTTTTGGGTGAAGCTATTTCTTGGTAAGACCATGAAACTTTAATATATCATGTTAAATAAATGAAAGATGTTAATCTTGAGATTAATGCGTAATGATTTTTACAGGTTTATTGTTGAGAACTTTGTGTTTGAAAAGCACCGGAGATATATTTTGACAGTCTACCCTGTTGTCATTGTGGCTTTGAGCGGAAACATGACAAAGAACTTTAACTCTGCGGATCCAAGTCGCATTGGCATTTACATAGGTAAGCCAGGACAAGCACTGGACATCATAACGGTTTTGCTGTTATGTTCTTAATCTTTAGTGTATTTTATGACAACAATATTGTGTTGTATTCCACAGCCGTGTTACTGGGGTTGGCTTGTACACTATTTGCGATCAAAGTCTTGCTGGTTATATGGAGGCATATTAAACATCCTCTCTACATGAATTCAGACGAGGCCATGTCACCGATGGAAATTGCTGAAAAGCAAAAGAAGGTCTTCGCTTAAATTGAACTGTTCATATAATTTAATTTTATATTTGTAATCATACTACAATATGCTTTTTTTTTTTTTTATTAATGGTATTTATTTTTTTAATTGTTCAAATGTGTACATTGTTTATATGTACTTTTGATAAATAATAAAATAAAGTTTGTGTAACTGAGTTAGACTAAATTAATTGCTCTTATCAGGGCAGGGGGTGTCCTAGCTGAATATCTGTACATTGACCATGATCTGTGCACTGTTATGTACATTTTTCTGCAGCAATAAAATCATAAAAGTCACCTGACAATCATAGTAAAGTTCTAGATGGGAGGTCAAGAGGCTGATGACTTGATCCCAACTATAGGTTGACTGAAGATTGAGTTACTATGATCACAGTACTGTTATATCAAATGTCAATCAAATGAATGAGTTGTGTATTGCTCTGTGTAAGAACAGTTTGCATTGTATTGTCTAATAACTCAAGTGGTTACAAGTGACATCTGTATAAATATTGATATTGTTTATGAATAAAAAAATGTATAGAAAAATCAGAAAATCTTATTTAATTTAATAAAATCCTATATTAAAGGTATAATCTTCTTCCTTTATTAAAATTATCATTAAAGTTTTTCATTAAAACCCTTGGAAGAAAAATAACTTTTTATTTGTAATAATTTTCAAAAAAGTAAAAAATAATGTCAAATTGAGATATATGATGGTATTATTATTTTATTTTATTTTATGATTTTATTTTACATCACATTACATCTGCGGTAGCGTATAGCTGTGAGACACTCCATGGCACTAGGTGGCAGCATTTTATTGTGTGCCTGCCTCCCGCACAGGAAGAAAATTGAGCGGGAGAATTTGTGTTGTTGTTGTGGGCTAAACACAGTGACGGTCTCTATGAAAGATATTAACATTTTAATAATTTATTTCTCTATTGATTTGAACGTAAAACTATCGTAAATGTAACAGGAATTCATGAGCATCGAGACTTTCAAATTGTGTAAACAAAAAATAGTGTAATGTAATCGGCGAATGGCGGTCGGCTACCAGTCATAGGCATGTTGTTGATAGTGAGACGAAGAACCGGACTATCTGCGGGTTTATGAGCTTCATTTGTGGACACACAGTCTCTATAACCGGGGGTGGACCTCAACACGATGTCGCAGGTTAGTAGTTACGGGTGGACTTGTAGAACAGAATCACAGTTGTATGTAGCAACCGTTTGTGGCGCAGAATCTGTCAATGGCTGCGATTCAAAACCTACTAAGCTCCCTACCCAGACAGCATGTTTGAGCGTCATAGGCGCTCAAAATTCTCTCTCGAGTAAGCAGTTTTGAGTTTTGAGGCAAAGCCAATGTCTACGAAGCGAAAGTAGATGTGAAGTGACAGTTTAGACTATGAAATATAATGTATTATTATCTGTATTATATTATATTATCTTATCTCTATAAGATATATATATATGACAAACATTATATTTTACAATATATTAAAATAGAAAAGTTATTTTTAAATTGTAATAATATTTGACAAATATTTATCACACAAATATTTATTTTTGATCAAATAAATGCAGCCTTGAGCAAAAGAGGAATTTTGAATTATATGATAAATGTTAATATATATGTTTTATGTGTTTATTATTTATTTATGTATTTTTTTCCCCTTCATATGAACTTGTGAAGTTTGAATCAATTTCAGGTCAAAGCCAAAAAGAAACTGCATTATTACCAAAAACAGGAAATGTAAGTAATGTGCCATTTTCAAACATTTTCTGTATTGGATTAAGTCAATATTAATATTAACTAGCTCAAGTCAGAAGCACATTTCATTACATGTTGCTACTGATTTTCAGAGCCCATACTGAACTCAGTGATGTCTTCACCCTGCGTGGCATTGACACTCTCTTCGATGACATTGGTAATTATATTCTTACACTCTCCTCATTGCTAAAAATCTCCATTTCATTGTCATTGTTTCGTGCCATTTGTTCATTGTGTGAAACCATATTTCATGTTGTTGTTATTGGTAGATGCTGACTCTGAGCTGGGTTTGCCTCTGCCTTCTCCCTTTCCCAAAAGCACTCTTGTAAATGGTCAGAAGAAAAGCTCATGTGATCCAGAAAAGATGAAGGCATCATCTAAACAGGTACCCATGGAGTGAATCATCAGAAATCAGTGTGTTCTCATTGCCACAATGTGATGTTGATTGTTAATCAGATGACTGTGATTTTCAGGTACACAAGGATACTTTGATCCAAGAAAATGGCATTCAAGAGGATGAAATAATTGATAGAGGTAACCCTACATCCACAACGATCTCTTATCAGTTGTATTATCGTGACTGTATAGTTACACACTGTTATTGCAGATTTTCTTTGAAGAATCCTTAACATTTAAAGATCAAATTAATTAAAAACATTTAAAATGTATATATTAATACATGATAAATAATAAAATGAACGGCCAGGCAAGCAGAAAAAAATCCTGTAATAGAGCTCATTTTTGTTACATTTTCATCACCTGCTTGGCACCTGGAATAATTGTCATATTTCTTTTATTCCTAATAAAGAGAGTCCATTTAAAGAAATTGTTCCCATAAAGACATCCAGTCCTATTGCTTTGGCAATGGAGAGGGATGAATCTGTGGATGGAGTCAGACCTGTGGCTGATCCTCTTCTCTTTGGAGTTGAGGATGAGGAGCCCATTGGTGGAGACTTCAGCAAGGTGTCCTGCACTCAGCAGTCAGAACCGGCGAAGGAATCCCTCTATGGGTAAGAAGAAAAAGAGTCTGATAACTGATATTGTTTTTGTTTCACTATCTAACTGTTCCCTTATTTTCTCTGCTCCGAAAGGGATAGCGGGTCTCTGGCGTCACCACCAGAAAGGCTTGAGTTTAGAAAAACTGCTAAATCAAATGCGGGTTGCTTATCAAGGTCAGTTATTAATGTATAACAACAGTATTGTACATCTGCATATTTTATTATTATAATAAGAAATATAACCTAAAATTTTATCTTTCAGCATGAAGCTTGCAAAAAACACTAAAACATCAGTGGAAGCCACCCAGTCTTCACCTCCAGAAATGAAGAAAGATTTAACAATGTAAGGAAACTAAAATTTTGTAATGTCACAACTGAATTGTTCCTGCAGATTTCTTAATGAATCTTCTCTTTTTATTATTATTAAGGGATAAAGATCCTGGTCAGCTTTCTCCTGTTTTGGTTCGGAAGAGTGAACCAAAACTTCGGGAGGAAGAGCAATGCAAAAATCAAGTGATGGAGGATCCAGGGAAAGGATTGTCTTTCCAGCAGAAGCTTAAAAAAGCCTTGATGCCTAAATCCCCATGGTGAGTTTAAATGTGACATTCTGAGCTTAAACCACGTGCACCATTGTTACTTTATTTTAACACTTTTCCATTGATAAGTTCCAGGAAACAAGCAGCAGGTCCAGCTCCTCCACCTGTAGATTTAGAGGAGGACTTCATCATCCTGGACGATGAGGCGCCTGTTCTTTTCATCATCCCTCGCAAGGCAGAGGTCAAGAACAAAAGACCTGTCCCAGCAGACACTGCAAAGGAGAAGGTTCTTACAGAGCCGCACTCCACAGATCAGCTCTCGCAGAGCGAAGCGGAGATGACCAATCAGCATGAGGCAGATGCTAAAACAAACAAAGCACAAATCGAGTCTGGTAAACAAAAAATGAAAGGAAAATGTGGAAAAGCTTCAAAAAAGATTGGCAAAGACTCTGTGACTCATGATGGTCGAGAGGATGGAGCAGACCCTGTAACCGACAATGATTGTGATCAGACCTCATCTCAAACTGTACAGGGACACAAAGAAGTACAAGCAGGTAAATCACACTTTTACCAAATTTTAGATTTATGATGTATAAAAATGCAGTATACTTTATCAGTGCAGTGCATCAGTGTTAATTTTGTCAGCTATTTTTTTTTATTCTTAGTCCTGTGTCAAATGTACTTCGTTGTTCTTGTAATATGTCATCATCAACCATCAAAGTCTGGTTACAATACTCAAGAACGCAAGTAAAGAGAACACATGAAAGTACATGGGTGTGTCCTTGATATCAAGGATGCATCCACTGCAGACTTGAGAGAATCAAAACGTTAAAAATCGTGTATCATCACAATATAATGTATTGTTGGCTATTGCTACAAATATACCTGTGACCCCATATGACTGGTTTTGTGGTCTATGGTCACATTTATAGTTACATTCATAAAACATTGATTGAGAAGTATTCGTATTATTCATAAAACATTGATGGAAACTGTGATATATTGAAAGAAGTTTACATGTCATTATGTTTGAAATATTGCTTTGTGTGCTAGTTACAAGAAAGAAACGGGCAAACAGCAAGGCACCTGAGTCTGTTGAACTTTCTGACAAAGATGAAACCGATGCAGGGTGCAGCCAAGAAATCCCAGCTCCTGTGTCTAGAACCACAAAGAAATACTCAAAATCATCTAAACAGGAGAGGCCAGGGTCTAATGAGAAGAAGGAGTCCTATAAAGTCACTTCTGCAGCAGCTCTTCACTCCACAAACTCAGTGAAATCCAACAAAAATAGAAAGAACAAAAAGGAGGTAACTGTCTCTAAGACAAAGAAACAAACTTCTAAAAAACAAATAGAGCTGGAACAGATATATCCTTCCTGTGATGAGCAAGAGAAGGAACCTCCACCTGCCCTCAGTGAGCAAGAGGAGGAACAAAGAACAGGTTAGTTCCTCTGGCTTTTGCGTAATTATGCTGTGCATCGATAATTATGAAGCAGAATTGTGTCTTTTGGATAGACGGGCATCTAACACTCCCAACTCACAGGTTAGGCATCCCTAACAACCACCAGTCAGTTTTGCTGAAAACTTACAATCTTTTCTGTTTTATTTTTACATTGTAGCTGTAAATAAACAATCTTCCACCAAGGAAGATCACGTGGATCCAGGCAAAAAACTGAAGAGAAAAGAAACACAAATGGGGGAACCAAAACCAAAGGATCCACCAACAACTGCATCTGACATTTCGTCAGACAGTCCTCTGTGTGCCAAGAGGAAAAGGAAACCACCTGGAGCATGGTGGCTTACTAGCCCAAATGAAAGTACCACGGAGCTTCAGCCGAAGCAGGTGTTGGGTGCGGCACAAGAGCTGAAAGCCAGTACAAAAACACCAACGAAGCAAGCAGCTGCTGTTGATTCTGAAGAAACACAGTCTCTTAGACCTGCCCAGGGAAAGCAGAAGAAACCGAAGACTCAAAATGCGTTGGACGATGGGAAAAAGTTGATAGCAGGTGGCGATAGATATGATACTGGAGCTGAGCAGAAGACCGCTAAGAAGACAGGTGGTCGAAGGAAACCAAAATCGTCAGCTATTCAGCCTCAAGTGGCATCACCAGCTCATGTGTCAGGAGAGGAAGTGGGAGCTTGTCCAAATGAGAATGCTGTGGAGATTAGTCCAGAATTCTGTAGTCCTAAGAGACAACACAATGTCCTACCAGGTAAACTCATTCCAAAACAGCTTTTACTTTGTATGATTGTAGTTTTTGTACTAACCTTTTCCTCCGATACTTAAAACAGGTGAGAAGAGAGTGTTTGACCAGGTTTACTCAAGAGACATTGGATCTTCACAGAAACCACCTTCCTCTTCTCTTAGAAGACCAGAGAGTTCTGCATCTGACAACTTTCCACAGAAAAGACAAAGAAAAGCTCCTTCCAATTGGTGGGAGGCGCCGCAGTCTCAGGAACCAGCCGATGGACTTCCACCACCTCGCAGTTCTCCTCCAATAAAGTCCAAACTATCAAACACTCCTCTTCGTGGTGTGTTTAATAAGGAGGAAAGTTCAAAGAAATTGCAAAAAACAAAAAATCACACCAGGAACATAAAAAGAAACATAATCAACACGCCAAAGTCAATTAAGCGATCTTTAGCATCAATGAATGCCATTTTTGCTTCAGAAAAACCTGAAAATATGGTAAAAAGTGGACAAAGGTGCAGAAAACAGGGACGTAGAAACCTTCTTCACTCTCTTGAGGACCAGTCAGATCACTCGAATGAGAATGTGACCCAAAGTGATGATCAGCTGCAGGGAAACAGACGCGCCACCTTTGGCTTCACCAGTGGTATTACCGTGCAGCCGTCAGGGACCAGAAACAAAATGAGTGTACGAGTATCCAGTGGACCCAACAGTTTATCTGATGTGTAAGTTGATTTATTAAAGGCAGATGCCTGGCCTAAACAAAAACATCAGAGTGTAAATCTAAAAGATGCAGATATAAATAAAATTGCCCTTGTCTAACCCCTGCACCAGAACATTGGGATAAAAAGAACTGTTGTGTGGTCTGTGCAAATAGTCACTCTGTTTGAAATTGTGCTTCAAGGACTGAGTGTTTTTGCTTTTTTTTTGTGTGTAGTGATGCTGCTTTCAGAAGTGGGCCTTCGTCAATGCTTGATCTTCAGCAACGTGATGAAGAGGATGATGATATTGGTGAGAATTTATCATGTGCAATATATTTTAAATCTGCAATGTCATTTCTGTGCCATCAAATGGATTTGCAAAAATAGGTTAATCAAATACTCCCAAGCGCTCAAACTCATACGACCGGATGAGCCAATGTTACTCTGTTGTGCCTCTAAAACAAACAATGATTTGAAAGTTCCACAGAACTGTGTTTACACTTATCAAGGAAATTTAACAGCACAATTTGTAACTAACACTTTTTCTTTCTTTTTTTCCCCAGATTTGCCCTCATCTAGAGTGACACCTCATGTGCGACAGACTCCACGTGTGTTTGCGCACTGTGATCTCTGTGGGCCTCCATTGCAGCCTGTTGTCCTGGAAGATGAGGACTGGAACAACCTGCATGCATGGTTCTCTCACTTGTGGCCCCCAGCCTCGAAAAGTAATGACACAACAATCACAAATAAATCAACACACAAAACTATTTTGCATATCAGATGTAGCCATGTTATAGGGACACACTGCCTGAACAGCCTTGTGTTGAATGAAGTATTCATGGGCAAAACAGTGACAGGACAGGATTTCCCCCTTACTTGGTCCTGAATGTGTAAACTTTGGCCCCATTTACACCATTAAGATGCGTTTTAGTCGATCGGCAGTTGTAAATGGGGTATAAAATGTTTTGAGCTTTTCTTCTTTCGACCAGTCAAAAATGCATTCGACCGGATTGCTTTCGTTGAAATGCTCATGTGGTCGAATGCATTCACAAAAGACCGTCTTCTCTCCACCTACTGACCTACCGTGTAAACTTTAGCCGGCTGAAGACCCAAGTTTGGTTTGAAGACGAAAAATGTACAAATATACTCTCACCATTCCTGATTTGTAACACGCACTGACCACATTCGGCATGGTCTTGCGGCTGTCAGAACAGAAATGAAAGCTGCTGCTCTCTGTATGTTTTTCCCTCAGCTCTGATCACGTTCATATGTAAATTAAGCAAGCTTATTTTGTACATTAGATCGAAAGATCTGAAAAAAACAACAACAAAAATTTACCCGCCCATAGACCCTCAGAAGTGGTCAAAAGTGGACAAAAGAGACATAAACGTTCATCCACACATGCAAGTTGGCTGATTGCTATCATAATTAAAATACTTGCTTTGTTTAAGAGTTAAACAAACATTAGAAGCCTTTTGAAATCCATACAGATTTTTACTTCCAAGTGCTGAAGTACAAACTGCTGGGAGCTAACTTTAATAACAGCTTGTTTATTTGGTACTTATACCCATGAGTGGACCTCTTGACTGAGTTGGGAATGTGCTTCCAATGAAAATATTTGTTTCCTACCACTTAGCACAGTTTTCCTTTCATCAAGCTTATTAATGATTAATCTTCTCTTGCAGTATCTAGGCCTGGTTTCACAGACAGGAGTCAGATTAGGCCTTAGTTCAATTAGGACCAAGGCTTAAAAACGGAAAAAAATTCAATCGTTTCACTCCGAGCAGAATCAGTATTTTAACGTTAATGTTCCAGCGTTCCTTCCGTATTATTAACGTTCCGAAAAGGGTTTGTTTCGAAAAAATAACGGTTAATAACGTTATTTTTTACTTTTTTTGTTTGTTTGCATGTAGCCTACTTATTATTATTATTATTATTATTATTATTAATACGTACAGCATTTTATTTATTAAGAAACAAAGAGAGTATTTGCCGTAGCCAATAGGCCTACAATTTTCTTTTATACCAAGATTCTGTCCAAATGTAAACCTATTAAACGAAAGGAAAAACTATCAACGGTTTTTTTTTTAAGATAATTTAAAATTTCTGCTGCATGGTTAAAAATACCGACGCTATTCCTGAGAGGAAAAAAGATATATCGTGTATAGGCTACGTCACATTTTATTATTACATTCAGAAGTAATGAAATTTATCGGTACATAAAATAAAATGTTTACAAATAGCCTAGCCTATATATAATATAACTATAATGTTTGTAAACATAAATTATGAACAAAACTGCCCTATTTTATTTTACCACAAAACCTCTAAAGTTATACGTCAAGCCAAAACGAATTAAGAAAAAAATTATTTTCTTTTTTTAACGCCGTTCCAGCTTCTATTGCTATATTCAAGGCGAGAAACAGGTTTATTTATTAGAAATAAAACAAAATAAGATGCTAAATGAATTAAAGTGAATCTGAAGCCTCCCTTTCTCATTCGGAACTTTCCATTTTCGGGACAAATGCTAAACTATTATTATGTAAGCTTTGTAGCCTACTTCACTCGCACAGTCAGGCGGTGGTCACAGGTGGTAATGGCAGATTGTATCACAGAATTGAATGAGCAGTGTAGCATTTTATATGTTTGGTTGATTGTATTTTATTTTAATTATTTAACAGGCTGCGATATCAAGTAAGCAATGTAAGAATTTGTGTGCGGGCGTGAGGCGCCGACGTGACCACTGGAATTTTTTTCGTTCTAAGACAGTAAACTGTACTCCGTAATTTATGGTCATAGAGGTAAAAGCAAGACATAATTCATACATTTACAAAAGACACTTAAATAACGAAAACAAGCAGAATGTCTCCGTTTCCTTAGATATTTGGAGTGCGCCACAATGAACCACTTTCGTTTTGTTAATCTGTAGACCTAATTATTTAAGTGAAATATTTTGCGTAGCCTATAGGCCTAAATATTCCCTTTTATTTTATGTTATGTAGGCCTAGTTTTATTTTTTCTTCGTTCACAGAAGCGCCGCAGATGCGTGATGTGGCAATGTGTTCATATCTTCATGTTCTACCATCCTGCAATTTTCGCTGGTTTTAAAACACACAAGTTGCATAGTACTTGACATTAATTTTAACTTAAATGTAGGCCTAATGCTTGACGGTTGGCGACATATATAATCGGAAAAACTAATGCCAGGGCATTGCCATTGTGACTTACCTAACCTATGATGACTTGACAGCTGTGCTTGAGCACGTCAGCATGGGTATTTCACTCACTTTAGAGCCTGAGCGCGGCATTTCACTCATGTTTGCATAGGCTGTACTATTTGAATTCGTGATTGGTTGACTGCCAAATCAAAATATTATACAGAACGATAAAATAACGTTATTAACCGGTTAATGGCCATTTCAAATTAGCGTTTCTGTTCAGAACGATTAAATTTGATTTGGTTTCCTTTTCTGGTTACGTTCCTTGAACCGGTTCAGAGCCCTGATTAGGACATTTAAGTACCTTTTATAAATGTGCCTTAGTAAAAAAATCTTTTCTATTGTGACATAACCAAGTGAATCTGCTTCTCAAACAAGAAAAATTGTAGGGTGGGACATTTTGGATTTGGATTGTTGGATGGTTGTGGTTTGTCTAATGTGATTGACAGGTTGTTCCATCCTCGTGCTGAAAAAGGTGTTGTCAGAGAAGAGAAAAAATGTCACTGCTAGTGGGAGCAGAAATTATTTAGACTTCGAGGGCACATACATTTTTAAAAAATTAATAAATACTGCAGTGTTCTATAACAAAACAAGAATTGTCAATTTCGATTTCATGGTGACTTTTGAAATAGCATGACTATAACCATACATCAGTCCTTACTACCATTATACAATGGTTTCAACAGTATTCAGCTATAGTATTTATAAAACACATTTAGAAACTATAACTACAACCAAAGTATCCTTTCCCCAATAGATGTTTAACATGAATCGGCAACATTTATGTCAAAAGAATTACTACTATTGTTGTTATCACAGTAAAACCATGATAAATTGTCAATTGTCAATAAAAATGATATTTCCTTGTCAATGCTGTTTGTGATGCTGTGGCTCTCCAGCTGTTTAAGATGTTTGACTTCCTCCACAGCACATTAAAGTAGAACATTCTTAGTAGGATTCAAATGCGTCATGCAGTGCACCACACAGATAATTGGTCCTCGCTGTGAGGTTCAGTGCGAAGCGCATATAATGCTTATCACATGAAACATAAAAGCCCAGGATGTGAGATGAAGAGACAATCATATTAGGAGCGGTTGTTTGAATCAAATTTAATTACATCTGCATTTTGCAGCATGAATTTTTCATTATATTTTAAATGAAAAAAAATTTGCCACCTTGTGACTTGTTTCATATTGCTTGTTCACATGCTGGTTTTTTTCACTCCTTTCTAGATGGACGAGTTATTAGTCCTGATGACTTCCACTGGCACTCCCATGGAGGCCGAGCAATGGGTCACGCGGTTGACCTCCAGAGCCGCTCATTCTCACACGGAAAGATTCTTCTGGGGTCGTACATGAAGAAACCCTCACATGTGGACCATGATATGGTTTCTGTGAGTATCTCTCAGTTAATTGCATAACTGCAATAGTGTCTTGTAGCCTTTAAAATGAGAAGCTTACATGATAGTTACTTGTTTTAAATCCCCTTTTCTTCCTATATGATTTTTTTGTTCATCATCCTAAGCTGACCAGTTTGATGATAAATAATTCTAGAAAATGCTGTTTTATTCCACAAGCTAACTATAATTAATTTATGTTTACATTGCATTTACATTATATAACATTTTAACCTTACTGTGTTTCTCTTTAATAAGGTATTCAGCATTATCTCAAGTTGTGTGAGTGTTGATATTGAGGGTGTAAAGTCAGTCTACAATTCTGGAGAGGTGTTTATGATACCAGCTGGTGAGTGAAAACTTATTACTAAATACTAATTACTGTTCTCGATTTCTTAAATTTTAATTTATTTTTGTGTTACAGGACAAGCGTATAGCATCCTCAATCTGTGTCAGGAACCTGCAGTGCTGATTTACCACAGGACACAGTTGAATGATACGCCGAGCTGATTGACATGATGTGGCTTTCTTTGATTTCTTTGAAATATTAAGCTGCATAATTTTTTTAAGATAAAATTGTAGATGATTTTGTTTCAAAAAGTCATACACATAGTTTTCTTGCAAAGCTCATAAATGCTAGTTGTTTTTTTGTGTAAATAGCTTCAATAACATGTCAGCCTTGATTTTATGATGCTATGTAAAAAGCTTTTCAAAACTGTGGTCTTGTTAATATATGTGTACATTTCTGTTGTTGTTTCTCTTCTGAATGCAACTCTAGCTAGGTTTTGTGAACAAATTCGTTGTGGTCAGCAGGGGTCAGCAGATCCTTATTTTATCTGCATTATCCTTATCCTTATGCCCAACTTTGCCTCGCTTTTATACTCAGAAGTAGAGCTGTTTATTTGAGGTACATGTGAGAAAGTGAAATCTGTCCTTCAATTTATTAGTAACCACCTCACAGTTTCCATCAGTGTAATCTCATGTATGTGATTTCACTGCACTTGTGTTTGTAATATTAATATGAACTCTTCCTCTGCCCAGTTTGGGAATGTATGTATGTATAGACCTGAAAGAAATGTTTTTGTGTGAATGTTCCTGTGTTTAAAGCTTGTCATTCTTTTGATGTTCCATCAATTCTGAAAGAGCAATGAGCTGCAGATGCTGCCATATCACTCTAAATGTGCTTTTTTATAAAGTAAAAATGTTTTTGAAAAAAAGCAAAATACCAATAGTTATCAGATGTTTCAGTTTTGATTGAAATTGTTTATAGATAGATGCTTAAGACTTTCATCCTCATTGTTTGACTTTTTCATGCCATTTTCCCCCTGGTCACTTACTCTAAACCCTTTTTGCAAAGACCTGGGGACCTTTTATTGTTTAATTATGAAGCATGCTTTTAACCTCAGACATGCAGTAGGACTCAAAAAATATGAGATGGAACAGCTTTTCATAGCAAATCATGACACTTTAAACAAGTTTGTCTCTTGGCCACCACTAAGAATATTTTACACAAGTGTGAGACTGATAACACAAAGACTTTTTGTTTATAAAGACGATTCATTATTCTTGCTTTTGCCAGCCATGTGGTTTTAGTTAAGATGCCCCCATCCTTCAAACCAGTGTACACAAAAGTCTCTTTCATCGTGTGCCGAAAAAGAGAAATGGTTTGTTTACCACAAATTCCTGTAAATTCTGGATTACTTTGTCCAATCAAACCTTTAGCAAAGGTTGGAACAGTTTCAATTAACCACTAAACCAGTCAGACTGTTATGATTTAATCACAGTGAACCCCTCATCTACAGAAATGTGAAAAAGTTGACAATATACCGTCTCTCACTTGGAATCATGCTGAAATAACAGTAGCCATGGGCATCAATAATACATTATCTTTATCATGCAAGTCCACCTGTGGATCCAGTCATTCTGCTTTAAGGGAATATTTTTTCAGAGGCATGAGCATATCCTTGGAAAAACACATCAGTGAGCTTATTGATGTTGAGAGAGCAAAGATATGTCAAACCAAGCCCCTCTTAAATGATTAGCAGTGTTAAATGGAATGACATTTTCTATATTTCTAATTGAATGTTGTGTCTGGCTAACTGGAAAATGCCAAATGTTTGTATCCTGCTGTTAAAGGCACAATATGTAAGATTGTTGGATTAAAATATCCAAAAACAAACAATGGTATATATTTTGTTGATTTGTGTACTTACATTGTCCCAAATGTTTCCAAGAATGTTTAAATCCAGAGAAATAAGCAACTGTAACCTGGACATGGACCGTTTCCGTGCATCGCCTATCAATAACACTGTACCCTCGTTACCCTCAATTTCCGGTTTTATTGTGTAGAAACCATGGAAACACCTAAGACCCTTCATTATATATTGTTTTATTAGACAGTTTTCTGTCGAATGTATTCAAACAGTTGCTCTCCTATCATTACAGAGCTTAACACAGTAAGTCTTATTGTTTAAATCTCGTTTTCTTGATTTACTGCGAGTACCATGTTTTACCATGCCTAATATCGATCTAGCTTACTGCAATGTGCAACAAGTGCCTCATAGCAGCCGCCGAGTGAACGCACAGAGTAGCATTATAACAACTTTCAGCACAGAAATGTGTCTAATATGATAAAACAGTGCTGCTTTGCCTCACATGCCGCAGACGACCGCTTCCACTTCTTCCAGTCATGCATATAATAAAAGCTCCACTGCTCTCGAGCCGTGTGTCGCGCACGTCTCTCATTAGCAATCACTCCAGCAGCCTCATTCTGCTCCAACAGCTTTCAGCTATACCCTGCTTCATACTACAGTAATGTTAATAAATCTTTAATATATTAGCTCATCCATGAATATGATTTCTGCCTCGTCGGATTGTTTTCCACCAGCTGTAGACGTGAAGACAACACCTCCCATGATTCCACAAAATCAAGGCGTCAACAAGCTTTTGTTTTGAATAAGTGACCTCTAGCGGCGAAAAATTACATATTGTGCCCTTTAAAGTGTTAGTTCACCCAAAAATGAAATTTCTGTCATTAATTACTCACCCTCATGTCCTTCATTCATCTTTGGAACACAAATTAAGATATTTTTGATGAAATCCGAGAGGTATACGACGTCCATAGACGGCAATATAATCAACACTTTCAAAGTCCAGAAAGGTACTAAAGACATTGTTAAAACAGTCGATGTGACTGCAGTGCTTCAACCTTAATTTTATGAAGCGATGAGAATACTTTTTGTGTGCAAAAACAAAACAAAAATAACAACTTTATTTTAACAATCTTCTCTTCCCTGTCATTATCCTTATGCAGGTGACGCAGTAAGCACAGTGAAGGCTTCCGTGTTTCCGTCCAAATGCCGGTTCAGTATTGGCCAAAGCTGATCATGTGAGCAGCACGACGCATGCGTGTGATGCTGACGCAGGAGCCGGCGTTCTGACTTATAACCTGGAAGTGCTGGATGCAAATAACGTATGAGAATGACAAAGAAGAGAAGATATTGGTAAATAAAGTCGTTATTTTTGTTTTGTTTATGCGCACAAAAAGTATTCTCATAGCTTCATACAATTAAGGTTGAACCACTGTAGTCACATGGACTATTTTAACAATGTCTTTACCTTTCTGGACCTTGAAAGTGTTGATTATATTTCTGTCTATGGACGAATCATATACCTCTCGGATTTCATCAAAAATATCTTAATTTGTGTTCCGAAGATGAACAAAGGGTTACGGGTTTGGAACGACATGAGGGTGAGTACTTAATGACAGAATTTTCATCTTTGGGTGAACTAACCCTTCAAGTCTCTGTCATTGTAAAGGACAAGGTCATGCATAGAAACCTACAAGGGTTGCGGAATGATGTATTTAAAAAAGGTCAGGTGTAGTACTTCAATGTGAAAAATATTTTAAAATTATAATCTGGACTGAGGGTTTTCATTAAGAGCCTCTTGGGTTGGCCTTTCTCCATGTATTCACAGTCTAAATATAATTAAGGTCCTGAGGAACTCTGAAATTCAATCAACTGCAACTAGCCATGGGCTGAAAGGGAAAACAACTCAAAGCTGGTGAGTTTTCAGTAGTTTCATAAGCTTGTGGAGGCACTCTAAGCTTAATGCATTAAAACGCTGCAACCCTTTTCCTCGCTTGGTAACAATGATTACTGTGCTCTCACATTTGTGGTGCTAAGTGAATCTGAGTGCAGATGGATGAAGGACATGGTTCAGGGTAGAGAGAAGCTCTAAAAGGGTACCAGACACGGGGCAACCAAGAGTCGTAAACTCTGGGGGTGAATTATAAATGTGGAGGAGGGCAAATCACTGCTCCCCAAAGAACATTTCCAAAAAAGCAGAACTTTGACAGGTTAAAATCCTGACAAATGTCATTAAATGGGTCATTATATACGTAAGCAATAAGGTACTCGAGGCTGTGCTGTATCGTGAATAAGTCACAGCTGAAGGGCGTTGTTAGGCACGATGCAAAGCAGCCCCTTCAGCCGTGACATATTCATCATACAGCACTAGCCTCGAGTACCTTACAGCTTTTATAAAACTGTTTACCGTTTACCTTATTGCTTTTATAAAACGGTTACCACACAATAAAAGTTCTTTGGGGAGCCAAAAATGGTTCTTTGTGGCATCACAGTGAAAACTACGGTGGCCAAGAGAGCTCAACGCGCTGTACATGAAGAAAACACATGCAAATAGAAAAAACACCAGCAAATAAAGAAAACATCTTCATCAGTTTGACAACACATGCGCTGCAAAAGTTCACAACACAACCAAATACAGATACAGTTTCTGTATTTGCTTGTGTTGTGAACTTTTGCAGCGCGTTTTTGTACTTGCTTGTGTTGTGAACTTTTGCAGCACGTTTTTGCATTTGCTTGTGTTGTGAACTTTTGCAGCGCGTTTTTGTACTTGCTTGTGTTGTGAACTTTTGCAGCGCGTTTCTGTATTTGCACGTGTTGTGAACTTTTGCAGCGCGTTTCTGTATTTGCACGTGTTGTGAACTTTTGCAGAGCGTTTCTGTATTTGCACGTGTTGTGAACTTTTGCAGCGCGTTTCTGTATTTGCACGTGTTGTGAACTTTTGCAGAGCGTTTCTGTATTTGCACGTGTTGTGAACTTTTGCAGAGCGTTTCTGTATTTGCACGTGTTGTGAACTTTTGCAGAGCGTTTCTGTATTTGCACGTGTTGTGAACTTTTGCAGAGCGTTTCTGTATTTGCACGTGTTGTGGACTTTTGCAGAGCGTTTCTGTATTTGCACGTGTTGTGAACTTTTGCAGAGCGTTTCTGTATTTGCACGTGTTGTGGACTTTTGCAGCGTGTTTCTGTATTTGCATGTGTTGTGAACTTTTGCAGCACGTTTCTGTATTTGCTTGTGCTGTAAACTTTTGCAGCGTGTTTCTGTAGTTGCATGTGTTGTGGACTTTTGCAGCGCGTTTCTGTAGTTGCATGTGTTGTGGACTTTTGCAGCGTGTTTCTGTATTTGCACGTGTTGTGGACTTTTGCAGCGTGTTTCTGTATTTGCATGTGTTGTGAACTTTTGCAGCACATGTGTTGTCAAACTGATGAAGATGTTTTCTTTATTTGCTGGTGTTTTTTCCATTTGCAGCGTGTTTAGCTCCCTTGGCCACCGTAGAAAACCTCCTTTTGGAAGCTCTACTTTTAAGAATATGTGTTATGCAAAATTTTTTTTTGTTAATATGTCACTAGCAAGTCATGTAACTTTGTTAACCTTTAGTTGGACAAGTTAATGGTTTAAAAGTATGCATTCCTTTTCTGTATTTCAATGTGAACAATTCCAGAACTGAATCTATGAAAGCACTAATCGCAATGTGATGATTTTATGAAAAGCAATATTCTGGCACCGAACGTTATCAAAGGATATACAGAGTATAATGTAACTTCCTTCTATTGTTGAAAATTTTCACTTGGTGCTGCACACATCTGTTAGCTTCAACCAAAGACATTAAAATCAAATCAGCTAAACAATGCGGCTCTTTTACTAAAGTGGTCTCTTAGAACTCTGTGGCAGATTTGGCAGACTTGAACAAATCAAGGAAATTCCCAATGTCAGACACTTAGCAAGACTAATCTGTTACCTAGATTAATGTTGATTCCTTTTATCCTTTCTTTTTTCTTTTTTTCATTTTTTTTTTTCAAATTTGTACCAAAAATGAATTTTGCTGATTTAAGTTGTACTTTTTGGGATGTAGTGCTTTTTACAGTTGTGTAAATGTGATTGCATCTAACTGCATCAAAATCTGTGTTCAAGTGGAAGTTTAGTGTAGACGGTTTGTGCTTGTGTTTACATAGGTATATATAGGTCAGTGTCGGGTTTGTCTCTGTGCTCTGTTTTTACAGGAAGCCTTAGGTCTAACAAAACTGCAGAAACATTTTGATCTGACAAAAGTAGACTAAGACTCTTCCTGTGTGACATGACAATGTCATGTTTTGAACATAGTCAGCACTTATAATAGTTTTGCATTTGCAGAAAATGACCTTGCATTCTGATTACGTCCAAATAATTAATTCACAAAGGCTTGTCACTGACAAAAAATTGTCACATTGAAATAACAGCAAATTAAGACTTTAATTCTCAAGGTTTTTATTTTATGTTATTTCTATTTTGATAGGACTATTACGATTTTATCTTGGAGGATGAAAAAATTGTTTTCATCTTCGTAACCTTTTTATTATCAATAAATAACATGCAACAATATATCATAATAACAACTGTAGAACTTTTCATGTACATTTCAACATAACAACTAGAAAGAAAGAAATACTTAATGTTTTTGGATTTTGACATTACATATATACACAACATTTTACCTCCTTCTCAAACACTGCAAAGAGGCTTGTATTTGTAAATTTGCATTTGTTAATGTGAAATTTACATAAAAATAAAATAGTGAACTTGGAGTGGTTTTCATATGTTTTGGAGGGAGTGAAATGTTTATGATTTCTCATCTTTAAACAACGGCTTACACAGCCAAACGTCCTAAAGGTAGTAGGAAGGCAGAAAAAAATAAAAGAGGGACGGACTGAATTGCTTGAAATCAGGCGTCAAGCTTGCTTTGCTGAACAGTTAAAAATACCATGGTTGCGCCAAAAAGTTATGTTGCTCGTTTAGCATTACAGCAGTTACTTTTGTAAGGAATTTCGTAGTATTTTGAAGTATTTAAGTATTTTCTTAAAAATCTAATAATATTTCTGATAGATGATGTTATTGATAATGTTAGGCTATTTGGACATTAATCTATCAGTTTTTAAATGTTAGGCTACTAGCCTACTTGTTTCAGAATGTTAGGCTACTAGCCTACTTGTTTCAGAATGTTCGAAAAGAACATTCAGAAATAACATTTTCATAACTTAATATGGACATTAACAAAACACTAGAACATTTTTTTTGTTAGCTGGGTCCTCTCACATTTATGACAGACTTTGATATGTAGCTCTATCTAAGAATCAGTGACAGTTTGGCTTCAGTATGAAAGTCTTGCTGCTTCACAAACATAATGAAACTGTTTGCTTCTCATTTGTACTCATCAACTCCAAGAGACCAATTTTGCATTGTTAACAATATATCATGTGGGGAGCGGTAAACACTTCCAGTTCATTGCCCGTCAATTTGAAAATAATCCATAAATGCCGTGTTTTCTTGTCAGTTAAGCCATTGAGATAATTTGGCGGCTCATATATCTAATCCATTTTGGTTTCTGTTTTATATTTGAGGCCAATGGATACTTCACTTTCTAGGAATGGATAAATGCTGAACCTTGTATGGGATGACAATTGATTTTCTATTGCTGTTAGTTGCAATTGGACCAAAGTGGACATAAGCTTTGTCCTTGTCAATATAATTGTTGCACCCAATGGTGATGCAATTTCAGCCTAGAGCTGAAAGGACCTCCAAGGTTGTATGCAAAATGTTTTTTTTTATTCTGTAGACAAGAATTTTTATTTATTTTTTAATTCATTTAAAAACTTGCCCGGGCTCCCCGGCAAGATACATCCTACCCACCTTATTGAAAACCAAGTCAATTACTGAGCTACATGCACACATGTAATTCACGGCATATCATCATTGAGCACAGCACCATTCAACTCCTTAGACACCCAGGGAATGAGAAATTATCACACGTGTTCACAGTCAATAATACAGACATCAAACTGTACAGATTACAAAAGCGGCAATAATGATCCTCTCTTCACCAAACAGAAGTGGTTAATTAAACTGCCTGGGCTGAAGCTAAACATTGCCTTAAAAATAATAAAAAAGGAAATTAAAGGGGAAAAAAAACATCCATTAGCCAGCTATGGTTCTTTCTTCAATCAATTGATTTCAGCATGAAACTATTCATGAAAAATATTTAGTTTCTTAATGCATGTTGCTGCATGCTTATAAAAGAAGATATTTTGAATGTCTTTGTCTGTACAATGAAAGTCAGTGGGGTCCAAAACAACATTAAAGATTTAAAGGGGGGGTATCACACACAGTTTCTGACAATCTCATGTTAATCTTGAGTACCTATAGAGTAGTAGTGCACCCTTCATATCTCCGAAAAGTCTTTAGTTTTATCATATTTATAAAAGATACATACGCTGTACCGAGTCTTTCCGAAAACAGCCGAGCGCCTGGAGGCGTGCCGTGGGCGAAGCTAAAGAGTGACGAGCATTGAGGGCTCGAGCAGCCACGGAAAAACATGATTATTTTACTGACAAATATCGAGAGCGCATCAATGTAATGCGTAAGCACAAAACTCTCAGCTCCTCTTAACGCTGGGTCCTTTGGGAAGCAAGGTTATCTTTCCCTCACAACCAAAAACACACTTCTTTGGTGACATTGTTGATTTCGTGGTCTAAAAACAAAGTGACAAATCTTTCTCGAGCAAGTCTTGTGCAGGGCTGCCGACGACTTCCGTAAAGCCGAACGAAGCGCGTTGATGGGCCTGCTCTTGCTCTCTCGCTCTGTTCAACGTGTGCGCGCGTGCTCTTCCAGGAGAAGTGACCGTACAAGGAATTCCGCCCTTTATTACATAATAAAGGGCCATACTCTAAAAAAAAAGTACGAAGTTTGTGAGAAATCGGAAGAGTATTTTTGGCACAGAAATATTCCGTCATACGTCCAACTCGTGTTTGAAATTTTGTCCATGTTCAGCATGAGAATCCAACTCTTTAACAGTGTAAATAAGTCAGAATGCATGAAATAGCATTAGACCCCCCCCCCCCCCCTTTAAAGTTCAGGGAAGAAGGAGGCAAGAAACAGCGAACGTTACACAACCTAGCCGCAGCCGCAACCCAGCCGCAACCCAGGCGGACAGCAGCGAGCTAGTCCCCCACCCCGGCAAATCACTCCAGCCCACCGCCTCAAGTGTTCGTGGCGGTATGGAGTCTGCTCAGCTTGATGGCATGACGGATTTCCCAAAGTGGTGAGGGTTCTTTTTGAATTGAGTGTTTCCCCTTCCTCCTGGGATTCGGCACCAATGTAATGAGATTTAAAGGGTCCTTAGAAGGAGACAGGAAGCGGCGAACATTCAGCAGTGTTTCATGACAAAATAAACAAAACGAAAGTAAAGCGACAGCCCGTCACGGACGACTGCTGCTTAAACTAAAACAAAACAACAACTTAAAATTCCAGGCCTGGACCTTTCTCATCCTTCACTGTCGTCGCTCTTCCTTTTCTCCTCCCGGAGCTCCTCTGTGAGAAACTCAAGGCATGCAGGTGACGCTCATTAGCACTCGCGCCACTGGCCTTACTCCGTTCCCACGGCTCTCGGCCCCACCCTGCTTGCCACAATTGTAAATCATTATCTATTATGAAGGGGTCATTTCATTATGGTTGTTGTAGCGCTAGTCAGCTTGAGACCCTTTCTATCTAAACTGGCTATATCTCTTAAGCCTAACAATGAATGTTTTATGAGAATATTTTATAACCATATTCATCTGCACAGTCAAGCAGAGCTGAAGCATAACCAAAATGATGTTCTTCCACAAAAACATGCAGTTTTGTTTTTTTAACTGCTAGAGGGCCAAAAGTTACATAGTGTACATTTAAATTCATCAAAACGGACAGTAAAGACATTTATAAAGAAAGAATTTACAAAAAAATCTATTTCAAATAAATGCTGTTGTTTTCCACAGAAAATATTAAAAAGAGTTGTTTTCAACTTATAATAATAAGAAACGTTTCTTGAGCAGCAAATCAGCATATTAGAATGATTTCTGAAGGATCATGTGACACTGAAGACTGTCATCACAGGAATAAATTATATTTTAAAATAGATTCAAATAGATTTTAGTTTATTGTAATAATATTTCACAATATTTCTGTTTTACTGTATTTTACATCAAATAAATACAGCCTTAGTGAGCATAAGTGACTTTTTGTCTCTTGTCCTCAGAGCCTACCTTGTTACACAAGCTTTTCAAAAAGCCACACTGTTGCTAACATCCTCTCTTCACTTGCATTATTTTCTGCCTGCTGTTTATGCAGTTGTGTCACTGCTATAATCACGCTTACAGTTTCCGTGACTGACAGTGAATTTAAATTCTTATATGTGATATCTCTTCGGTCCTAGCTGATGGATGGAATATGTTCACTCATACTCTGGCTTTGAATCCTCAGGCTGAGATGCTGAGAAAACCGATGACAGCCTAAACAGCCACTTTCCTGCTTTAATGGCTCTGTCACACACATGATCGGCACTGATGCACAACCACCCGCAGGGTGAATGACAGAAGGTGTGATCCTGCACCACATAAGGGCTGAGGCTGTTGAGAGGCTGAGAATTACACATATGTTAGCTTTGTTTGCGTGCATTTGATTCTTAGATTTATTTTTTGATAAGTGTGGTGACTAATATTGAAAACTGTTTATGCTGTTTATGTGTCTTTGTTTGATAAAAATTGTTCTCATATACTTAAACCCAGTCAGCAGGTATAGCTAATCCCCATCTGCGTGGCAGCATGGGAATGAAGTGGACAGGTGGCAGTAACGTAGAGATGCATAAATGTCATCACGTCTTTCTCTGTGCTTCAGCAAATCTGACCTTTTCTTTCTGAATATAAAAAAACCACAGCTGCCCAACTCAATGCAGAATTAGATGCAGGCCTTGACTCTCCTGTTTCCCCCAAAACTGTTCGTTGGGAGCTCCACAGACTCAATATTCATGGTCGGGCTGCAATAGCCAAACCTTTGGTCACTCATGCCAATGCCAAATGTCGGTTTCAGTGGTGACAATAGTGCAAATCTTGGGCTGTAGACAATGTGAAACATGCATTGTTCTCTGATGAGTCTACCTGTCTTTCCTTAATGTGTTAGAGTGTGGAGAAGCCCCAAAAAGTCTTAACACCTAGACTGTTGCATGCCCAGAGTGAGGCACAGGGGTGGATCTGTGATGGTTTGGGCTGCAATATCATGGCATTCCCTACTGTGGTTAATGGGAGTGTTACTGCCAAAGACTACTATTCTAGAGGACCATGTTCACCTAATGGTTCAAACATTATATCTTGAAGGGGGTGCATTGTATCAGCATGATAATGCACCAATATACACAGTAAGTGACTTGTGACAGAATGGTTTGATGAACATGAAAGTGAAGTTGAACATCTCCCATGGTCTGCACAGTCACCAGATCTAAATTTTTTTTTAATCCACTTTGGGGTATTTTGGAGGAGAAAGTCAGAAAACGTTTTCTTCCACCAGCATCAGGTAATGACCTGGCCACTGTTCTGGAAGAGGAATGGTCCACTGTGAAGGACTTGTATTTGTCATTCCCAAGACGAATTGATGCTGTATTGGCTGCAAAAGGAGGTCCACTAATCCTACCCCTAAACCTACCCATCACAGAAAGCTTTCTGCATTTTTTGAATTAAAAAAAAAAAAAAAAAACACCATTTAGTATGTTTTTTAAGCAGGAAGTGTCCTCATTAACCATGTTTACGTTGTAGTACCCATGTCATTATACACATTTGTGTCCTCATAAACCACATATGCCAGAACACACACACACAACAACACAATAAAATATTAAGCAGCACAATTGTTTCAACATTGATAATAAAAAGAAGAAATGTTACCTGAGCAGCAAATCAGCATAGAATAGCATTAGAATGATTTCTGAAGGATCATGTGACACTGCAGACTTGCCATCATAGGAATAAATTACATTTTAAAATATATTCAAATAAAAAACAGTTCTATTTAGCAGTATTACTGTTTTTACTTTGATTCATTAAAGCTGCAGTCCGTAAAGTTTGCCTCTTTGTCGCCATCTCTGTTTGAAACCGGCAACTGCAGTTATTTGTGGAATTATTATCTTTATGTGGGATGTGCATCGGCACGGCTCCTCAGCGTTTGCTGTCAGTCACTGCACCGGTGTGGATACTGTACTTCTGAATCACAGATTCTATGTCTTGGAAGTATGACCAAAATAAGAATTTTCATCAAAAAATTTAATCTGAACAAGTAAGTAACATGTCTGCCACTTTTGTTCTGACCAACTGAGAAAAAAAAAAGCATTACAATAAATCGTGCTGCCAATGGTGATTAAGTCTAACGATCGCTTACCTCGGATCACGTCAAATTGTGCAAATTATTATTGTTATACTTTGTTCTCAAATTGTTAATGTTAACAACATCAGCACTGCGTGACTATGTGTATTTAGTGTGTATTAGCATTACCTATAGATTTCAATTTCTGTAGCCACTCCACAGTCTTTTGCTTTTGACTACGGGTGAATCTCCAGATGTCACTGATGACTGTCATTTGGACCTTTCTGGATTACAATCTGCCATCAAAATGATGTTTAATTATTGCAGCTGCTGTGAGAAAAGGCTATAATTGATCTGTCACTTGCCATATAGCCTACTAGCTAGGACTCCTTCTTCATGTAAACAGATGTGATGTAATGAAGCAAAGCCAAAGCCATGCTCAAATTTCCCGCGGAAACCCCACAGTACCGATTTTATTTTAAAACATTTTTACAAGCTTACCGTTGTTAATCGGGTTAAGGTAAGGAGATAGTTTTGAACACTGGCTGGTTATGTACTTGCTTGATTTTGGATCATTTTTAACCAAAAAACGTTCCAGAATGCAGCTTTAAATAAATGCAGTCTTGGTGAGCAATAGAGACTTCTTTCAAAAAAACAAATATCAAAAATATTTTCATAATTTCAAAGAAATTGTTATGTTTCCAAACTTTTGACAGGTACTACATGTGTGTATAGGCCTATATAAAGGAAGTTTATTATGCTCACCAAGGTATCATTTATTTAATCAAAATTATAGTAAAAACGGCAATATTGTGAAATATTATTACAAGTCAAAATACTTGCATTATATTTGAATACATTTTACACTGTAATTTATTCCTGTGATTACAAAGCTGAATTTTCAGCATCATTGCAGTGTCACATGATCGTTCAGAAATCTAAAATGCTGATTTGGTGCTCAAAGGTACATTTCTTATCATTATCAATGTTGAAAACAGTTGTGTTGCTTAATATTTTTTGTGGAAACCATGATACATTTTTTTTCTGGATTAATAAAAAAAATGAGTGAACAGCATTTATTTGAATTATATATATATATATATATATATATATATTTGTAACATTATAAATGTCTTTACTGTAATTAAATTTGATCAATTTGATGCATCCTAGCTGAATGAAAGTATATATTTTTTTAAATAGTAGTTTTCAGAATTGCTTTTCAATATTCCACTGCAACCTGTCTATCATTATTATCATATTAACACTCAAGCAGCACATTGCCAGATGCTAGAAGGATCTTCATTCTGAGAAAGGCTTCACTTGTCTGAGGTTGCATGGCTGCTTTTGGCATTTTGACACTCTGAGGCATTAATTAACAGAGGATTTTTGAATTATTAATAGTGAACATCCCAGAGTCAGTGAAACGACTTTCATTTCCCTTGAGTGTGATATTGCTACAAGTTACAGAGATCACTAGACAGATGATTCATCCAATCACAAACTGCTCTGTATGCTGATATAATTCCAATTCCTGCACATTCATATTAACACTAGCACCTAATTTATGAAAAACCTTCTTGTAAAAAGTCATCATTTATAGGTGTTTTAAAAATAAATGACATATAGTGGTGATGTGAGCATCACTATCATGGGTTATTGCAGTCCTACATTTAATTAACAAGTTGCCCAAGGCCTCTTAAAAGTTCAGCCAAGGATATTATAATGAACGCTTGAAAGGAAGTTGCAGACCGACAGAACACATTTACACAGATTTTATGACATTTAAACCATACAGGCAGCTTTTAAATACAATTTAGGTATTGCTAGCCTTGGTTGCTTTTCCCTTAAAGTATAGTTCATTAATTTATTTTCAACTTAATGAAAAATGATTTTTCCTTCAGTTTGGAAAAAAAAAAAAGTGTGGAAACAAAGGGACAGTAATACAAGCACTGTGGAAGTCCTGCAGACAAGTGGGCATCACCGCGAATAAACATTTAAAATAAGCAACAGTCAAAACTGTTTATATATGTCAAAAATAGACCTGTCATGAGCTGCTAAGGCTTGGCATCCATACAAGGATACCAGGAAGATGTATGGAAAAACATACGCGTTTTATGGTGGATTACAACCATGACTTACAGATGCATACCGCCACCTACTGTATTGGAGTATGCAGCATGGATTATAGCTCAGTGAATCTACTTTACATAATAATAATAATAATTTAAAAAAATGTTATCCTATAATTGTTACAGTGTCAGGTGTGTAGACACATGCACGAAGAGGAATGTAATATCCAGAGTCAAACTTTACTAGAGAATCCAAAGGAGCATACAGGAACACAGGAGAAACACACACTAACATCCAACGTAAGCGATACCCGACAACATGATCAACAGAAACAGGAACTTAAGTACACAGATGATTGAACTCAAACGAGGAACAGCTGATATGAATGTGATAGTGTCCATGGTGACAGATTGTGGCGGGAAACTAGAACAAAGGAACATGTGACAGATGAAAACACAAACAGAAAGTCCATGTGACTGTAACATTACGCCCCCTCCCGGAAAGGTGCGTCCTCGCGCCGTAGAGAGAGGGGAAGAGGAGGATAAGATGCTGAAGATGATGTAGGAGGCGGTTCAGGAGGTGGACGGCTAACCGGGAGGAGGCGGAGAAACGGAGTCCAGGGTGGTGCAGGAGGTGGTGAAGTCCGGGAGGTGGCCTTGAACAGGGGCTGCAGGTTGTTGTGCCAGGCACCAGCCAGGGTAGTGCCCCACGGCGGCGTTGATGGAGGGAGGAGCCATGGGAGAGAGTTGCTGACGACCACCATGGGGAGGACCGAAGTCAACAACGGCGAGGATGGAGCCCACCGCGTAGTTGACGAGCTGAGGAGGTGGAGAGATGGTGACGATCCAAGCGGCTGCGACGGAGCCGCAGTGACGACCTCCTGAGATCGAGGAGGGGATCCGGAGGTCTGAAGACGCGCAGGAGCGACCGAGGGCGGAGACGGAGCCTGAGGTAGGGCGGAGCAAGCCGTAGTGGAAGGGGTGGAGGGCCAGAGAGCAGCGAATGGTCCGTAGGTCCGCACCGAAGGTGAAGCGATGTCTGACCCAGGTGGACCCGACGTGCCGAAGGGAGTCCGGCGTGCCCAGGAAGAGGCGGATGCCGGCAGGCACGAGATGGTGCCACGCTACTGAGAGGAGGTGGTATCAAGGGACTGGAGGGAGATGGAGATGACTGGGTGGCACAGATGGCTGTGGACTGGGAAACAGACTGGAGTTCCATGTAAACATCAAAGGTCAGTGGAGAGTCATTGGAATGTTGATGAGAAGGTGGGAGAGGAACGCTGGACGGGACCAGCGGGGAGACAGGCAGTACAGGGCTGGACGGAACCAGCGGGAGTGAAGGCAGTATAGGGACAGGACAGGTTTCCTCTCCACACCTTAAGTCCAGCAGTGTCTCAGCAAAATCACTCTCAGTAGCGGGGGGGTGGGCGGGGCTCATTTCCGGACCCTCGAGGTCCACCAACACTCCCTCGGCGATGACAGAATCGGCCGGCTCACACACCTGGTCAGGTACACGCTGCTCTGGCTCCGTGGCGATGTGACCCCTGATCGCTCTTGTGGGCGTGGGCGGCTCAATCGTGGCGGTCTCCGTCGTACTACCTGCAGTGGGCTCAGGTCGAAAATCCTCGCCGTCTGGGTGGTTCTGGCTGGGCACTGGCTGGGAAGTGGGGCTGCGAAGCTCCCTCGAGGACCCTCCCCGGACAGCTGTGCACGTGTGGTGGAATTGAGTCCAAAGTGCAAGAACGTGCACAGGCAGTAGTCCGGGAAGGTGGTCTGATGAGCGAGATCCAAAAACAGTTCTAAATGTCTCTCGAGGGAGCTTTCTCCCTGCTCAAGGCACATGAGTTTCACATCAGGGAACATAGTGCAAGCAGGAGTGAAAAAACGGGAAACAAAAGACTGACCACGAAAACCAAAAAGAAAATACTAAATAAAAAACGTCGCTTAAAGTTTTGGTCGGGTATTCTGTTACAGTGTCAGGTGTGTAGACACACGCACGAAAAGGAATGTAATATCCAGAGTCAAACTTTACTAGAGAATCCAAAGGAGCATACAGGAACACAGGAGAAACACACACTAAAACTAATTTGTTTTGCGAAGATGAACGAAGGTCTTACGGGTTTGGAATGACATGAGGGTGAGTAATTAATGAATAACAGAATTTATTAAACTAGAACTAACCCTTTATTTGCATCAATTTGATTGAAGTATTGTGTTTACATGAAGTAAAGTGTAATCGCAATATTGCCTAAAACTTATTACATTGTATAATCGCATTATGAGGGTGCAAGTAAACGTTAATAACTTAAAGGGATAGTTCACCCAAAAATGAAAATTACCCTATGATTTACTCATCCTCTTTCAGACGAACACAATCATATATTCTTAGTCCTCCAAGGTTTATAATGGTTGTGAGTGCGGGGCCACGTTTTAAAACAAATAAACAAAAAATTCATCCATCCATAATCAAAGTAATCCATATGACTCCAGAGAATTAAGAAATGCCTTTTGAAGTGAAGGGATGCATTTCTCGTTTTAGACCCTCCTCGCTTCGTCATTGCGTCGGGTCAAAGGTTGCTCTTCTGCCCAAGTCAACTTGCGCAGTATACGTACGGTCGTCTGCCGGAAGCTAGTTATTTGAATTTATAAAGTTTTAAATATGGATATTTTTCTTACAAAAACACATCACTTCACTTCAGAAGGCCTTTATTAACCCTCTGGAGCCAAAATGGATTACTTTTTTTATGGATGGATGCATTATTTTTGACTTCAAAACGCGGCCCCGCATTCACAACCATTATAAACCTCAGAGGACTAAGGATATTTTTAAATATATCTCCGATTGTGTTTTTCTAAAGGAAGATAGTCATATATACCTAGGATGGCTTGAGGATGAGTAAATCATGGGATAATTTTTGGGTGAACTATCCCTGTAAGTAGGCTACATAGATTGTCTAATTAAATTATTTAAGTGAGGAACTAGTTGTACTCTGCTGTGAATCAAGACACTCATATTCTTGATATATGGATACTCCTATGCACATTGGCAAGAGTGCAGTCCTCATTAGCAAAGTGTTTAAAGTCTAACTTTTTTAAAGTCATTTTTTTATTTTTAAGTACATTTAGTTCATTTTTTTTTATTCCAAAGTGTTTTGTTAAACTATTTTTAGTGCAAAGCAGTTGAATTTCTGTCAAAGGTGCTTAACTGGGATTCTTGGCTGAGTGCCCTGGTTTAATGCAATGTTCGATCTGGGAGCTTTCCAGACTTCTGGACAGAATGTCCATGGTCCCCCACTCACTGCTGTCGTAAACTAGCCAATTAATGTAAAAGCTTCAGGGATATCATCAATAACACAGCGACATTTTTAACCAGTGTGTGGCACAAGGACGGTTTTAGTGTTGAACAAGAACCACAAGGCTTTAAAACAGAATCTCTGAAAGTGATAAAAGTAACTGCCCATTACGTAAGGCTGTCAGGCCTCAGATGGCTATTTACTACTGCTGTTTTGTGTGGCCTGAGGTTTTGACTGTTAGAGTCTGCGCACTACCAATTGTATGCCAAATATCAACACAAGAAGGTGTGCTTGTATATTAAAAATGTTGAAATTTACAGTAACAAGGCCAGTGCTTTGAACTGGATAAAACTAAAAGTCAGCATTCTGCAGGAAGTACTAGATGCATCCAGGCTCTGTTTTGGCTTAATAAGGCCAAAGAGATAAACCTGGTCCCAATATGGCACACATGACGAAGGTAGTTAATTATGCACCTGAGATACATTAATATGGACCGCACAGCCTTATAACCCAGTGCTTATTGCACAAGTTGCTATTATATCACTGTTGAGAGTTTTGCACATTTGTTCATCGGGAGGAGGTGTTTACAGGAGGAGGCTAAATCTATAAATACAACAGGGGAACCATTTGATGGTTAGAATAATTTTAGCTGCTATGGACGTTATCTAGTAAACAGTCAGTGATATCAACACACCTCCCTTTCAGAAAGGCGCTTACATGGCATCTGGGTTTGTGAGATCAAGACATGTCTCTTATGCCATCAGTGATATCATGAGATTTCAAAGGAGAGGAGGCAAAAGAGAGATAAGCAAAAATAGCAGACAAGCTGCATGGAAATGAAAGAATGTTTTCCCATATATATATATATATATATATTTTCACTCCAGTCCTGACAACAGTTTACTCTGAATGAGCTTTGATCAGGAACAGAGCTCAGTTTTAGAATAACAAAAACATTTGGATGTACAACTGTTTTTAGACAAAAATACATGATGAATAATTTAAATTTACTGTAGCTGTTTCTCATCTGTTTGCATGTAAGGGCAAAGAATATGTTGACTGAAACAATGGTTTACACAGGTGTTATTTTAGAATGTTATTACAGGAACGTATTTTACAAGGTGAAGGTGGCTAATTCGTACGAATTCGTAAGTTTTTTGCTAAATCGTACGTATTTTACAAGTTGCCAAATTCATATGAATTTGTATGAATGACCTACCCCTAACCCCGCCCCTAAACCTACTCGTCACTGGGGTTTAGGGGCTGTTACACGACACCGTTTTCAACTAAAAACTTTACACTTTTTGGCCGTTCATTTACATGACAACGGTATTTTGGATGTCTGAAAACGCACTTTTGAAAACGGGTTTCAAAGGGGAAAATAACAAACGTAGTGGATGGATTTTTACCACAATAGGGAGGTTGTGTTTACACACTGCGGACACATAATTGTGTTCAAAAACAACATAAAAGTGAATTTAGGTCCGCTAGGCATAATAGGTCCCTTTAAGCCATTTGAAAGCACTAACATTAGTTGATTTACACAGATGCTGCACTTTTTTTGGCTGTATTTTTGGAAATGGTGAAATACAAAGGCTTTAATTAGCTCGAGCATTTTATTGGAGCACATTTTTCACTAAATGTGTTCATTTGTTAATTAAAGTATCTAAAATACTAAGTATTTCAAAGTGTTAAGTTCTTCTTCCTGAAATATTTATGTACAGTCATTCTCCACTCTTGTAATTCACCTAAGCAGAAGCTAAATTCGTGTAATGGTCTGTGACACTTAAGTATGACATTAATATTTATTTATTTTTTAAATTAAGTAAGTGACAGGATTAAAATAGCATTTTAGCACATCATAGCTGCAGGCTTACTGTGTAGCATTTTATTTCTGTTTACAGTGTGGTAAATTATCACCTGACACAATTGCTTTACTTGATTCTGAGGTGAAATATGTCGTAAAGAAGCTGAGAGCGCCTCTTAGAGCGCCCCTTAGTTTTCTCTTAATTGTTTTAGCATTTATTTGACACTATATATTAATTTCGCAGGGACTGCCTTGAAAGACTGATCAGCACTTAGATACATGCCAATGGTGGAAGAGCACAACAGACATTCAAGACTCTCTGCCAAGGACCACATGAATCAAATAGAGGCCAAGGAACGTAGACGGTGCTATTTAATAAACACAAGTGCTGGATACATGTGACCTTCAAACAGATGATTCACGTACATACATTCTTGTGATTCGGTGGAAATCACAGTTTTTTTATGTGCTTCCCTGCAGGGGATGTTAGACAGCTTCAGGAGAGCACATAAAGACCACCTCTGTTTATAGGGCTGGCTGTCCCTGCAATAACCTGAGATATACTGCCTTAAATAGTCTGATGAACAGCTTCAGAAATGCTGGAAAACATGCTCACACAATGTTGAACATACAGAGGATGTCATTTACTGTAGATGAATCCATGTGTAAATAGTGTGATAAACCAGGTCCCCCATGACGACAACCAATTCTGAGGCACTTCACTACATTTAAAGGTTCAGCCAAAAATTTATATTCTGTCATCATTTAATTTCCCACTTGTCCTGTATGAATTTCTTCTGTGGAACCCAAAAGAAGATATGTTGAAAAATGTACAATGAAAGTCAATGGGGTCCAATGTTGATTTGGACCCTACTGACTTCAATTGTAAAGACAGTGTCTTTAGTATAGTATTAGTAGAGTACAGACTGTCTACTTAAAAGATTAGTCCACTTTCAAATACAAATTTCCTGATAATTTACTCACCCCCATGTCATGCAAGATGTCCATGTCCTTCTTTCTTCAGTCAAAAAGAAATGAAGGTTTATGATGAAAACATTCCAGGATTATTCTCCTTAAAGTGGACTTCAATAGACCCCAAACGATTGAAGGTCAAAATAACAGTTTCAGTGCAGCTTCATTGCAAAAAATGCTGTTCTTACTTAGAGTTTTTGTCTTGTTTCTAGTCAAAATATCTTAAAGTTCTTAATTCAAGAAGCATTTTCTTGACAAGTAAAAATTATTTTCTTGTTTTCAGAAAAAATAAGTAAAAAATAAGTGAGTTTTTCCTTAAAACAAGCAAAATAATCTGCCAGTGGGGTAAGAAAAATAATCTTATATCAAACCAAAAATAAGCTATATAATCTTGTTTTCAGTTTGGATTAAGATTACTTTGCTTACCCCACTGGCAGATTATTTTGCTTGTTTTTAGGAAAAACTCACTAAATTTTGACTTATTTTTCCTAAAAACAAGAAAATAATTTTTACTTGTCAAGAAAATGCTTCTTGATCTAAGAATTTTTAGATATTTGGACTGGAAACAAGACAAAAATTCTAAGTTCTACAGCATTTTTTGCAGTGTTCAAAGGGCTTTTGTAAAAAGCAGTTTCTTTCAGCTAAGATCGATTGCTAAAATTAAGACGATGCTCTCTAAGAAAGACCTTGAAACTGTTATTTATGCTTTTATTACTTCAAATTTGGACTACTGTAACTCTCTATATCTGGGTTTGCCTAATTCAGCTGTCAATCGACTGCAAATGGTCCAAAATGCGGAGGCCAGGCTTTTGACTGGCACTAAAAAGCATCAACACATTACTCCTGTGCTTGCCTCCCTCCATTGGCTACCGGTTAAGTCCCCGATTGATTTTAAAAGCTTTACATGGACTTGCTCCTCAGTATATCAGTGATCTTTATGTCCCGTACAATGCCCCAAGATCCTTGCGCTCATCCAATCAATTTCTTCTTGCTGTTCCTCGCTCACGTTACAAAACTAAAGGTGATCTGGCTTTCTCTGTGGCGGTTCCTCGACTCTGGAACAGTCTCCCTCTCAATATTAGATCTTCCACTTCTGTTTCTACTTTTAAATCCTCTTTAAAAACGTATTTGTATTCTTTATGTTTTAATTAAGGGTGTGAATTTTTCAATTGCCCTCAAGGTTTTGATTCTTTTTTAAATTTTTTAAATTTTGTTTTAATTTTTCTGTACAGCACGTTGGTTGCAACCTCTGTGCTTTATAAATCAATAAACTAAACTAACTAAACTATATACGTCCAAAAAGCGTTAACTTCCGCAACATAGTACACAATGACATTACGTACTATGCGTTATAGCGTACTTGCGTACTAGTGTATAGAAGTACGCATGGCGTAGTGTAGAACGTCATGTCATTGTGTACTATGTCGCTGAAGTTAATGCTTTTTGACGTACGTGGAATGCGTATGTCCACTATTAGCAGATATTAAACTATCCCTTTAATATCTGGTAACACTTTTTTTGATGGTCCCCCAACAGACATTGACTGTAAGTAACTTTGCAAGTACATGTCAAATTATTCTACTAACCCTAACCCCTAAATAATACTGTAATGATAGTTAGTTGACATGTAGGTACAACATTACTTATTATAGTCAACAGAATGTCTAAAGGGGACCATCAAAATAAAGAGTGAACTAAAACGGTTGGTTTTATTAACATTTTTCAAAATATCTTCTTTTGTGTTCTGCAATAATGACAGAATTTCATTTTGGACTAAACCATCTTGTTTAATACTTAAGCCACAGAGAGTGTGCTTTTAGTGCAAATGATGACCTAACCTTAATCCACATGAATCACCCTTTACAGGCTTTGCTAAAATACTAAGTGACTAGTAAATTTCAGAGGCTATACTATAATTGACTCTAGCGGGGTCCCTGCAGAGTCAAGCGACAAAAGGACGCAGTGGTGGGTGAGTGACTCTTTCATGTTGGCAGTGTAAGAGCTTGGCACAATCTCTGATAATACTGAGCAAAGACAGACACAAGGACACTTCAGTGCTGTTTTATTTATTACTGAGAGTAAGATTAAAGTGTCCTGGCAAATATCACCAAGCTAATTTGGATTGTCATGTGCATATTGTGTCAGATTGTATCAATAAATCCAGAGTCTGTTTGACCTAATAAAAGGGTTTAATACAACTGGAGAAACTCCTGACAGGATGATGGAATTCACTCTTCTCTAAAAATCTCTAATCTCTTTAAAAGCTTCTCCTGGCCAAATATGAGTCAGATTTAATGTAAATTTTCTAGCAGCATCAAAACGCAGGGGTGGGGGGGGGTGGGGGTGGGGGGGGGGGAACGGGTCAAATACGAGAGAGCAGAAAATATTTTTAGGCTTCCAAACTCAAAGGGAACACGACTGAATCAGGTGCCTATTTCATGGATGTTATAATGCATGCATGTTGTTGATGTTCAACCTTTTGATCCCACAGACGTTTTGGTCTTTCATTTATATGCTGATTTCTGTCCTGAGTGAAATTGGAATTGTATTTAAATAACTCTCCTGGTCTGCAGTGAGAGATAAAAATTGATTGATTGGTTATGAGCAATGACAAATTAAATGTATTTTGTCCATAGTGTAACGTAATCATGGACTATTTGTTCTATTTACATTTATATGAGTTGTGGACATTGCCTGATTTAATTAATGAATAGTATAATGACAAATTGTGCTTCTTTTCTTAATATGTCTAAACTGAGTAAACTGCATTTCATTGCATAGGAATCGATAATGAAATTTTTAATATCAGTCCAGGGAGCAAATTATGGGATTGTCATGAAACATTATTGTCATTGTCTTCATCCCAATGAAGTCAAACACAAGCCTCAAAAACTGCCAAATATGTTCAAATACATAGTTAAAGTCCCTGTAAAGCAATATTAAAATATGTGTTCTGAGTTTGTCGCACCACAGAAAAATGTATTATTAACCACCAAGCCAAATTTGAATGATTAAAAACACCACCAAGTAAATGAAGTTATCAAAATCTTATCAAAAAATAAGCAGTCAAATGCTGGGGGTGTGTCCGTTGTCAACGCTGAAACCACGCCCACTCGCTAGAAAGATGCCAATGATCTCTCAACTTACTTGGAAAAACAAATTTTCTAACCAGAATGCATTGCTTTTGTCAGGCAGCAGCTGATCTTTGCGGCGCCGCATGAAGTCGAACGAGCCATGGCCAAGGCGGGAGATAGACGGGTTCAGCCCCATTCACCAATAACAGTGGATTATCAGTGAATCCCAGTTGTCTCCAATGAAAGTTTGTAAAACTATTTGGTGTTAAATTATCACTGCAGAGCCGAGTGTTGGTGGTTATTGTCAGCTCTCCATCAAGATGGTTCTTCACAAAATTAATCCACCTCTTCTTCATATCATTGTTTTTAGAAAATTTAAATAAGGAGACTGAGCTGTTTTTTATATTATCGCAATCAGGTAATATGCATTTGATTGACAAAGGCATAGCTAGCTGGCAAAATGTAGGCTGTAGTAACTAACGGTAACAACAGTAACTCGCAATTGAGTGGGCACTGATGCTAATAGGCTGCAATTATTAGGCTTGTTTGACTTCATGTGGCGCTGCAAAGATCAGTTGCTGCTTGACAAAAGCAATGCATTCTGGTTAGAAAATTTGTCCAACTTTGAACAGCACTGCAGCTGCCTTACGATCACATGTGCCATCAAAGTACCGCAAGAGCAAAACGAGACCAGACGCCTAGGTCAGGCACTGCCGTTGCTCAAAATCGGCTGCGAAAGCCTTGATGACGACACACTTTATTCTCATTGGTCAGATTCTGTGATAACAATGACATCATGTTTTTCTTAGACAAATTCTGTATTTAATCAATCTTGATATTGAATATCTGATATTCAAAACATGGGAATTTCAAACACATCCACTTTTTCGGCTACAATCAACGCAAAAAATTGCGTGGTCTGCCATGAATGATGTTAGTTCAGCACACTATGGAAAGCACGAAGTGTCAGACTTGACAGCTGTCTCTATACTCCTCCCCCACCTGCAACAGGCTAGTGTACTGGTCCATTCAAGTCATGTCGGAAAGATCGTATTTACGAGCTAAAGGCACATGAATGCCACCACAATGTCGTAAATACCAGTGGGAAATTCGGGATTTTCTTTAAGCCCCGATCTGTACAAGTTGGGGGCGTGTCAGTGAGAAACATGACGGAATACCACAATATTATAGGTATTTAGCAGTGACATTGTCAGGCTTTTCTATTTACAATGAAGTAAGCAAACTGCCTGCACAAACTATGGTAATATTATAATATAACAATATAATATGTAATGATAAAGTTTACAGTGGCTTTATAAATTAATTCAAAACATAAAAAAGCTAAACACACCTGATGCACATTCTTTGTTCTTCATTTTCTGTAAGTAGAAGTGCTGTATTTTTGTGTAATTAATTAAGAGAAGGCACACCGCCATCTTACTCCTACGAAAGTGACTTGAACGCACCTGCCGTTGTAAACACGACTTCCCACCTCGTACATACGAACTTCCTAGGAGGACTTGAACGCACCATAGTTCATCTCGAACAAGCCTAGTATAGTGTTAGGGGCGGGGCCATGTTCAGTGGCTCCAGTCTGTCATCGAGCCACCATTTTAACCCCGCCAAAAAAATCCTAAACACAGAATTGGTGAAGAACTGTTTAACGCTCTAACTCCACAATTCAGTACTACATAGTTCACAGTCTTTGTAATGTGTTTCAGCAATACATTTGTAACATTTATAATGTGTTTAGAAACAATTCTCAGAATAGACTTTACAGGGACTAAAAAAGTAAAGACCTACTTTAACCGTAAAGGGATAGTTCACCCAAAAATTGGGCAAAAAAAATATTTTGAAAAATGTCTCAATGTTGTTTGTTTGCATAATGAAAGTAAATGGGATTCAATCAATGTTTTTGGATCCCACTGACTTTCATTGTATGGACAAAAAACTGTAGAAATATTCTACAAAATGTTATATGGGTTTGAGTAAATGATGACAAAAATTTCCATTTGGGTGAACTACCCCTTTTACAACACTTGTTTCGTGATGCAAAGACTGCCTGTTTGTTTGGAAGTTGAAAATAATCATTAAAATCAACAGCCAAATGATTTTGTACTCCTTAGAGAATTATGCTCATATGGAGTTTACAGAGCCAAAGGCCTAATATCAAAAGGCGTGTGAAATCTTTCCTCTTGTCAATTCTCTTGTTCCCTTAGACAGCAGTGATTTCATTTTAGTGTAGCAAATGACTGAATAGTGTGCAGGCACACTGACTTTGTTTAGCCTGGAGGGGCTAACTGTTCATAGTCAGAGATGGAATGGGTATAAAGCCATTGTCTGCTTCAATCAAATGGGGCTTTTAGTAGAAATTCATTTTACTGAACAAGCTGAATCATTTCATCGTTCTTTTATCCACTTGGCTTAATCAATTCTCTGCACACTCTTATGTGGAAACATCCTCTTATTGGATGAAATAGAAAAATAATGTTTTGTTAAGAGAAACAGAGTGTTCTAAGGTTAACTGAGTTTACTTTGACTCACTGTGAGGCTCGTGTAATTTCTTTAAAGAAATGAAAATGTATCTCACAGCGTGTCAACCATCTCAGTCGTGTTCGTACATGAAACGTGTCATATTCACATACTGAGGCAAAGGCCTCCTAATCAGCACAGACATGATTCTAGTTTTTCTCATCAGTTTTGTTTCTCCCTTTTATATCTTTTCCTACAAATGCAGGACTATGGGTGCTGTGATCACTGAGGAACTGACAAATGAGACAGGAAGTGGCTCAATGGGCTCTGACCTCATTCTACACGTTAATTCAGATTAATGAACATCTTCTTCAGCATTTCTTGGTATAAAATAGTGCAAATAGTAGACTTTTTTTTGCAGTACTCATGGTGAGAGCATTTGCATCTATTTTGAGCTTGAGTCTGGGTGTTATCAGGAACAGGAAAGCATACTTTTATGTTCAACAGCATCTATTTACAATAGCAGTGCTGAACAGTTCAAAATGCTTCTCATTGGAATTGTAAATTCTGCAGCAGGCTCGCAAAGTTATAATGAAGGAAAGTTTGCTGAAAAAGTCAACACAAAGTATAAAAGGAAAGCTCATAGCTATTGTGAAGAAAGGAAAAACATTTGTTCCTCTGACAAATTCCTTTTTTGTATTTCTTTTTCTGTTATTAGATCAGATTAAGATTAGATTATTATTTTAACAGATTAATTTATTGGTTTGAAAAGTAGCTGTTCTAAATAAATTTGGATAAACTGTAACCAGCAGTTTTGGTGTCATAATTTTTTTTACTTTTAATGAATGTAGAATTTACATAGAATTGACCATCTAAATTAGTTTAAAGAGGTCACATAATGCAACTTTTACAAGATGTAAAATAAGTCTCTGATGTCCCCAGAATGTGTATGTGAAGTTTTAGCTCAAAATACCCCACAGATCATTTTGTATAGCCTGTTAAATTTGTCACTTTTTGAGGTTGACAAAAATGCTCCGTTTTTGTGTGTGTCCCTTTAAATGCAAATGAGCTGCTGCTCAAGAGCTTGTGTTAGCACATAGTACTGTTAGCAGCGCCGATTACCTCACGAAGACTCACTGAAAATGTCAGAAACCGTTCAGCCTTTCATGTTCAAACCAGAGTCGGACAATAATGGAGAGACTCAAGAAGAAGTGACAACATGTAGAATGCAATAGAACATTTCTAAATGGTTAGTTGACAGCATATTCTGTCATGATTATCTATAACTCGCTTGTGTGGGAACTGTTATAAGATCCTACGGAGCCAGAGAATACATGCTGCATGAAGATAGAACAGGTATAGTTTAGTTTAATTATGGTTATAACTTGTCATGTTGTCATCTTGCTTTTATGACAAGCTATTGCATTTGTGTTACATACTGTATTGCAATAACATGGCCTCAGCCCTTTGTTGCGTGTTCTCGGGGGCAGGGTTTATGTAAATTTTAGTGTTAGTGATGTCACCAACCTGGGAAGAAGCTTGTTGTAGTCCCTACCAGCCGTTTGTTGTAGTCCTTAAACAGAGATTTTTTTTAAAGAAAATATCTCACTTTGCTTTGAACTTTGCAGATGTTATTTATGATTAAGAACAGCAACACTATACACCAACTAAAGTTAAAAAAGTGAAATCCTAATAAAAGTGAAATCCCCTTTAAACTCTAAATGCACTCGAATTCTGTCATAGAGAAAGATTATAAGTAAACAGTTAATTCAATTAAAAAGAAATGCGACAATTAGTAATACTCAAAAAGAATAAATACAAGTAAAAACTTCATAAGATATTGAGTACAACACAATTTTTTATATATCTTGCATATATCAAACATTAAATAGTGAGGCTTAGGTATCCTCATATCACAAAGTTTGTGATTAATCCACAGCCTAACCTTTAGAATTATAGCCGGATATAAAAATTGTTGTACCGCAAGTTTGCAATCTCATGCCAGTAAAGCTGTTTAAAGAGCACTGACATTTAGCATTAAGAGCCCAACATGTTCTCAAAATCAAAATTCCTTAAAAACTACTGCCTGTCATCTTGGAGTAATCACTCAGTCGATAGCAGACCTCCCAGGATTGAAGGCTTTTAAGATTTATTGGGTCTGAGTAAATCTTTTAAGTCTTGTTGCCAGTATTGCAGCATTACACTGTCACTATCTCAGTTCTCTAAGTCATGAATGCGGATCCAGGGGCACTGGGTTTCTGGTCAGCAAGATAGTATAGTTTTTTTTTGTTTTGTTTTTTGTGTTGGATTTACAGCACTCTGTGAACTAAACTTAGCTTTGCTAGTTAGATTCAATGGATTTTTGAAGTCAATAGTTGCGAAAGTAAAGTGAACACTGAGGTTACACTGTCTAGGTTATGGAAATGCTGAAATATTGAAAACTGTCATGAGTCACCAAGCAACCCAATCGAGTTTCTTTGAGCATGTTGGCAATCAATTTGTACATGATTGTACTTGCTGTTAAATTTACACTTTAGGAATAGAAAATTGATTTCAGACACTGTAATTTGGTATCATAACAATTTTTCTTTTGTCAAATCAACTTATATACATAATATGTTTCAGATAACATAATATTTGGAGTTTCTGTTGATTAATGAACCAATTGCTTTCATTGTATTAACTCAAAATTTTAATTAAAATAAACTCAATATTTTACGGCAACCAGGTAACTTACTTTTTAAAGTTAAACCAACAATTCCTTTTTACAGTGTACTGCATTTGCCCATGAACAAAAGAAAACAGTATCATGTGCCCTGGGATCCCAACACCAGGTGGTAGCACATTAATGAGGTTGAGTCCTGACACAGCTGCCCTAACCCTTAACATACTGGTTACGCACAGAGAAGAGAAATAAAGCTTCTGTCTGCTTCAGGGCTTTGTAGTTTAATTAGCCTCATATAAATAGGCTGTTTAGGAGTGTGGTCTGTGACCATGCTGTCCCTGTACCCTTGAAAAGCTCAATAATCTGCAGTACGCCAGCTATGGGGTCCTGCTCTCACGCAGGCAGGATAATGACCTCTGGGAGGATCTGTCGCTTTTTTTGAAAGTCAAAAGTAGATGCCACTTTTATTCCGAAGTGATGCTGGGAAGCGAATAGATGAATGGTAAATGACTGCAATCCACATGAATACATGATTTAACAGCAACTTCAAAGACATGTTGCCAAATAATAGCCTGGAGATCTTTTATGATTTTGTTTTGTAAAGAAATAAAATACATGCACCCCTGGCATCTGAACTTCTATAGATCACTAGTCGTTTCTCGGGAAAGGTGCAGGAAATTGTTAACACTGCGTTATCCTTCCCTTGGTGTCACAGTCTCAACATGGAATAAAATCATTCTCACTTCTGACCTCATCCGTCACTTAAAAAAAGGACTGATGTGTTACCAGATGACCTCAAACCAGGATGAAATCTATTCTGAATCACGATCCTTGCATGAGATAACCCATATATCTGCTTCGGATTGATATCAAATAACAAGATTCACAGGTGAGTTTGCATACCTGGTTAATATTCATGTCTATCATATCAACAAACAAAAGGTTTCATGCAGGATAAGAATAACCAAAACTACTTTTCCCACAACAAACAAAAGGTTTCATACAGGTTAAGAATAACCAAAACCACTTTTCCCACACTATTCCCAAAATACATTGCCATTTGCAATACGTTGCAAAAATAAGCGGTGTATGGCTTCTCTGGCTTCAATTTTTATTTTCAACTGAGAGTACAGAGCCTTCTGATTTTTCTGTTTCTTTTTTTAATGATTAAAACAATTCTTAGTGGAAAAAAAAATTCCAGTCCTGATCTACATATTTAGCTATTTTGAAAATATTGTTTCACATGGAAATATAGATTACAGAAGTAAAATGGATTGCAAATGCCATTTCATCTTGACTTTAAAGGGGTGGTTGATTAGAGAAAAGGAAGAGTTGTTGTTGCCATGCCATCATTTTATGCAGGACTGCTTCAAAACAAGGGCTGGATTTGCACAAAAGATGAACATGACGGCACATGCTAGTTGATGTGTTGAATCAACTCCACAGCAACTACATAAATTTATCCACTAACCGTTCAGAAACGTCTAGATGCTTTCCACAAGTTGTAACTTCTTCCCGAGTCTCTCCATCAGTGTCCGACTCGGGTTTGAACAATGTAAGGCTGAACACCGTTACTGACAATCATCATTTTGGCTGTGTGAGATTCTCCAGCTTTGTTGTTGTTGAGCAACCGAAGTGTGAGCTGTTAAAGCTCCGCCCTCTTCTGGAAAGGGGGCCGGGAGCAGCAGCTCCTTTACATTTAAAGAAACACACACAAAAACTGTTTTTGCTTACACCTAAATAGGGGCAAATTTGACAAGCTATAATAAATCATCTGTGGGGTATTTTGAGCTGAAACTTCACATTCTAGGGACATCAGAGACTTATATTACATCTTGTAAAAGAGGTATTATAGCTCCCCTTTAAAGTCCAAAATCTTCACCATAAAATCAAAATGGACAATTCTTGTTTTTTTATGGAATATTGCAGAATATCCATGTACATCATAATTTTTTTTTTAAAAATCAATGTGCCCTCATAATCTTTAATCAAAATAACTTTCCCTCCCTCTTGCAGCGACATCTCTTCTTTTAATGACTGTGTTTTTTGGTGCAACCCCACATGAGATCACAGCAATAGCAAACCACAACCATCTAATCAATTCCCAGTTTTTTATCCAAGAAGCCGTTTCACTCAGATATACGTCACAATACAGAAGAAAAGGCTATTGCAACTTCTGTTTCATGCCGACTTTAATGCATAATGTGCTACTTATTTAAAATCGGAGACAGGGTTAAAGAGAACCAAATGAATGTGGTTTTAGTAGAATTAAGAGCACATTTCTCCACAAGTAGACCTAATATATTACGAAATGTCTCAAACATTCACAGTCTTAATATTCTGGCTATGCAACACTTACTTCTGAAGACAAACTGTGCTGAGTAATGTTTAGTGCACTCTTGGGTTCTAAAAATATCTATTCACCCCTGAATGTCCATTACGCCATCAAGGCTATTTAGTACCGTGCTGTGAAGTGCGAGGTTGTCGTGTTTTACAAAGCACCCTGTTTGGCATGGTTTATAGTGTCTCCTGTGTGGCTTCTCATTCCTCAACCCTATTCTGTAAACAAACACATATTATTATGGTTACTTGATTGCCCATTAAGCTCCAACTGTGTGCTTACTACAAATAAAATCACTTCTATAAATAGACAAGCTAAAAGTTCTGCTATAGTGGCAGTTCTGTGGTATTTTTGGGCCTTTGTGCTTGTTTTTCTGTGTAACCAGTCTAATTTTGTTTAAAGGTGTGAGTTGTGTGTGATGGGAAATATGGCCATTGTTTGACAAATTTCATTGCTTGCATATTCTCTCACATCCCTGTGACAGAAGAGATGAAAGAAAGAAGAAAAAAAATTGCATATAGAAATTGAATAGTGCTGGTCCATGTTTAAAACAATAATAATAAAAAAATAATCAGATCTGTGTTATTGCGTGCATGCAATATTGTTCCACAAGTACAGTATGTGTTCTCATAACATAGGGTTTATGAAGTAACATATGACAAGACCAACAATTTTAGACACAGTATTGTCACTTGCTTTGTCTATTTTTGCTCCATCAAAGAAAATAGTTCCAAACAAAGCCACCACAGAATGAACAACAGAAATACACAGTAGAGGAGTTCCTGAATCAATCAGTGTTCTGATGAATCAGTTGAGTGAACGATTTAATGACTCACTCATAAACCTATAAAGACAATAGATACTTGTTTCATTTTTGAACAAATGTGTTGAATTAATGATTAAGTACAGTTGCAAGAAAAAGTATGTGAACCACTTGCAGAATCATTTTAACAACATTATGAACGACCATCACACAACAAAAAAACAGTCATAGATCATTCAGGTAACCACACACAGTATTAAGAATCAGTGGTTCACATACTTATGAATGAACTTATTATTTTAATAAATTCAGCTATTTTTTGTCTTGTGGATTATATGTAAACACCTTTTATGTAAAATATCTTACTCAGAAGAGTACTAAATAAAAAATAACATGCATTTTGTATTATCTCCTTTATTTTGTTAAAATTATTCACATTTTCACAGATTATGCAAGTGGTTCACAAAAGTGGCATATTCAATTTTTAAATATATGTTCACAAATATGTTTAATTTTTGTTTCTTTTATTTTTTTTTTCTCTTCAGTCTCTTTAGCTTATAACCATATACCTATTAACTTGTCTAATGTTAGTCAGCTAATAATAATGTGTAATATTGTCTTGTGTGCTGTGTCTGTTTAGTAGTTATCATCTGTGTGTTTAAATTCCTGTCTGTTCTCAGTTCATTGTCAGACATTGTTGGTATAGCTAGTAATGTTGTTTCTGTAACCTGTTTCCTATGTGTATCACCAGTAAACACTACTGCTATCTTATCCTGTGTTCATCATCTTCCTTCATGGACTTCGCGTTATACACACCTCACTCTATAAACAATTTCTCATCTGTGTTCACCAATTTTCCAATTTTATTTTGTGCATAGTAAATGCACAAAAAAAAAAATTGTGAAATTAGAACATATTAAAGTTATTACACAAAATGCCATCCACTGTGCTTTTGTCTAAAGAAATACATGACTGTGACTATACAAGACCATGTGGAAAATATTTCTCTGCTTTCTATCAGATGGTTTACACCACTGGTGAAAGAGTTTTTGTTCATTATTACTGATTAGCGCAAGCCATGATCGTAAGGTTGACGCCTAATAATCTTTAACAATTAAGTGATTGTTAAACATAAGCAGCATGTTGGAGCCTACTGAAAAATTACAAGCCATTTACAAGTCTCAGCGAGTGATTTTACACAGCAATGATTAATGAAGTTCTGTCAGCACACAACAAACTTTGTTAATTATGGAATGGCACATTTTCTTCCTCACATATACGCCCAATAGAAATATGTGAAAGCTTGAGTAACTAACAAGCCTGCTACTTTTTCTGAAGCTTTGAAATATTCTCACTAATGACGTATCCATGAGGATTTAAACAGATCTTTTATAGAGTAACTTCTGTGTAATTTTGACTTACTCTTCAAGGAAACAGATGTTCATTTTCAGTGAATAACAGTGATGCATGAAAAAATGTCTGGAACCTCAAAATCCCCATACTTTCCTTAGCCTCAAAGGAACTTTATCCGAACAGGTTTCATTGATTGGTTGTGGAATGTGGAAAACAGGAACTTGGCAGAAAGTCATCTTGTGCCCACATTTTGGTCATAATCGCGAAAGGGCATGTCAATTAAAATGTGAAGTCTACCCTTCTAGTTTTTGAACTTCCAAGCCTATACTGAGTGACAGTGATCTTTTTTAGGCTTCATGGTCTATTTAGTTTGAGGAGCTCTTCTTGGGAAACTGATGCAAGGGAATAGAAGCCAAACTGATCTATCTTTAGCATCAGCCCACTGTGTTATAATTCATCGATATATAAGTGCTTTTGACATATCTCACCCCTTCATTAGTTCCTCTCCTGAATGAGAGGAATAGATGAAATGACCGCGAGGTAAAACAGGAAACCACGCTTTTAGGTCAGAATCATTTTCAGTGGCTATGAACAGTGGTGCAGTTCTAATGATCTGCGGTGAACCACCAATTTTTGAAACTGAAATCATCTGATTAAAGTTTGATACAAGCTCTGATTTGAATTTGTATTTAGCCTTCTATTTGTTAATGGTTGTGTTGTAAAAGGTCAAATTAAACATTTGTGACTTTGTGCGATGCCTCAGTGAAAAATAAAGGTTCTTTAATGGCATCGATGGTTCCATGAAGAACCTTTAACATCGATGGAACCCTTCCATTGGACAAAAGGTTCTTTATAGTGGAAAAAGGTTCTTTAGATTATAAAAATGTTCTTCAAATTGTTTTTTTAAAGAACTGTTAAGTAAAAGGTTCTTTGGGGAACCAAAAATGGTTCTTCTATGGCATCACTTCAAAAACCCTCTTTTGGAACCGTTATTTTCAAGAGTTAGCATTAGCAAAATGTAAAGTTCTAATCTAAAACATAGGTGTGCCACCTGGAAGTGCTGCCACCCTGTTTGTTTGTAAATAGCAATTCCTTCTTTACAAGAAAAATGAAACAGCCATGAGAGCAGTGCCAGGACCAATATTTGCATTTACTGAAAAAGTGAATGTCAAGGGTTTGCTATAGAAAGAGAAAATTATGCCCTAAAATGATTTTCTATTTGAAGCCAGATCTGAATAAGTACAATGCTATCCAAAGGTAAAAATCTGCATACGAATACACCTGCTCTTACTGACCCAACCCTTGAATGGTTATGTAATTAAGATTCTCATTTGCTTCTCTTTTTCAAGTGACCTTAACATCTTAAAACCCTAGAGTAAGTATGTATCTTGCATATAAACTTGGGTCAGACCTTAAAATGTGCCTTATATTATCCATTTAATTGCTTGGAAAAAATATATATCTTAAAAATGAGTAATGATGGTTTGTGACTAAGGGTACATTTAGATGACAACAATGTACTAAAAATGGAAAAATTGTTCCTTTGAGTTTTGTTCTTTTTAACGTACAGACGACATCATTGTCAAAACAATCCCCGTTCACACAGATCTGTAAAAATTATTAAAAATGCTGCATTATGCTGCCAGGCCAGACGATGTCACTTTGTAAAGAAACATACGTGCCTATAGACCTTATGTAGCCACGCCCCTTTTCAGCGCTGCGCTCATTTTCTTTTGACTTCCTTTTTGTATTTCCACAGTGATCTTACTTATTTATGAATGAACTACAAAATGACTCACCCTCATGTCGTTCTACAGCTGTAAGACCTTTGTTCATCTTTCGAACACAAATTAAGATATTGTTGATGAAGTCCGATGGCTCAGTGAGGACTTTATTGAGAGCAAAGCCACTGAAACTCTCAAGATCCACAAAGGTACTAAAAACATATTTGAAACAGTTCATGTTTGTTCAGTCTTTCTATCTTAATATTATAAAGCGACAAGAATACTTTTTGCTCTCAATGTAGGCCTCACTGAGCCATCAGATCTCATCAACAATATCTTAATTTGTGTTCTGAAGATGAACGAAGGTCTTACGGGTGTAGAACGACATGAGGGTGAGTAATAAATGACATTATTTTCATTTTTGGGTGAACTAACCCTTTAAGTAAGTCGGCATTCAGATGTAAACATGGCAGCCTGCACTGCGTTCACTATGTCAACTGCTTATGACAACAGTTGAAATTATTAAATAAAGTCGTTATTTTTTTTTTGTTTTTGCCGCACAAAAAGTATTCTCATCGCTTCATAACATTGAGATTGAACCACTGTAGTCACGTTGACTACTTTAACAATGTTTTTTCTACCTTTCTGGACCTCAAAAGGTGCAATGTCATTGCTGCCCATGTGTGGATCAGATACCCTCGGAATTTGTGTTCCGAAGATGAATAAAGGTCTTACAGGTGTGGAACGACATTAGGGTGAGTACTTAATGACAGAAATTTCATTTTTGGGTGAACTAACCCTTTAACTCTGCACTTTTAATGAATATACATATAGATATTCATCTTATAGATCAACAAATTCTGTTTGATGAGATGTCACACAGGCATAATAAGCTTCAGTGTAAATGTTGCATGCACAGAATTGCAGTTCCTTATTATTTGCATGTGAAAGAGAGCGTATCAATCATTGAACATTCAGATGTGGGGTGGCTGAACCTCAGTAGTGTCAACACAGATATTACAGTGAGTATTTTCATCTAAATGTGACAGTTTAAATGGAAAATGATTAGAATGTGCACTGCACAGAAATTAGCTTATTTATCACAAGACATGCCTCAGGTTGCTTCAGCAATTATTATACTATTTATAGAGTTAAAAGTCACTTTGGATTAAATGTTGTCATGGTTAAGCCTGTTTTGAGTTTGTTTTTTATGTTTCCCTGTCCTGTTCATGTATTAGTTGGTTTGTCTTTAGTCACATGTTCTCTTTTGTTCAGTTTCCCGCCATTCCTATATTTCTATGGTTACCATCATTACTAGTTCATTTGTACCAGCTGTTTCTTGTTTATTAGTCTCGTTAGTTAACTCCTTAGTTCACTCTGTATATATGCCCTTAGTTTCAGTCTGTCCTTTGTCTAGCTTTGTTTAGGTTACACTGCGTTTGTAGTTGTTTTCTTGGTTATTTTCCCTGATCCTTGTTCCTAGTACTCCATTAAACTTTATTGAATATATCTTCTTCGTCGTGCACTGAATACTGCAAATCAGTCCGTGACAAATGTGTCGGCTAATGACAAAGAAAGCAAATGCGTGCCCAATTTGCATAATTTTCAGTTTAAATATTTGCTGATTGCTCCAGATAAATATTTCAGACAGTGTTTGAATTCAGAAGTCGAAGAACAACATCTCAGGACCTCAATTTAATGAAGAAAAATGGTTCTAACAGTACCAAATTAGGGTTCTTCAGCTTGTAACAATAGCAGAACCCTTTTTGTAAGGTTCTATAAAGAACCATGCTTTGAAAGTGCTATATAGGACCTTAATGGTGTTATAAATAACCTTTTTATTAATATTTTATTTTCATTAATATAAGTATATTAATATCTTTAAAGTTACAGTGTGTCTCTTCTATTTGTTTATGTAAAAACAATTATGTTTATGAAGACCAAAAGGAGCAAAAACGGACAGTATGTGAGCCCTTTAATGTTAAAAGAAAAAAAAAATGATATAAAGTCATGGGATAGCTTTAATGTTTTTGTGACTGGGTATGTTTATGCATAAAGTAATAAGTAAAAAAAATCTAACAATATGGATCATTAATTCAATATCTCTGTTACTTAGTGGAGAGGATAAGTGAACAAAGCTGCTCACACTAACATGTTCTGCTAAACTAAAAAGAGAAAAAGACATATATGTAAGGGTGGACTTCCTACAGGGGTTCAGGCTGTAGGGTTGCCGAGCGACTAAAGAAACTTTATCAGCGAGATGGCATAAAACTGTACATTTCTTGTCCATTCCCACCCACTGCAACTTATACCAACGACAGAAATAAGCACAGTTACAATAGCAAAATATGTGGGAGAGTGTTGCTATAGTGTGACAATATTGCATTGCAATAGGGAGCACATTAATGTTAATACTAAAAATCAAAACTAGTAAGCACATGACAATATCTGATTATGGTTACACTTAAAATAGTTACAGAAGAGATGTATGAGATGATAAAATCATAATCGTACCCAGCATGTATGTAAAAAGTTACCTGAGAGATAGTTAGAGAGTGTGAAAGAGAAAGAGAGAGAGAGAGAGAGAGAGAGAGAGAGAGGGAGAGGGCCAGAGAGTGCCCAAGAAAAGAGGCAGAGCAACAGTTACGATCTTTTTTTATCCCTTCCTTGACCATGTGACTGAAACCCAAATGTAAGACATTCAAACGGACCAATCAGGAAATTAAAACTTCCCCCACTGTACTAAAAGTGTGACAATTTGTAGACTCCCAATGTATATACATTTTGGCCTACAGGGTTTGATCATTATCAACACCTTTGTCTTCCAAATGGCCCTTGTAACAAGAGAGAGGGGGTTGAAACAGTAAAGCAAATGTCTTTGTTCATTTTAAAATATCATATAGATATTTTCAATCTTACATATAGTTTTAAAGTTTTACATTTTATAGACTTTTTAAGAAGAAAATCATTTACCTGTTGAGAGTGTTGTTGACAGTCAGCTCCAGAAAATCAGTAATGTTGTGGCTTTGACAGTTACAGATTTGAAAAACAAAAAGGCGGGAAAAAAGAACCCTAAACTTCTTTAACACAAAGAACTATTTCAGCATATAAAGGGTTCTTCAAGACAATGCTGTTCTAAATAGAGCTGTTTCTACGTGTAAAGAACCTTTAAAGAACCATCTTTTTTTGAGTGTAACACATTTAAACAAAACACAGCGTTAACCATACAAAGACAACACTACTAAGGGAACACAAATAAAAATAAACATTAAACTCAAATTAATGTGAGATTCACACAGGGAATTTTAAAATGGTCTCCTTCTCCATAAATTTCAATTCAAATGCAATTCAAAAACATCTTTTTAAATATATAAAAAAAGATCTCCCCCATCCCCCCCCCCCCCCCCCCCCCGTAGGCTACTTTTAAGTTTGTACCTCAGACCTGCTATATTGTGTATACTGTGAAAACAAACAATTTCGTTAAATATCATCCTCCTTACTCTAGGTAGACGATATAATCCCTGAAATAACAGAACCTTGTTGTACAACAACAACAACAAAAAAACAATCTGCTAGTGAGCTGCGCACTGATATTTTGAACGGGTTTCGAAACGACTGGAAGACGCCATCGACCAATCGGAAGCCAGCGCAGGTGCCATCAGTTCGCATTGTTCAGGCAACTCGCAGTTAAAGTTTTTATTGTATTGTATTACATTTTTGGTCAAAATTACTTTTTTTTTTTTTTTTTTTTTTTTGAATAATTTTTTTTGATAACCTCTAACGGTGCATAGCCTACATGGCCATTTAGACTTAAGCGTATTTGAAAGCAACTACAGGAGACCTAACAAGCTCACACATGAATCATTTTCTGCAGCCAGGTGTTCACAAAGAGCACAGACCTTGAAATTTTTTTTTATTGCTCTCACACTAACGCAACAAAGACAGCCGTAAGCTGATGACGAACAAGAGTGATGCAGTCTTGAGTTGTGTCAATATCTCGCAAGTAGTGAAGCTGTAGAGCTCCTCTCGTGTTCTTCTGACTGTGATTCGCTCATTGGTCGCTGAACTGTCAGCAGCTCGAGCAGCGATGATCCACTCACCCGGAGGACTGTTCACTCACGGCTCTTATGATGTCCCCTCATCTGAACTTGTGTTTTACTCATCTGCCAACACCGTGTCCGATGAGACCGCTAACGTTTGAATGAGTTGATTTTTACACGTTTGTAAGAAAGCAGGATAAACTTTACAGACTGTAAAGTTTTTTTTTTTTTCATGGTAAACGAACATTTACGGAAGAAAAAGCAGCTGCGATGGATGCCTCATATTTGGTTTTATTGGTTTTAACGGCGAGCTGCGTGTTTTCTCCGGTAAGTATACTTTGTTTTTGTGTTAAGGTATTGTAAATAGCATATACAGTTGGTTATTGATTCATTACATTCATTATGAGATGCCGTTGTCATGTATAGCCTATATTTTAAATGATTTTAAATCCATTTGGTGTGAATTATGTCATTTGTAAAGGGATATAACGTTATATACCTCGCATATTTAGTAAAAACCCATAAATCTGACTAGAAAGCCACCGAGAAGTTGGATGCTGATTCAAGAGCAGTAGTGAGTGGGACGAGTGAAGGAGCCGTGTATCTTTTACTTTATAAAGGCAGGATGTTGACTTGAGCAAGTCATTTGTAATTGTCTTTTTTAAGACAGTGCATCTTAAAATAGTCTACTACTTTATAACCTCGCAGAATGGGGTGAGCTCACCTGTCCAGATAGCGAGGAATCATCTTCGTGTAGAAAATTACTTAAATGTAATGAAATTTGAAAATCATTTAGGCTTTAATAATGAACAGTTTTGAGCCATGCCAGATCATGATTTTAGTTTCCCACCTTTATTAATTTTTACGCATTCATAGCACCAGTCCCACAATAATCTCAGTAAATACTTGCATCTATCTATCTATCTATCTATCTATCTATCTATCTATCTATCTATCTATCTATTTTAGTAATTTATATATTTTTTGATTATCAAATGGTTAATTCCATTGGTTTGTAAATTGTAACTTGCTCTATTAATCTCTCATATCCATTTATACAGATTCTGTTCTGAATCTATCTATCTATCTGTGCAAAATAATCCATACTGTGAAGTCATGAGATTAACACATTTCCATATTAAGGGAACAATTAGGCACTTTGCAAAATCAGAAAAAAAAAAATTGAACATTGCAAAACCAAAATGTCGTAAGGTTTTGGTTCAGCTATGATACACATGGCAATTGTAACCAAAGCATTTGCTGATGGTGTAAATCATACACTTTAGTGTTCACAAAAACCTCTTACCTGCACTTTTATCACACTTCACCCTCTTGAATCACTGATAAAGGCAGCAGTGGTCTGCCACTCTCACCATGCCACGAGTTGAATGAAAAGACATTTTGGTATTGACTAGGGAATTAAATGTACCAAACATCAGCTAAAAGCATCCTTTTTAGAAGACATTCTTGCTTCTATTTATTTCAGCAAAAATGGGAATTCAGATTGACTTGCATGTTGGAGGATGTTTCACACTTGATGGAAAGCAGCATGGTTGCAGTGGAAATGTATTTGTTTCACTTGAGTCACATTATCAGCATGTAATTGAGCTGTATTACATAAGAAGCTGTGGATTTTCTGGTCTGAGTTTAAACATATTGTTAACTTTTGGAGAACTGTAGTGATAGGTTCAGCTTTGTTTCTTGCTATTTGTTTTATCTTGAATAGATATTTGGCATCAGCTCAGCTTCCTCCTCGTTTCAGCTGTTTTGCAAATTATGTAACATCTTTAGCATTTGAAATGAAACTTCACTTCTAAAAATGACAGTTCCAAAAGAGGGTTTTCACAGTGATGCATTAGAAGAACCATTTTTGGTTCCCCAAAGAATAGTTCAGTAAACAGCCCTTTAAAAATCTTTTTTTTTTTTTCTAAGTGTAAAGAACATTTTAATAATCTAAAGATCATTTTTCCACTTTAAATAGGCTTTTGTGCAATGGAAATGTTCTGTTGATGTTAGAGGTTCTTCATGTAACCATCAATGTCAATAAAGAACCTTTATTTTTAACAGTGTTAGTAAGCTGTAGTTATGGATGGTGGCTGCCACCGCCTTCTTCACTAATTTACTTTATTCTAAGGTCAACAAGCTTTCAGCTGTTTTCAAACTGATATAATCTTGACACTAAGCTTCATGGAAGATAAATGAATGTGTGCTTCACACTTACTCTGAATTCTAATGATCTGGGAGGGAAACTTTTAAAGACAAGAAATCAGTCATCATGTAAAACAATTTATGTAGCATGTGTTTTTGATTAAGAAGCAGCTATTGTAGCATAATCAGCAGCAATACAGTTTGGGTCCTGTAAATACAGGTAAACAAAGTTTGATTATTTCATTTTATTTATATTTATTTCCATCATTTCCATAAATTGTCAGTCTTTTACTGTACATTTATCACAAAGCATGAAGCTGCCCACTTATTTTATTCTCGCAGGATGATCTGTTATTTGTAAGATTAACACATTTCCACCTTACTTAAAGAGTAAGGCTTAAAGGATTAGTTCACTTCAGAATTAAAATTTCCTGATAATTTACTCACCCTCATGTCATCCAAGAAGTTTATGTCTTTCTTTTTTCAGTCAAAAAGAAATTAAGGTTTTTGAGGAAAACATTCTCCATGTAGTATTGTTCAATGAGGATCAACGGGTTGAAGGTCCAAATTCCAGTTCAAATGCAGCTTGGGCTCTACACGATCCCAGCCGAGGAATAAGGGTCTTATCTAATGAAATGATCAGTCACTAGACCAATTGTTTCACTAGATAAGACCCTTATTCCTCTGCTGGGATCATGTAGAGCCCTTTGAAGCTGCATTGAAACTGCAATTTGAACCTTCAACCCGTTGAACCCCAGTGAAGTCCACTATATGGAGAAAAATCCTGGAATGTTTTCCTCAAAAACCTTAATTTCTTTTCGTCTGAAGAAAGAAAGACATAAACATCTTGAATGATATGGGAGTGAGTATATTATCAGGAAATTTTTATTCTGAAGTGAACTAATCCTTTAAAATTGGGCCTAGAATAAGATGGAATACTCTTTTTGAAGACATGTAGACTAAAAGATCAAAATTACTTTTAAGTACACAAATTATTATTAATTTCAATTGCATGTGCTCATATTTATCAAGAAAAGGGCCTTTAGGAAACAAATGAGGAGTTTTACAGCTGGAGTTGTGTATCTGATGCAAAACTATGCCTTCAGTAAAAGGTTTGTTCTTGTTTACTGCAAAAAATTTTTTTTGCTCATTTTGTGTCTTATGCATTGTCTCTTGGAGCTGTTTTGATATAATCAAAAGAACTAGATTTATATTTTGATAAAACTATTTTCTTAAAATTTTTTTTTAATTTTTTTTGGCTAAAAGGTGAGTTGCTTTTTTGCACTTGAATTCATTCCTTCATCTTCATTCTAACAGCAGGAAACAAGTGCTTAAGGCAGCAGACTGTGTGTGTGGAGAAAGTTTTCCAGACAGATTATAAGAACCACTCACTCTCTAAAGAGATAGTGCTGGAACTGGAGAGAAAGTAGCATTAGATTTCCTCAAGTCTTCCGACTGCAGTATCTGTGCACTCCCACTCCCAAGAACACTCCCACCAACACCCAAACCTCATCATGACATGCACTTCTGTCTGCATGGTGTGTCAGCCAACCTCACTTACTCATGAAGAATAGATGTGAGACACCTACTGCTTAAGCACCATGACAACGTCCTTCATCATATAACCAACTATATTTATAGCACAGTTCAAGCAGTTCAAGAAAGTGTTTTTCATTCACTTAGAATTTTTTATCTTTCTCAGGTTGTCCTATCTGGACACCCAGAAATCAATTGAGAAATCAATAAATCAGATGAGAAAATGGTAAATTAAATGAGCAATCAATTATAAAGTGGATTAATAGATAGAAGAATCAAGAATTTGATCATTAAAGAAAATTAATAGAAACATAAACGATATTTAACGTTTAAAAAGATTCAGTTTAGCGGTAAACAATGTAGATGTTTTGATGAAATTGAATTAAAGGGTTAGTTCAACCAAAAATGAAAATTCTGTCATTATTACTCACCCTCATGTCATTCCACACCTGTAAGACCTTTGTTCATCTTCATTTAAAAACATTTAAAACAGTTCATGTGACTACAGTGGTTCAACCTTAATATTATAAAGCAACGAGAATACTTTTTGTGCGGCCAAAATAACAAAATAGCAACTTTATTCAACAATATCTAGTGATGGGCGATTTCAAAACACTGCTTCATGAAGCTTCAAAGCTTTATGAATCTTTTGTTTCGATTCAGTGGTTTGGAGCGTGTATCAAACTGCCAAAGTCACATGAACTATTGAAGTTTCAAAACACTTATAACGTAACGAAGCCTCGTTTACTGAAATAATGTGATTTTGGTGCTCTGAACCACTGATTCGAAACAAATGATTTGTAAAGCTTCGAAGCTTCATGAAGCATCGTTTTAAAATCGCCCATCACTAGATATTGTTGAATAAAGTCGCTATTTTGTTATTTTTGCCGCACAAAAAATGTTCTCGTCGCTTTATAATATTAAGGTAAAACTACTGTAGTCACATGTACTGTTTTAAGTATGTTTTTAGTAGCTTTTTGTGCGTTGAAAAGAGAGTGTTATTGCTGGTGATGCAGGCCTCATTGAGCCATTGGATTTTATGAAAAATATCTTAATTTGTGTTCTGAAGATGAACTAAGGTCTTGCGGGTGTGGAACAACATGAGGGTGAGTAATAAATTATGGAATTTTCATTTTTGGGTGAACTAACCCTTTAATATGAATGTGATGATATAAAGTGATAATTGTATTTTATATTAATTGATTACTTTTTCATTATCCAGTAATTCGTTTCACAAGTATATCTATCTATCTCTCTGTCTGTCTGTTCATTCATTCATTCATTCATTCATATATGATTCTGCCCGTCGGTCTCATCTAGGCAGCTTTGTTGACATATTTTCATTGACTATAAAGGTTTTTTTTAGTGTGAAATCGTTTAAACAGCTGCTGGAAACACCCCCAAACACTGGTGTCATGCTTCATTCGTATACAAAAGTTTTATAATAACAAAAGCTGACATGTTTTTATTATGTAGTGGTCGAGGGTCCTCAGTTATGGAGCGGCAGAAAATCCCAAAAATCTTCTCTTATCTAAATTCATGATGTGACACAGAGCAGATGTGCATGCAGGAAGTTTATGATTGTCTCTGGGGTGGTCATTTATGACTGCTCTGCATAGTCTGCTGAGTGATTAACTTGGGGTTTTCACTTACAGCAGTAGTGTGACTGTGCAACAGATGTATTTCCTGTTTATTCAGGTTTATATTGCTTTTCCTCTTCTCCTCTTTCCTCATAATTATTACAGGTCTGAACTTCTTGACAGCAACAATATTTTTGTGGTCAACAGACTAGATAACAAGACCCCAAATCACTGTGAACACCCGCAAAGAAACCTGCATGACACACTAGCAGCACTTGCTTGAGTTTAAACTCATGAAGACCCTAACTGAGGGAATCTCAGCATGCAGTGAGTGTGCAGAATTAGGAAAACTGCTGTGTTTTAGGTTGGCTTTTGATTTTCAAGTGATTGTGCTTACTTATAAGATGGACTGATCAGTGTTTCATCCACTGATGTGTGTGTAACAGTGATTGATTTTACCTGTTGATTTCATTGTGCACTTTCAATATCATTAGACTTGTTGGCTTCCCTTGTAAGTTATGGTGACATGAGATTTATCAGGATCATACCAGTTAACCATTCAGCAGAAATCAAGTGCTGTTTTAGACAAACTGTACATTCATCTAAGAAATTAAAGGAAAAAACATGAACTATAATGATCTCAAGGATCGGTATCGGGGCTGATCGATGTTGCCTATCCTAAGCCTGATCTTTTAATTTACGTCAGCTGTCAGGCAGGTGTCGTGCGGTAGGTGCACCTTCAAGTAGGTTTGCCACCCGCCATTAAAGGAAAAGAAGTAGTTCAAATGTGCTTGTGTGACACTTGAGAACCAATGAGGTCTGTTCTAGCGCTTCATACACACACATTTAAGCTTCCGTGTTTAGCATATCTGCTGTCAGACTATTTGAGACGTCTTTGCTATAATACTTTGCTATGGGTTTGCTTCTGACTTGACTGACAGACTGGCATTCTGACACCGTGAGCTTCATGCTTTCTAACCATATCTCCACTTATTTTCTTTCAGAGCAATTATTCTGTTTATTGTACATATAAAATATAAGAAATTTATATCGAGAAGAAGTTTACTTCTGCAGCATTTATTAATCTTTGTTAATGTTAATTTCAACATTTACTAATACATTATTAAAATCTTGTTAACATTAGTTAATGCTCTGTAAACTAACATGAACAAACAATGAACAACTGTATTTTTATTAACAAACACATTAACTAGATTAGTAAACACAGTAACAAATGTATTGCTCATGGTTAGTTCATGTTAGTTAATGCATTAACTAATTCTTAACTAATGAACCTTATTGTAAAGTGTTACCATTAATTTCAACATTACAGATTTTCTCAAGTGATTTGACACATTACGTTTTCATTCATTTCATACAGATTACAAATCGTATGCATAATTTTCTCAAAACATTGTGTACAGAATTCACAAATCTGTCCTCAACAGTTTACACAGCTAACCAAAATTTTAATATACCAGGGAAAAAAACATTTGCAGCTCCTTTTATGGATTTTACAAAAAATCACAAAGGTTTATGTACCATTTTTCCAAACACAACAAGCAAAACTCTGTAATTTGTCATATTCTCAATTGCAAATGGAATGATTTCAGTTGGCCCCAAACTGTATCTGCTGGGTTAATAATACAGAGGAAAATAACAGGAAATGCAATTTTTCTGTTTACACAGCTATCACAATTGCTTAAAAATTGTATAAAAACTGTTTTCAAAATAAGACAAAGACAAAATAAAAAGACAAAAAAGAATAAGCATGAGAAGGAGAAAGGAAGAGGTGGAAGAGTGGAAGGTGGTGGAAAGAGTTGAGGAATGTTGTAATGAGAGGGAGAGGAAGAATGGAACAAGTAAAAAGAGTTAAGGGGATAGAAGGAGAGATTAAGAAAAGGAGGGGGAATAGGAAGAGTAGAATAGGGATAAAGGTGAGGAAGTAAAGGAAGGTTAAAGTGGAGGCATTGATGTAGTGGAAAGAATAAGAGGAGAAATTGTAAGAAGACACGAACTGAAAGAAAGGAGACAGCAAGATAGAAGAGGAGTGAAGAGATGTAGAAGGTAGACTTTCAAATGAAATGGGAATCACCCTAATTGACCATGTAATAAATCATGGCCTCTTCTTGAGTGAAGCTAGGAAACAGAAGTGTTACTATGGCATTCCACTTCTATACTTAGATAATTAACGTGGTTCAGATAACATAATATTTTGCGTTTCTGTTGATTAAACCAATCGCCTTCATTGTATTAACTCAAATTTTTGATTAAAAATTAACTCAGAATTTAAGGGCAACCAGTTAACTTACTTTTTTAAGTTAAATCAACAATTCTTTTTTACAGTGTCATGATAATAGTGAACACACCTGTAGTTTTGATGATAGTATTTACTTTTAATAAATGCATTACCAGAAAAAAAAATGCAGTGCTTTATTTTGCAGTAAAGTTGAACTGTTTGGCTAAGGTAAGAGTACATTTATTTGGCTGTGTTAATTGTTTTGAGAGCAGTGACCTGAGTTTGGAGAAATGTGTCAAATCGATTGAGAAAAACTGAGTCCAATTACTTGATATTTGCTCAAAAAAATTAAAACACATTTGAACAAATAATTGTATGACCATGCTGTTGACAGTGTCAGTAATTAGTGCCCATCGGTGTAAATGTAGAAAATATATGAGAAGAGATTGGCCATTTGCTTTGAGGACAGTAAAATTATATGACATGTCAGCTGTCGAACTGCGCTTTAGCCTGAAAGGCAATGAAACAAAAGTGCATGTCCCAGTGTTACCTGATACTTCTGTTCTCCTCAACTGCAGTCATAGTAATAAAAATAAATAGTTCACTGGCAGGACATTACTGCTGCCAAAATACTGTTAAGTGTTCCCAAATAGTCATGATTTTGAAATAATACAGTGTGCAAAGTGATAAACAGAATTGTCAGTGAAAGCATAAAACTAGAGTTTATAAATACTGCAGATCCCCCATATGGATGGCATATGGCCTGTTTGTACTTGAGCTCACTAAAAGTGAAGCATCAATCCAGACAGTATTCAAAACAATTGCACACATCGCCTTTAAGTTGTAAAAGAATCTGTGTTCCTCAGCCAGCTCTGTAACACTACACTAGACAGTTTTAGGGAACATCTGCTTGCCAACTGCCGTTTGTTACTTCCTTACTATGTGCAGAATCTGCTGCTGCTGCTGTCTGCACTTACACTAACAGGCTTGAGCAGAGCGGCTCAAGAAAGAGCGTAGCAGGTTCATCCCAGAGGTCAGCAGATGTTCTGATAAGTCATCTGAGGCACAGGACTTCATTATTCAGCTCAGCTGTGTGTGTAACAATCCTGCGTGTTGTGTTTAGTGGTATTAGTTGCGGATTTGAGCTGGATCAAAGCATACACAGACCAACTGCTGTATTATTTTGATACCAACAAACTAAACAGTTAATAAGTAAGGGATAACGTGCATCCAGTTGAAATAAACTGATCAGGTCTTGTGCCACCCTGAAGGGGTTTATTTTGCAATAATGACCTGCCGATCATGCTTATCTTGCTTATTTTCATCTACTTTCCAAATAAATGAAGAAATGGACATAAAATGTTAATTTGAGATTAATTATTTTATTATGTGATCTGAAAGAAATGATGACAGAAGGATACGAGAGGCAAGAAAACATACAGATATGTAGGAAATCGGTCAGTTACGCTGTTTAGTTACCATACACTCTAAAACAAATGGTGCTATATAGTACTAAAAGTGGTTCTTTGGCTCGTAATCATAGGGGAACCACTTTAAATGCTGTATAGCACCAAATCTTGGTGCTTCAGTGGTTCTTCAGTGGTTCTTCACCAGTTCTTTGGGATGACTGAGGTGCTATATAGCATCGCTACTGTATACAGAACCTGTTAAGCCCCTGTATGGTTCTTCAGCGGTTCTTTGGGGTGGTTATGGTGTAGAGATCGACCGATATATCGATTCACCAATATTTAAGCATTTTACCATATTCGGATATCGGTTTTGTAATATCGGATTTACCGATAAATGCCGCCATCTTGTGGGTGTTTTGAGAATTGCGCGCAGGATCGTAATTACAGTGCAATCTGAGGGGAGACGAGACAACGGCGTGCACATGTAAAGTATACATTACGTGCTTTGCTCTAATTAGTAAACTTTATTTCACATAACAGCCATTAATGCACAAATTAGATGTGTTACATAAATGCCTGAAATGTAGCTAGTTTATGCAGCTTGTCTCTAAAAAATATAACATTATCCAGCGAATTATTCTTCACTCTTTACTTTAGCCTATTAAACAGCTTATAAATCTACTAAAACTGTAGTTTAAAATGATGTATTACATTTCTGCAAAGTTGATATGACTCCTGTCATTAATTTATTTTCTCCATTTGAAAACATTGGACATTGTATTATTTTGCTTATTGTTAACATTAGTGTTGCTGCTGATGCTTTTTATAAATACAATTATTTTTGTAATATGAAGATTAAAATGAACATGAAAGACTACTAATTTTCAACAAAAACAGTCTAGTAACAATGCACTTTTTTATTTTTTGCACTTTCAGACCCCTCTATTTATTGGTGTATAAATAAGATTTGTTTTGTTTTCTATGCAAGGAGGGAGTGATTGTTATAAATAAAATGGTTTGTTCAGTTCAGTGGTGTTGTAATCGTGTCAAAAACAGAAGTATAACAGTAAATAAATATCAGTTCTGCATATCAGTTATCGGGCACATAAACACACAAATTATCGGTATCAGTTCTAAAAAATCAATATCGGTCGATCACTATTAAGGTGCTATATAGCACCACTGCTGTACAAAGAACCTGTTAAGCCCCTTTAAAGGTTTTTACACCAAAGAACCACTGTTGGTGCTGTTTAGCACCATTTTTGTTAAAGAAATAAAACGCACCTCCTATGGGTTCTACATAGCACCATTTGACAAAGGTGAAGCCAAGAACCACTTTTAGTGCTATATAGCACTATATAGCTTCTTTTTTTCTTTTTCTTTTTTTTAATTTTAACAAATATTAACCAGATTACTTTCCATGAAAATAAAAAAATCGATGGTTCTGTACTACAGGTCATGTATCAAACTTTTGACTTGTGGACCCCTTGGTACATGTGAACCAAGGTTTGTTTAAAAGATCTAATGCAAAGTCTTTGAGCGATAAGATAATCTGATCTCTATTATTGCAACACTATTTTCCTGGTGAGCTTCTCATTTGGTGTGTCAATGAGAAGCTCTGTGGTTGATGGTTCTGTCGCCAAGGACTAGGTCTGAGTCATTGCATGGTCATTGTTTAGGGGAGAAGCCCCCGCCTTTCAGTCTCTTTCTCTCAAATGCCACTGAAAAGCAAGGCTGACATTAAATAAATAGATCAATACTGCCCACAAAGACTGTTTAAAGATTCTTATGGAAGAATATACTCTTTTATCAAAGCTGAAAGTGAAGTGTTGACTGCAGAGATACTTTCACAGACTTTTCAGCAACTGACTCTAAAGCTGGTCTTGTTTGCTGGTTTTAGAGGGATTTTGGGCATTTATCGGCTCTGGCCGAAAAACTATAGCCGAACACTTGTTTGGTCAGGCTGGGAGACCAGCTAGATTATCCTAACCAGCATAGGCTGGTTTAAAGTGTTTTTTTTTTGTTTTGTTTTTAGCAGGATCTAACTTATCCAGGGAGAGGCGGATTATGTGCTGATATTTTTGGAAATGAGCTGTTTAAGGAAAAAGAAGTGTAAAAACACAAGGCTTGGACCAGCTAATGACCAGCTTAGACCCGCTATCATGTTCCAAAACACAGCAATCCAGCCTAAGCTGGATTTTCCAGCAGGGAATCCACTTACATAGTTGAACTCTCGCAAATAATTTGAGCATAAACACAAATATCTGAGCTGAGTGTGTGCGCTTCTCCAGGAATGCATGAGCGATCGGCCCATTGCCTGACCCGTTGCTTTATTGGGTCGCTTTCACACGCAATGGATCCTGCACCTGATGAAGGCGCCAACGCATAAGAAAGAACCAAATGATATTACCGACTTGACTAGCACACAGGATACAACCTTTTATACTTTAGACAATTATTAACCAATGATAACTACATTTTCAGTGTTGTTTCAAGTGTATTTTTGTGTACTTCTACTCCTACTTTTACAGTGTCTTAGGAGCTACACAAGGTTAGATGATGCAATAAAAAGTATGATGGAATCTTCTGCTAGTGGGGATTATAGGTGCACGCATGGCTGATGATGGCAGTGAAGCAGCCTCTCACTGAGCTGACCCTATTATCCATGCACCAAAGTGCTGGAGAGTGACAGCTGAAACCGAGCAAAAATAGCACCTATATTTTCAGCATCATTTCTGCTGCTCTCCTTATAAACATTTATCATGAAATGCAGCTCCATCATTTAGATCTTATTGACAGTGTCACAGAGCAGGTAGACTTCATTACAGGGATTCCCTTCAAGATATTTTGGAACAGCTGTGTGTTTCTCGTTGATGTTCACTTTTCCTGTTTGTGGTGGGTTGAGTTCTCAACTCTGGCCCTCGAGGGCCAACCTTGATAAAACTCACCTGCCTGTAACTTTCTAGTGATCCTAAAGATCTATATTAGCTTGTTCAGGTGTGTTTTATTAGGGTTGGAGTGAAACAGTGCAATAAAGTGGACCTCGAAGACCAAAGATGTGAAGACCTGATCTTGAGCTTAAAGAGTCCTTGAAATCATCTTTGACTCTTTAATTTTTCCCCATTTTTTTTTTCTTAAAGATTTTTGACTTCATCACTTACTTTTGCTACTTTTCAAAAGTATCTGTTTTTTTTTTATTATTGTTTTTTTATCCTTGTCATGGACCCAGACTATGAAAATCAATTATACAAATATGAATAAATATATGATTAGAAAAAAGATATACTAAAAAGGTGAAATTCACAGTATGTATTTATTATAATTATGGGTAACACTTTATTTTAGGGTCTTTTAGTTGCTTATTAGCATGCATATTACTAAAATATTGGCTGTTTATTAGTAATTATTAAGCACATATTAATGCCTTATTATGCATGACCTTATTCTTTATGCTTAATCCTACCCAATACCTAAACTTAACAACTAACTTACAAACTATTAATAAGCAGTAAATTAAGAGTTTATTTAGGGAAAAGTCGTAGTTAATAGTGAATACATGTTCCCTATACTAAAGTGTTATCGAATCTTTTGTTTGATTGTGTATTTAGGATACATAAAGAGTAAAACTTGCCTCAGCAAGATGAAAGATTTGGCCCATTTATTCCAAAAATGTAATTTCCATCATTTTCATTTCCATAACTGAATGCTGTTAAATACACTAAATAATTTAAGACGTGGTGAAAACGACTTTTTTTTTTTTTTTAAAAGAATTGTGTATACATTCAGAATTCTGTTATACTGATACTTTTATTCAGACTTCTATTTACAGACTTTTATTTTAATCAAATGTTGTTCTTTTGTACTTTCTATTCATCAAAGAATCCTGAAAAATGTATTACGGGTTTCACAGAAATATTAAGCAGCACAACTGTTTTTAGCATTGATAATAATAAGAAATCTTTCTTGATCACCAAATCAGCATATTAGAATAATTTCTGAAGGATCATGTGACACTGAAGACTATGCTGAAAATTCAGCTTTGCCATCACGGGAATACATTTTTAATCATATTAACATACAATACAAAATGTTATTAATAATATTTCACAATATTACTACTTTTTATTCCTGATTTCTTTCCATTCATGTCAGTGCCAGTTGTTTAGCTAGTACTGGACCCAGCAGAAGTGCTTAAAATCTAACTTTTTCCATTTCTCAGTAACGTTATCTTTGTTCTAGATCTCTGGTCTGTTTCCTCTGTCTCTCACATTAAAATGCACAGACACACCTATACCCACCATACACACACACACACACACACACACCAAAACAGAAGCATGCCCAGATGCTAACTCAAGACAATAATCTGGGCACCACAAACACCCACACACATACAACAATATTAACACTATAGGGATTCAGTCCACCCTGTCCATTAAACCCCTCTTCCCCTGCACCATGTCTTCATTGACCTTCTCAAGCTGTTCGTTGGACTTTCACGTTCTTATTGACCGCAGGCTGTCTGCCACTGACTGTCAGCATGAATTTGTCATCAGCAGTGGACATCAGTGAGCAATCTGACGATTACTCACTGGCCCCACACGCCTTTCCTCCCTTACAGGCATGATATCATCTCCACAGTGCAACGCCGCTCTTTTGTCTGTGTGCCGCTAGCGTACAGGCGAAACAACGGTCTGTCATTTTGTCAATAAGAATGGTGTATGGCAAACTAAAAGTCTGATAAGTAGTTTTAAAGTTTGTGAATTTTCCAGGCAGTCTAATTACCAGTAGGCCTTTGCTGTAAATATTTAGCCACAATAAGCCCCCCTGAGACTTCAGTGCAATCCATAAATATGCATATGAAATGAAAGCCTTACAAGATGAAAGCTGACACCTTAAAGTAATAGACTATCCTGAGAAGAATATTGTGGTGAATCACTGAGACGAAAGAGATTGAAGCTTTGAAGGCTGTGATGTAGTTGAACAACTGAAATGCTCTCTCTCTCTCTCTCTCTCTCTCTCTCTCTCTCGCTGTCTCTTTTGCAGGTTGGTGCTGTTCAGATGTGTGACGTGGTAAATGAGATTGAGCTGGCAAGAGCGAGGTGCGAGAATAAAACAGCAGGAAACGTCACATCAGGTGATATTTACAAAATAACGGTGCTTTGTACCATTTTCACAGTCAATAAACAATTTTGCATTGATGGGGAAAAATAGACCTAACTGTAGATGACAGAGATATGTTTGGTGCTGAAACAGAACAAAACAAAAAATCATTTACAACCTAGAATTGATATTTAGAATTTGTTTAAATGGAAAATATATATTTTTTGGTAGTAAATAAAAATATAACAAAAGTATAAAACAAATAAGAATTTTATGTGTATATACAGTTGTGGTCAGAATTATTGGTACCCTTGATAAATATGATCAAAGATGACTGTAAAAATAAATCTTCTTTTTTTATCCTTTTGATCTTTAATTCATAAAAATAGCAAAAATCTAACCTTTCATTGAAGGAAAAGAATTGAAAGTGGGGGGAAAATCACATTATGAAATAAATGTTTTTCTCCAAAACATGTTGGCCACAATTATTGGCACCCTTTTATTCAGTACTTTTTGCAACCTCCTTTTGCCAAGATAACAGCTCTGAGTCTTCACCTATAATGCCTGATGAGTTTAGAGAACACCTAACAAAAGATCAGAGACCATTCCTTTATGCAGAATCTCTCCAGATCCTTCAGATTCCCAGCTCCATGTTGGTGCTTCTTCTCTTCAGTTCACTCCACTCATTTTCTATAGGGTTCAGGTCAGGGAACTGGGACAACCATGGCAGAAGCTTCATTTTGTGCTCAGTGACACATTTTTGTGTTGGTTTTGATGTTTGTTTTGGATCATTGTCCTGATGGAAGCTCCAACCACGGCCCATTATAGGATTTCTAGCTGAAGCGGCCAGGTTTTGATTTTTTATCTCTTGGTATTTACTAGAATCCATGATACCATGTATCTGAACAAGATGTCCAGGACCTCCAGCAGATAAAAATAGGCCCACAACATTAAAGATCCAGCAGAATATTTAACCGTGGGCATGGGGTACTTTTTATCCATGTGAAGCCAAAAAGCTATTTTTTTAGTTTCATCTGGCCATAGAAGCCGGTCCCGTTTGAAGTTCCAGTCTTGTCTGACAACTAAATATGCTGAAGATTGTTTCTGGATGAGAGCAGAGGATTTTTTTTGAAACCCTCCCGAACAACTTGTGGGGATGTAGGTGCTGTTTGATCTTTTTTTTTTTTTAGGTTTTCTGGGACTCAAGACTCAACTAATCTCTGCAATTCTCCAGCTGTGATTCTGTGAGTCTTTGGCCACTCAAACTTTCCTCCTCACTGCGCATTAGGACGATTTAGACACACGTCCTCTTCCAGGCAGATTTGTAACATCTTTAGTTGATTGGAACTTCTTAATTATTGCCCTGATAGTGGAAATGGGGATTTTCAAAGCTTTAGCTATTTTCTTACAGACACTTTCTATTTTGTGAAGCTCAACCATCTTTTGCTGCACATCACAATTATATTCTTTGGTTTTGCTCATTGTGATGAATGATTAAGGGAATTTGGCCTTTGTGTTTTCTCATGTTTATACTCCTGTGGAACAAGAAGTCATGGCTGGACAATTTCATGTTCATGATCACCCTGGTGTGCTAAAAAAATGTAAATATGAATGGGAATATTTTGGAGAAAAACATTTATTTCATAATGTGATTTTCCCCCCATTTTGAATTCTTTTCCTTCAATGAAAGGTTAGATTTTTGCTAATTTTATGAATTAAAGATCAAAAGGATAAATGCAGATTTATTTTTATGTTATTGTTTTGAATGGGAGAATGTGCAACGCGCAGTATGGCGGAATAAGTCCCACCTACTAAATAAGAGCCAATCGCCGATTGGTAAAGTCATCGCGTCACTGCAGCAGCCGTTAGAAGCTCTGGTTCCTATAGAAACAGTCAGACGCGCGCCTCCAAAATAAGACACTAGAGATGCTCATTTAGGACTGCGTGTGCGCATTAGCTTGATCCAGCCTGGGGAAAAAAAAGTTTTTTGTCATGATTCAAGTGTTTAGAAACTAAATTTATGAGACAGTTGTTGTCAGATTTCATTGGTGACTTGCCATGTTCTGACAAAATACTGATGCTTTAGCCCAGCTGATTATTTTGGTTTTCCAGCAAAGGGTCCAGGGACCAGTGTTTCGCACATAGATATCACAATTAAATGGAAGCTCCTTTGAGGTATGAAGTGGGTTATCCTCCGCTGACTTGTTCTTCTGGTTGACGAGATGAACTAGCAGTCAGGCATGAAAGACATTATTTTTTTGAAGTGGAAGAAAAGTCAGACCCCCATCATGGATAGAAAGTGGAATGAATGAAAGGATCTGCTGTGCCCACAAGCATTTCATGTAGCTGTTTGAAGTGAAAGCCCTAGTGTGTATTGTGCATTATTCTAAGATAGTCTTGAGAGTCGGCGTTGCTAGCACCTTGGCATTGCTAGCATCAGTTGGGCTACAGAATAAAGAATAATGCTGTAGATTTAGATTTTTTTTCTTAGATAAAGAGCATTTTAGCTTTACCAGCTAATTGATAGGTTGGGTTTTTAAGCTTTAAGGATGAGCAGCTTGGTAGCTAATGAATCTAGAAGGAGTTTTTAAACAATCCATGTAAATCTTTAAAGCTCTGCTGTGACTTTTTGGTAGTGATTGCAGTTAGATATAGATTGTGCCTCATGTGCAGTTTTGAATAACATGAAATTAACAATAACATGAATTTATCTGGTGTAATGCAGGACATGGCACAAAAAATACCATTGATTTGCATCAGAAAACTCATCTAAAGTTTGCATATTGTGAGCTCTGGAAAACTGAAATTTATAGTAGGTGTCATTCAGTAGCCACTTATTTGCGAATATGAGTTTATGTTTGGGAAAATAGTGCCTTAAACCCACAACCCATCTGTAGATAACTGTTAAACACAGGTAGATGAGGTCTAGTGCTATTGGCAGCCGTTTTTTGGAAGACATTAAGTGCAATGATTCTTCTATTGGGTTGGTCACATCCTAGTATAGTGCAAACACTGTTCCCTTTCCCTGTATTTTAGGTAAAAATGCCTCCATACATACTGCTACATACTTGCACATCCAAGATTGGTTTAATGAACATCAGTATGCAATCATGTGCCTTCCATGAGCTTCCCCAATCACTTGATCTAAACATTGAGTTTATGATCCCTCAAAGAATTTTTTTTTTCAAGAGTTCTATTCAACAACAGCATTTGAAATTGAACTGAACCTGTTGAGCTAACTTGTATTGTTTTTTGTATTGTATCAGTAGTCAATGCATCTACTTTCTTTTTTCAGAGTTTCCTAGTCAGTGTGTATATAACCATATTGCTTTGGACAGATTCACACATTTATCAGATTTATCACATTTATCGATTTAAACTGAAAGCCTGTGAGGATTGAATTTACATGTCTACAATCTGTGTGCTGCTGACTCACCCGCACATTTATATACCTAGTGTCTGGATGAGGTGGATTTTTAAACAGGGCACTTGGCTCTGGAACATTCCGCTGTAGCTTAGAGAGGACGAATAAGATAAACTAGCTGTCAGTTTTCCACATTCACAGTCACGAACCAACTCACCTCGCCTCATGAATCAGACGGATGCATTCTGGGGGCATGAGAAGTGTTGTCAATATTCAAAATATTATGGGTAAAGCAATAACCTGATACCATATCTCAGCTTATTGTACTCACAACTGAAGGATGAGGGGAGTGTGAGTTTAAGAATTCTCATGTTACTTTTAAATAAATTCCACGGTTAAATTTAGGCAATGAGTACACACAGGACTTTTTCTGATGATTAATTTACTGGACTATTGGACGTATTTATCTGTATAATGATTAATCCATGTTTTTTGTGCATGAAAATAACAAATTAATGCAGTAAATATATGCTTAAATAGAAATGTGTAGTTTTTGTAGAAGAAAATATGTATACACATGCACATTTATATACATTTTATCAAACAAATATTATATCAGCATATGAGAGTCACTCATTTAACAAGATCACTCATTTAACAGTTTTAAATTATGAAAAAAAGATCAGTCAAGAATAGAAAATTACTGAAAATATTAAGATCAGGCAAGTCAGAATCAGAACGCGTAGTTAAAAAATGTCTGTCAAAATATAACATACAACTTCCGGTGTCCGTCAGGAACCAAGACATGTTGAATGATGTTAAATAACCCCGCAAAGTTTTTCACTTGGATTACAACTCTTTAGCATGCAGTATTTCACTCAGTTCCCTGATCATTCCAATTCAATTTCAGCAAGTGAAGAACAAATTTATACTTGCGTGTGTTATGTATTATGCACGTTATTATCTCAGACAGCATGTCGAAGCCACTAAGTCCACCATTTTCTCCCTCTTCTCGGAAAGTGATGACGTAGTCAAAACATCCAGTACTGTGGGTTTTCCAGGAAATGTGTGTAAATACTACCGTGTATTGTGCACGTTATTTTTTTGACATACATGTCGTGATTGAAAACAGATGGATTGGTAATAATTATTTATTTCTTAGTAGGCAAGTATTCAGTGAAGTGAATGATGCTCATGAGTGTGTTATGTCGATGTTTTTAGTTCTAATATTCCAACCGATAGCCAGCCTACGTTTTTGAAGGACGTGATAATGTGCGTAAGGGGTGAACTATGTTTGATTTTTGGGTAATTTGGGTAAAATTTTGAGTAAAACATGCTGGAAACTTTTAAAATGCTTTTTGGTAGTTCATTATACTTATTTTGCGGAATGAAGTTTTTGTGGCTTAAATAAATTCCTCAGAGACTGACATGTTTGGCAAAAATCATTGAGTTTTGAAAATCAAGTTTATTTTTATCAGGAAAGGATTGTTTTTGATACACAACGTAGTTTTCATGGTCTCTTTTAACAAAAATCTTTTATTTAAACCCATTAAAATGCAGATCCTGTTGTAAAAAATACAAGCTGTTTTATTATTACCCCTTACCTGATTTTTGAAATATAGCTGAAATATAGTGAATACAGTAACGGCTGAAAAGAACATACTCAAAACACCCAAAACAAAGGAACGGCTGAAAGCGAATACCCAAAACAAATAATATCTCATATTTAACCAACTGCAGAGACGTCAGAGCCAGCGTCAAATGACAGAAGGACTAGCCAAGATAAGGCTGTTCTCGGCGGGCATATTTGTGCTAAGTGCCCGGTGATCGCCTAGACCTCACAACCCCGAAAACACTGAAGCAAATTTTTAGAGGCGCTATCTTTATAAATAAACTCCAGATTTAACGTTTAAACAACTACATTCTCGCAAATCTCACCTGACAAAACTCCTAAAACCATATTCCGTGACACATCAACAGTAGTATTTAGAAAATTATAGTGGATTTTTGTCCTCCACCATTGATGCTCGTTGAGAGAAATGCTGCCTGTCTAGAATGACACGCGGAGTGATATAGACGGTGAACAGTCCCCATGCTGATACTGGTGAAATATCCGCACTTCAGGAAGGCGTCTCAGCCAATCAGATTCAACGACCAGAACTAACTTGTGTATATAAGACATATACTTAAAACTTAATTGTGTTTTTTGCTTTTGTACAACAGGACTATATTGAGTTAACACTAAGTATTGTGCTTTATTCTTTTGCCAGGCTGCAAAGGAATGTGGGATATTATTGCTTGCTGGCCATCAGCCAAAGTTGGGGAACATGTGGTTATTCCATGTCCAAATTACTTCAGACACTTCTCTGATCATCATGAGGGTAAGTTAAAATCACCATCAAAAATCTTTGATGAACTTCAAGGCAACAGTTGTAACTCCTGAAGAAAAGTGTAAAGTGTCTTGTCAGTCGCTGTCATGGGCTGTCACAATGCTGTAAAACTAAAAGTTTAGAGGCACTTCAGTGTCTGAAGTTGTTCAGGATCTAATCTGAAACTCCCGCATGCTCACTGGAGTAGTTTCTTTGATATTAGACTTGTCAAGGCAAACTGGTGTGCTTTGGAAAATGGTAGCTTTAAATTGAGCGTAAAAAAACAACATCTAGCAAATAAGAGTTTAGTGGTATGTTGTCATGAATATACAAGTGGTCAACATAATTAATAGCATGTTTGCAGAATTCATAGAATGACGAAAATTATTTCAGACATTAAACTATTTATAGACAATGGAATCTATATTTACTATATAAATGCAGATATTACAACTGGAGGTTACATTTTACATGCAGAACTGCTGCTTTGAGTGGATGGAATGGGTAATTCAGAAAATTCAGCAAATCAGACCCATTGATTATCTACTGCCATTAGGTCATGCTTGTTTATCTGATAATTATGTCTCAGCCAGAGCTCACCAGAAACTATTAATTAAACTCATTAAAAGTCTGGCAGAATACCAAGTTTAACAGACTTGCACAACACCCTTTTTTGCAGTGCATTTTTGGGTATTTTATCATACATGGATGTCTTAGTGCAAAGTTCTATAAATTCATATTTATTTATTTTTATAATCATTCATTTCTTACAAATAATTCTTTAAATAATAAATACCATGTTATTTTTGTGTTATACTTATCTGAGTTCACTAGTGAAAATCTGGGTTTCAATAGCAAGCTATAGGATTTTGAAAAAAGAAATATAAAAAACACTCAAATTATTATAATGATTATAATTGGTAAAGGCAAAATACATTTATACCTGAAGTCTCAGAATTTTGAATCCCACTGTAAATTGCTCTATTGTAGATTAACTGTTGAATACACTAGTTAACATTCATCAAAATCTGCAATGCTGTAGATATGTTCAGGTTTGCAAAAAATGTCAGTGTGTGATGCAGAATGTGCATCAAGTACAGTCTACAAGGAAACCATATCGATTCCATATAGTGGAATTACAGGCTCTGTGTTGGAGGATATAAAGTGTTTCTGCAATGATGAAAGAGGGCAGAAAAGGAGAGCACATCTCCTTTGAGGAGCTCTGAGTTTCAGGCAATTATTTTCCAACCTAAACACTTTAGGAATGACCTGTGAGAATGTAAGTAAGATTCTGCCATTTTTCTTTGAAAGATCCTTTTTCATTTTTTTATGCTTAAAATGGGCACCATAAATGTTAGGATTTGGTCTATATGGGCACCAAATAATACTGTGAGTTTTGATCACGTCACTTAAGGTGAGTGTAAAAAAGTGTCAGATGATTCCTTCTCAGATAACGGGGCACCAGACATTAGTTTCACCATGACATTAAAGAACAATCAAAGATTGTTGAACAAATACAAATTGTGTAGATTAAAGGAAATTTTCCATCTGACCAGTCTGAAGGGTTTGTGAGATCGGCTAAATTGTAGAGCCTCTTCTGTATTATCAACATTTTAAATAAAAAGAAATGTTATTAACAAAAAGATAAACGAGTAAATCAACACAACTACTAAATGAATACTGAATGAGAAAGGAATAAAGTGCATAAGATGGATAAAGTGATTAAATTGGGTGTGGCTATGGCAGTTACGATATCTTATGCCTTAAACAAAATAAATGAAAGATTATTTGTTATTAACTAGCATCAGTTATATTACTTTTAATGTAAATTAGAAAATCATATACTGCTTTTCATATACAATATATTTCTATATATTGTAATCGTTATGTTCAGAGCTTGTAATAATTACAGTGAGCTCATTGTTTCTGCCTAAATTTAATACATGATGTTAGCTAACTGCGTGATTTGTTTACAGTATGTACTTTTCTGAAATACATTACTTGGACACAGTCACCTTTGATAACAGATTACTCTAAATTGTAACATAGACACATGCATATTCTGTAAAGCTGCTTTGAAACTATATGTATTGTGAAACGCGCTATACAAATAAATGTGAATTGAATTAAATAATATACAACAATGCCAAGGTCTCTGGAAAGAGGTTTGGTTAAGTGATATTTACGGTCATGTGGTCGAGTGAGCAGTCTGATGTCAGTGATGTTTTACACTGGTTGTGCTGGGTAACAATGCAGTTAGGAAAGGAGCCAGAATCTGTTTCAACAGCCTTGAACATGAATCTCTGTGGGATACGGATCTCCTGGAGCACCAAAGTGGGTCCTAAAATCTGGAACACGCAGATAGGCCCTGAAGTAGGTGCAGAAGGTCCTTAACAATCTGGAACATGCAGATTAAGGTACTTTAAAGTGAAGGTTTTCTCTCCTGAGTTTAACCTTGTTGCAAATGTGTCTGTATGCCTTTTGCCTCTGTAGGCCAGAGACTCAGAACTTTTGTCTCTTGGCATGGAGACTCGGGACGTGTTGTAATTGTTACTGTCTTGCTGGACAAAGATTCTGAACGTAGTGTTTGTTAATATCTCTTTCCTTACAGATTGGAGGCTCAGAACGTGTTGCCTCACAAGCTGTAGAATCAGAGCATGGAATCTGTTTCTGTCTCACCTTTGTAGGCTGGAAGACTTGGAATGGCATATCTGTTACAGTCTCTCTAGATGAGACTCAGAACCTGAATGTATCTGTTGCTGCCTTCTCTGTTGCAGACCGGAGGCTCAGATCAAGAAGTAACCGTTGAAAGGGTACATTTATCCCTTTCCGATAAGGAGGCACACACAATATGGACCACCCTCCTTTCTCCTGTGGAACTCATTTGAATAATCTAAAGCAAACAGTTAATACAGGGTCTTTAAAGTTTTACCAATGCATTTCTCACTTTCCAAACCACCACCAGAATACCTTTGGCAATATTCTAAACAAATAGATTCCAAAAAAGATTAACATGTGATGCATGCATTCATTTGTATATTAACAGCTGAATTTGTGTTGAAGATGTTGCACTACAAGTAGCTGTTACTGAGAATACTTATTTTTCTGAATAAGCATGAAATGGATGTGTGTAGTTTACACCAGTTTTAAGGTTTCCAAACATAGTTATGAATGGATTGGATGGATCATTGTTGCCTTCCTTTGTTTTAGCCACTGCTCTTGTATCCAAAAAGTCCTAAAGAATTTTTTTGGCGGTTGGTTTAAAGCATAATGGGTGCAGGGCAGAAGCTGCCCATGGACCAATGAGAAGTCCTGTCCTTTGAGAAGTCCTCTATTGAGGTGTCTGTCAGTTGTCCTAACATCCTTATCTGACATTTTTCAGTCCACCAAGATCCAACCGAAATGTAGCAAAACTTTCTCCACTGTTGCAGTAAGAAAGGGGCCCGCCATAAAACTGGGCCCTGGAATGTACTGTTCCCTACCAACAGTTATATGGAACTCTAGGTGATTCTCGTCATAGTGTTTCCAAGCTAGCAGTCTGGATAGAAGATTCAGACCCTTGGTTTAGCAGAGAGGTTAAAAATCACTGCTATGTGAGAGTTTTCATGCCAGTGACATTTCTAGGCTAAATGAACATTAGAGAAATAAGTGATTGAAAGTCTTGAGAAGAGCCAATGCTGATGACTCGTTGTTAGCAACAAAAAGGCAGATTTTTCTTTTCAGAGTCTTTTGTCTTTTTGTAAGATGGTCACTTTAATGAAGGTCACTCTATATTTAGCAATTTTTCCAAATGCCTTTTATTTATAGATATTACAGTTTTAGCATTTTCCCCGCATCCAATCTTAAAATCTAAAAAATCCATAAAATCCGCAAAAATACTAAGTACTTATAACAATATTTGTTAGAAAATGATTTATATAAATTTTTTTACACACATAATGACTGGCACAATTTCCATAAAGTCCAGTTACACCAGTACCAATTACTGGTTTGCTTGTGTTCCCTAGTTTACTTGGTTTTTAATTAGTGCTACACCTGTTCTGTTTTATCTAGATTACTTTGTTACTTGTTACAGATTGTCTGTGTATTTAAGTCCTTAGTTTCCTCAGTCCTGTGTTCCGTGTCGTTAATGTTTGGTTGTTGTTATAGCTACCTTGATATTCTCCTGCATGTTCTCTTCTTGGATTTATGATTAAATACTTTTATTTTTTGTGATTCCTTGTTATAATGTGCTTCTTTATAGCAACGATTTGTGACAATCACTTGAAAACAGATTGTTTTTAATTATTTATCATAATTTAGTAGATTTAAGGCGTATTTTGTTTTTCAAATTATGCAAAAGTTTTTTATTATTATGGTGTGTAGTTTTAAAAAATATATTTTTATGTGATTACAGGTTTTAAAATACGGAGCCCCTAAAGGGACCTTTGCAAAAATAAAAAATATACAGAGTTTCGCGTGTGCACGAGAAAGTTTAATTTGCGCACGTGAAACGTATCGTATGCGCTCGTGTTACAATTTCCGGTTTGTGTATACTATAACCTGTTTCATTTGTGTGTCACCGCCTATGAAGAAAGCTACAGTATGGATGCGCATGAATTAATAAAGCTGTATTTGCTCAAAATTTGGCTTTCTTAGACCAGTTCATCTAGGATGAATCCAGCTAATTATTCGTTTTAATTTTTTTTAAACATGTGCCTCCCTTAAAGTCCTTTACGTTTATGGCTCTGCTTGCAATGAGCGCTGTTAGAACTAAATGAAGAAAATAAGCATTTCTCTGCCACCTGTAAGGATGCGTTAAATCCGACAAAGTGGAAATACGACATTTTAGTAGGCCTACATTTTAAAGTTCCAGTATTTTTATATGGGACAATATAAATAGTAGGCCTATAGCCTATACTGCCCTAACGAAATCCAAATTTTTTCATTTTTACTGTACCAATGTTTTTTCATGAACCATTAAACGTGTCTATACTCTCTTTTTCTTCATAATTTTGAGCAAATAGATCTTTATTAATTCATGCGCATCCATACTCACATTTTCTTCATAATTTTGAGTAAACAGATCTTTATTGATTCATGTGCATGCATACTCTTGCTTTCTTTATAGGCAGTGAAGCACAAATTAAATGTTTAAGGTTTTTTATATTTTTTTTTACAAATTAAGGTTTTAGTATATTAAAAAAATAAATTGTAACGCGTGCGCACGCAATAGTTTCTCATGGGCACGCGATAGTTGCGCATGTGGAACTCTGTATATTTTTATTTTTGCAAAGGTCCCTTTAGGGGCTCCGTATTAATATGATTTTTGCATGGCTTAAATTTTCTTTAAAGGTGCAGCAAGGCATTTTTGGGAAAAGCTGTTGAACCATTAAATCAACACCTAAACAAACAATTTTGTGAATATTTGCTAGATGTCTGTTCTGTGTGTGCTGAAAACATTTTTGTTTGTACATAGTCCTGGCTTAGGAGAAAAAACGAAGTGGATCGGACCAATCGGATTTGTAGAAAGACTGTAGAAAGAGAGATAGCTGAGATATAACCAAAGAGGAAAAGGTCAGAGAAATATAATTGAAAGAAGAAGGGTCAGGCAAGAGCTAGGATCCACATTCATATTGAAAAAGCTTTCCAGCACTGGAGAGACGTTAGAGGCCTTGAAGGGATAGTTTACCTAAAAATGAAAATTCTGTAATTTACTCACCCTCAAGTAGTTCCAAACCTGTATGAATGTCTTTGTTCTGCTGAACACAAAGAAAGATTTTTGGAAGAATGTCAGTAACCAAACAGATCTCGCCCCCCACTGACTACCATAGTAGGAAAAATAAATACTGTGGGGGGCGAGATATGTTTGGTTACTGACACTCTTCCAAATATCTTCCTTCCTTTCATTTTTGGGTAAACTATCCCTTTGAAATGGACACAGAGGTTGCTTTGTTTCTGCTAGATATGTGAGTAGCATAGTTTTTTTGCTGTTTCACAGAACCAAGATATGCCACAGCTGATTCATCCATACTTGCGTGAGCTGTCTGATGCACCAGCTGTTAGTGTGTTGCCTGTGTTACATAGCGTGTTCATTATTTTGGGGGTGGAGCAATGAAGGTATCAAACTGTTCTTACTTATCACTTGATCACCTGTATTTCAAGTACAGTTTGTTTCTGTATGGAGGTGTATTTATGAGGTATTCATGGAGGTCCTCAACCTCAACATTTAATTAAACAAGGCTCTAATCTTACTCTTGTTATGTCATTTTGTCCTCTCAGGAGGGCTTAATTAATGAATGTTTGATTAACGAGGCACAGTATGCCACCTGATTTTTTTTTAGTGCCTGTGTATATATATCACAAATCATTAGCTCATTCAATCATCTAACAGAGCTGCTTGTTTCATATGCAGCAGAGTGTGAAGGTGGCCACGTGTGAGTGCTGAATATAAATGTAATCATATTCATTGATCTTTCTCCAAAAGAGATCAGTCATGCACTCTGTAACTTATATGATTCCCCACAGGCAAATAGTGAAGCCCTTCTGGTGCTTCCTTGTCATCGGATGAGTTTATTTTTAGCAACAGAGTTCAATTAAATGAAAAAGAACAGAGTTACCATCTGAGCCCTGCTTTGCAGACATATAGCAGTGTATAAACTTTCACCCCACAGGGTCCCTATATGCAGTGTTCACTGCTCCCTAAAAAACTGAGCAGGGACTATCTGTAGTTTACTTCAGTTGGCAATTTTTATTTTTTATTTTTTATATTTTGGAATGCCTTGCATTGCAGTGTCATAAAACTTGAGGCAGACTCGGATCAGTCATAGTCTTATGATGATGTAAAAATACCTAAATTGAAATAAATAACTATTAAATATAATATAATATAATATAAAACGGTTAGTTCCTGTCCTTGATTCTGATTGGTCAATAGCTGTGTTTCATTCACTATAAAACACGGCTATGACCACTTCACCCAACAGTTTTCACTACACAACACCCTTAGCAACCATTCTTAGCAACGTAAACGGTATGTTCTTAATTGATATTGTTCATTAAAGCTTACTGTATTATGTAGAAGAGTGTTGTGAGAAAGAGATCGAGTGAGCGAGTTTATTACCTGCATTCAGATTTAGCGTTTTCCTTCAGGTCAGTCCTATGTTCATAATCAAAAATCTATTCAAATGTCTACTGCAATATCTTGTCCTTTTAACAGTTAAGGGGTTTTCCTGTGACTGACAGCACTAGTCAAAGCATTTGTCAGTTGTGTTTTGTTTGTGTTCACGACAATTCAGTCTTTTCAATATAAAAGTCTTGGCTACTGACTGACACACTCATAAAGACAGTCTTTGCCACCATCTAATGGCGTAATAATGTAACTTCTGTTGCTGTTCATAGTCAGGGACTATTTTATATATATATATATATATATATATATATATATATATATATTGTTTCATGTCTTATTTCGAAATTCTCTCATGTTTCCTATTTGCCATGTGCTTATGTGTTTGTAGGCTTGTTCTAAATGCATCGGTGTCGCGCAGACCGATTGCCGTATGACATCAAAGTACCGCGAGAGTGTTTGGAGAGCATTTGGCTCCTTATGTTTTTGAATTGCTCTCACGGTACTTTGATGTCATACGCCGAACGTTCTGCACAGCGCCGAAGCATCTAGAACACGCCTTGTGTCTTGTTCTAGTCATGTGATCCTGCCATGTGCTCCCCTTGTCATGTCATGTGTCATTGGTTTGTTTAATCATGTTCAAAGGTGTGTCTTGTCAAGTCATTAGTAGTTTGTGTATTTAAGCCCTCATGTTTGCCATGCGTATTTGTGTTCGTGTAACCACTGTTTGGTGTTTTTCTAGCCATGTTTGCCATGCCACGCCAAGTCAAGTCTAGTCTTTGTATAGTTTGATCTTGTTCATGTTGGGATGTAATAAAACTGCACTTATGGATCTATCAACTTGCCATCAGTGGACTTACTTACATTAAAAATACTTCAATTGAAATCAATAACTATTAAATACATAATAATATAATATATGCATTATGTATGTATGTGTATATATATATATATATATATACAGTACACTGACACAAATTCATGTTTCGATTCAATTTCATTTAACAGGCTTGCAATTTGATTGTCCGATTTTGATTGATGTCAATTTTTCTCAAGGAAAAAAATCTACTAATGCTGTATACATTTTTTGCTGCTATATTATATACTGCTATATAACTGGTTAAACAACTGATTTGTAAATATTTAAATTTCACAAAATTTATATATATATATATATATATATGCATACATGTGCATTTATGAAAAATAATTATAATTTTAATTCATATCATTTGATATACTTAAAGGGGACCTATTATGCCCCTTTTTAAGAGATGTAAAATAAGTCTCTGATGTCCCCAGAGTGTGTATGTGACGTTTTAGCTCAGAATACCCCACAGATCATTTTTTATAACATGTTAAAATTGCCACTTTTTGGGGTTGGGCAAAAACGCGCCGTTTTAGTGTGTGTCCCTTTAAATGCAAATGAGCTGCTTCTCCCGGCCTAAGAGGGCAGAGCTTCAAGAGCTGATGCTCCAAGCTCCGGTGGCAGAACAATCTCATGCACTAATAATGTAAAAAACTCTTCTTAGCGTTGTTCAGTCTGAAAATGATGCCTACAGAGCCAGAGAATATATGCTGCGTGGAGATAGAACAGGTATAGTTCAGTTTAATTGCAGTTATAACTCATGTTGTCATCTTGCTTTTATCCACTATTAGTAAACCTGTTGTATCAGACCCCATTTGAATAAAGGCCAAAACTTTACGGATGAGCTTTATGAAGTTTATTGTACATCACACAAAACATGAAGCGAACGTTTTCACTCCAGAAAATCACCATAAGAACTTAATGAAACAGTACATGAAGTGCGCATTAAAGTATCTATCAACTCTCTCTCCCTTGTATTATCTTCAACATACACAGCAAATTACACAAAAACACTTACAATTAACAGTAAACATCTCTGCTAACAGGGCAGATCGTCACCAGTCATGGGCGGGGTTTCCCCTCTCTTACGTAGGAGTAGGGGGAAATAAAAAACAGTGTGTTCTGAGAGATTTAAAATGATAAATGGGGATTATAAAAATGTATTTGGTGGATTTTTACCATTATAGGCTGGTTGTTCAAAGGTGACAATGATCTGATATTCAACAGTGCTTTGATCTACATGCATTGACACTATTCCTTAAGAGCTGCTGTGCAGCCAAAATAATGTACCAGTTATCACTGTAAAGCTGCTTTGACACAATCGACATTGTAAAAAGCGCTATATAAATAATGGTGACTTGACTTGACTTTACACACACTGTGGACAAACATATGTGTTCAAACACCTTATAAAAGTAAATTTTGCATAATAGGTCCCCTTTAAAGGCTCGAAATTTAGTTATATATTTTGGTAGTTGCAATGATTAATATTAAAATAAATGTGATTTACAGTATGAATGTTTTATGAGATTTATATTTTTATATAACATTGTGGAAACCAAACCTGAGGTGAATTACTTTGGGTTAAAACATTGGATCTTTTCATCACATATATAGCCAAATTTTGTGGGCTACTCAGGTGGTTTGCAGTGACTGCTGACTTAATTTCCACTTCCTGTGAAGTGATATATTGTTTCCTGCCCTTTGAACTGAACATGTACTCTCATGATTTGGAAGCTCAAATTTGAATATCCTGTACATAATACTGTACTGGTGCTGATATACTGCTGAAAAACTATTCAGCAGCAATACCTTTCACTTAAGTCCCACACATTTCTAATGGATTATTATTTAAAGCATACGCAGTACAGTGTTCACTCTGAATCGGAAAGGACAGATTAGGCTTTTCAGAATGATAAAAGTCTGTCCGTAGTTCAATACCGAGGATTAATGTGACATTCTGGATTTGCTTCATGGGATCTCTGTGGCTTATGACAAAGCCGGAGGTCCACTGGAATAATGTGTGAGGATGGATATATTGCATGTGGGTGTTTGCACACGTTGATAAATGCGAGAGGGTTGGCGTCAACCTTACATGACAAACAAAGCTTACACTAAAAGCCAAGAGTACACTAAAAGCCAACATCCCATTCAATAATATTACAAAAGCTTTAACGTGTGTATAAATTCAATGTATTAAAATTAGCAGATTTTTAAAATCCATGTCTTTCTGATCATCTCAGCAATATGCATATCATATAAACCAGGGAGTAACATCAGGTATTAGCTGGATTAGTTTATAGCAAGTGAAAAAGAATCTTAATCCTACACGCATCCTAAGCATGATAATGCATTCATTTATTTATATCAAGGTTAAAATATTGGCTGTTTTATGGGGCGGTAATAATTACTGAAAGTATCTCAGATGATTCAGATGTTGTGTGGTGTGCTGTTGGATTATGGGAATGAGATTTTGCATCTGAAAAATTTTTGAAAGATATATTACATGCAACATGTCGAAAAATAAATCATCTAAAAACCAAAGTCAACTGGATTTCAAGCAGGAGGCAGTTTTCAAATTGTTTTAGATGGGATTATTCAACATTTTATAATTATGTCAGGATTATTTGATAAGCTTTTCACACCTAAGATAATTTTGCAAAGGAAAATGTAATCTTTTTTTTCTCGTCTGTTCTGATAATGTTCTGACAGCTTGTCTCGTGATTATTTGCATGTTTGCCTATGAGATGTTAAAAGATAAATCGGTAACACTTTATTTTACAGTGCCGTAGTTACACGTTACTACATGTACTTACTATAGTAATAACAGTAAATTATGCATAAATTCAAGTAACTAACCCTAAACCAAATCCTAACCCTAACTAACTCTATAGTACATGTAGTTAATTAATAGTACTCAGTGCTTATTTGAGTAATTACAATGTAACTACGGTACTGTAAAATAAAGTGTAACTGATAAATCTCTTAAAATAAATTAAAATAAAAGATAATTTGTTAAATGCATATGTTTCAGGTACCACTTCAACAGTAAAACAAGTATTGTGATACAGGGTTATTATACTTAACTAAAAATAAAACGGACACTAAACCATAAAAAACATTTCCGTTATTAAAAAATAATGTAAAATAAACATTAACTGAAATAAAGTAAAATATAAAAAACAAGGCAACTTTTCTTCTTTTAATCTAATTAAACTGATGTACTAAAATAACTAAAACTAAAATAAAAATTAATTTAAAATTTAAAATATAAAAAAAAAAATAATTAAAACTATAATAGTATCTCAATGATACTGTCATGGTATGATTACATAATATACTTACATAAGTAAAATAATATATACACATTTTTACATTATCTCTATATTAGTGAGGTACCACTGAATTTCCCAAATCTGCAGGAGCAACCAACTACCAAAACAATTATCTGCAGTTTTAAGTAGTCTACAAATTACCCTTAGTTTATAATATCCTGTATGTTACAATAGCTTCACTTTTACTGATCCATAGTTTTGACAGACTGTTGTTTTATTCATATTTTATTGCAGACTATAGTGGACCGTATAATTATCAGTAACAGAAACACTTTAATTGATGTTAATCACAAGTTAATATTGAAACATAATAATCACTTCATTAATCATTGCATTAGTTGATTCATTTAATATTGGTGCTTTCTGTCAATTCATTTACTTAGGTCTATTTTTTTTATGAGCCAATTAGCCAATCAACTTTCTGACACAGAAACCTTCACGTTCAACCTGCTTTTGTAGCCTTGACATTCTGAAGCTGTGTTTAGTACTTACCATTATTGACTTTTTATGGTGCGTCTTTTGTCTCCAAATGACAAATAAACAGATCAATACATATTAAAGGAACAATAAAACTCTCAACTGGTTATTAGAGAAACAAAAGCATAATGACAAATGTCACAATGTCATCTTTGTTTAATTAAAAGAGAGATAAAATATACTTTTCTTAATATTTGTATCTTTGAGTTAACCAGGGTTTATTCCAATTTTTACACAGGCACTATATATAGTTGGGGGTAGAAAGATCAGGGTTTTTTTTTTTTTTTTTTTGATAATGACATTTATTTTGTTTACCCTCAGTTGGACAAATCTAGACATAACAATAGCCAATTAATAGCCAAATAAACCTTATTATCATTTCCCTTATTTTACCTTCTTCAAATTTAAAACACGTCATACTCTACCTGTCAGTATGATTTATTCAGCTGTGGATATCATTGTTATATCTAGATGGAGGTCACTGCCTGTCAGGGCAGGCACAGGTGGTCTTTGTGGCTAGATTTAATGCATTTAAGCTGTTTCTGCTGGCATTTGTTCTTTTTGGAAAGTAATTTGTTGTTTTTTAAAAGTATGTTTCCATTTCAGAGCTCTGTTGTATGCCATTTCATTTTGTAATGTTAATGTTCACAAAACAAGCGCACTGAAGAAAAAACACACAGGGACTCGTGCACCTTCAGTCTTTTTAATTCAAGCCTGAGTAAAATTGATTGGCTTGTTTTGGTTCAATATGTGGCATTGTAACATAGGATCCGCTATGAATTCACTAAGGAGGAATTAAGTGTCCTTCCTCCTGAAGTATACATCATATTTTTCAAAATCTGTGGACCATAAGACAATTCTCTCTCTAAATGCATCATCGTAATGGGATACCCATACCTAGTCCTTGAATGTCTTCCTAATTCTTATATAAAAGGCTCTTATTTGAGTCATAGATTGTGGTATAATCCCAGGTAAATGATCTCATTATCATTTGAACACTAGTTTATTAGTCTCAATTAAATATTTCAGTAGTGTAACAGTAGATTAGCTGTTTTCAAAGTACTATAGCTTTTCCAGTAACAAGCTTTTTTTTTCAACGAGTATCTAGTGCAATATGTACTGTAGCTTTGGTAAGTCTTGATTCATTCTAGTGAATCGATCCATCTTAAATGGTTCAATCTCAAATGCAGAATTGGAAAGTCAGATTCTTTCTAATGAATAAGTTCATATTAAATGGTTGTCTCTCTCATACTGTATGTGGAGTTGGAAAGACTGATTCATTCTTAGTGAATTAGTTCATCCTAAACGGTTCTCTCTTAAATGTAGAATTGGAAAGTCAGATTTGTTCTAATGAAATGGCTCTTTCTCTCATACTATAGCTGTGTCCCAAGGCTTTCCCAAACTGTCTAAATATGTTCACCATGGTCCATTTCTGCATATAATAGAGTATAAACTATATTTAATTGTATTGTAGTAAGATATAAGTCAACATTTGAAATGATTTAAAGTTTATTTTTTATTTTTACATTTGTATTATTAGATATTTAAGTAATTTGAAACCCAATAATTAAGTTTAAAAGTGTAATTCTTACGTCACTGGTGCGCAATGAATTCTGGGGTAGGCAAGGCTGTGAAGGATCCATCTGTTGTATCCTTCATTTCACGGGAAACGAAGGGCGCATTTGGAGGCCGCATTTGAAGGAGCATCCGAATTGGGACAGACTTCGTCATGCCACAGTGACGCAATCATCCTTTGAATGTGGCCTTCAAAGCATGCAGCCTCTGAATTTTGACACAGCCATTATGTGTAGTTGGAATGTCTGATCTTTCTAGTGAATCAATTTATCCTAAACGATTCTATCCCAAATGTAGAATTGGAAAGTCAAATTGTTCTAATGAATCAGTTAATCTTAAATGGTTCTAAGTCTCATAGGTCAACATGTCCTCCAACCAATACGCCCATATAGGTCGTTTGTCACTTCCCTGTGGAGTGTTTACTAAAGTTGCGCCCCTATCAACAACAGGACACTTTCATTTTAATGCTAGAAATACGACCCATAGGAGAGTTTACTAAAGTTGCACCCCTATCGACAACGGGACACTTTCATTTGAACTTTTATCTGCATAATATTTCAGGTTAATAAAAAAATTAGTTTTGCTAAATGGAAATAGGACAAATGGCGGGTAAGGGACCGTGTTAAAAGTCCACACATTGCATTTAAATGAACACGCATTTTGATTGGTAACGACGGTCATACGTCATTTCATGACGACAGACGTAACACGACACTATCATTATTTTTACGCCAGCTAGAGGGCGCATGACTTTAAAACGTAAATATAGGTTGTAATAAGGTGCTTGAAAAAACAACCTATAGGGTCGTTTTTTGGAGGAGGACAGTCTCAATAGGCAGCATCGGAAAGATTAAAAATGCTGCCTCCATGTCCGAATCTAATGTAAGCTTCACTTTCTGTCTCCTGAGATACCTTTATCTGATTGATTTTTGAGTCGAGTGTCTGAAATCTGTTTCGCGAGGTACCTTCATGCGTAAACGCTTGCCTGATAAGGCAGCAAGGCAACAAGTCAGCTGCCTACGTTTTCAGACGCAGCCATAGTGTATGTGGAGTTCAAACTAAACAAACTCAGGGTTTTAATAACACAAGTCAAACTAATCAATGAAATAGAGAACAGGTGCTGATCATAATCAATCAATGAAAAACCAAGAAAAAAAATAAACCAACATAGAAACAGATGATTCCTTATTAATGTGTAGCTAAAATCTGACTAATTCTAGTGAATACTTCATCCTAAATAGTTCTACCTCTCATATATAAAGTTGGAAAGTCTGATTCAGTTCTCTCTCTCATATGTAGCATTGGAAAGCCTGACTCATTCTTGTGAATTGGTCATGTTGAATGATTCATGTAAATGAACAGATTTTAAAAAATGATTCACAAATTTAAATATCCATAGTATATGTACTGTTTTTGACTTGGTTGTGTAAATTAGGATGTTTTTGTTGTATTCAGTATAAATTTATCAGCTTAAGTTTAAAACTGTCAATAGTCAGCGTAATTTTTGTGAGAGCAAAAAGCTCTGATGAAATTACAAAATATATTTAAAAAATTTAACGTCACTTGGTGGCTGTGGTGCACAGGAAATATAACAACAGTCTTTAATATCACACTTAAGAAATTACAGGAGAACTCAGGAGAATCAGCTAACACAACCACTTCAAAGACAATACATAACAAAGAACTAAGGACAACTCAGGGCTTGAATACATGGAGAGTAATGAGGGGACTAAACAGGAACAGCTGAACAGAATGAATAACTAATGAGTTACAAATGAAACAAACTACAAACTCAAACTCAGGCAGACATAACAGGAACTAAACATAACATACATGTAAAAAAAACAACAACAAAAAAAAACAAAACAAAAGTAAACAAAACGTAATTCTCCCTTAAGTAACTTCAATGTTGTTTGCTAATTTTGTTCAAAATTTAAAACAGTTAACTGCCTTTTCAAACAGTATTTTGACTGTAGTTTAACTACTTCCCCAACGCTGTTTAAACCTTATGACCTAAAAAATGTTGTTTTTCTTTCCCAAGCATCTCAATAATTCAATATTTAGATTTGTATACAGCATAGAGCAAAACAATACTCTCACTAAATCACAGTGCTCAGTTGGGTCTCATTGCGTATTGATTGGATGCAGAGTTTTGCATTCAGTGGGCCACTGTGCATTGAGAAGTGCCAAGAAATACCTCAGCGAGAGAGGTGACGTGGCCCCGCATTTCTCTGCTTTATTCCACAATACCATTTGACTTTGTGTGGACTCACTCCAGGATGCCAGCTCTCAGGACTCACTTTGTTTTAGTTAAAGTCAAAAGAGTAAAAAACAGATGCAACTTCTAAATAGAGCAGCCAGTGTATCTTGAGGTTAATGACCTTTACATTTTTCACACAGGTAACCTTTCAAAGACTTGCACTGCTGATGGCTGGACTGAGATGGACCCGATGGAAATTGCAGTGTATTGTGGCTATAATCTGAATGGCACTGTTGACGATGTAAGTACAAATTGTTTACAAAAGCTCTTTTCAGAGAGTAATTGTTTCTCATGGGGACGTAAGGTAATTTTAACATTACAGTATAGGTGCTAGTCAGTCATTTGTATTGCCATCCGAGTTTTTTTTCTCCAACCATCGGCGTAAAAATTCCTGGTTGAATTACTTATTATTTTTGATGAATACCAAGGTTGTGTGTTAATTTAAATGCCATCCGAACTCTGAATCCACATTTCAAGATCCCATACAAGAAGGGATCAATTCAAAAGTCATTGTCTAAATCCTTTTTTGACCATTGCCAAGCACCATTATGGTATCTGTCGTGTTTCACAGTAATGTGCACACATTTTAAATGGATACTTTTATTACTGAAATGATGGAAACTGTTAACAAGAATTAGATTACTTCACCACTCTACTACAGTGATTTTGAGCTGTTAAGAAGACAAAGAAATAAGAGAACAAAATCACGTAAACTTTTAAAACAACTTGAAACTTAGTATGCTAATTTCCACATTTTTTTAAATGACATCCATCATTTTGAGAGATAAAATGCTAGACAGAAAACCATTTCAACCATAGCATGTCAGTTTTCTTATTTTTAAACAGGATATTTAAATAATCAAATAATAAATAAGTAGGGGTGTAACGGTAAACAAAACTGACGGTTCGGTACATACCTCGGTTTTGAAGTCACGGTTCGGTACAGCAGGGGGGAGAAAACTAAACAAAAATTGCTGCTTTATTATTAAACTTTTTTGAACATATGTGTTTCTGTGTTTAAATAAATTAAATTATGATTAAAATTTTCTTAAGGATAAAAAAATTATCTCTGCTAATGCTGTAAACTATATAGGGAGCCCTTACTTGCACATTACTATAATAATAAAGGTTATAATTAACAACAGAGCCCAAACTATTAAATTCAGTTTCTATTTATTTTTTAGATATAATAATAAATACTCAAATAACAAATTTAACACATAAGGCAGTTTTTGCATTAATTTCTAAATCTAATTATAAAGTTATGTTTTGACTCCCAATTCATTGTTGAAATATAATCATTTACAGAGTGGCTGTCATTTTCATGACCGATTTATTTAAACAAATTAAGTAATCAAGACATCACTAACAGATTAAGTAAAATATAATTAATATAGGCTAATATAGAGCATATATTTAGCAAAAGAATTCATTTTTTCTAGCGAACTAACAAGTTGTGGACACTAAATGACTTGCCTAAGGTAAATGTAATGCTACGTGACATATTGTTTACAAGCTGTTTTACTGACGTCTTTCCGCCGCTGAAACACTGATTGAGCAATTACACGAGATATGATGCGTTTCAGTAAGTTGTACTGTATACCTTCAGATGTTCATTCATGTTTATTCTGTAATTAGTATTAAAGAGGAAGAGATGATCACGCTCACCCGCGCTGTCACTTGAACTGAGGCACCTATACAGTGATCTATCACGCCACATTAAAGAGCATCAAAATGGCATTTATGGTTTGAATTTCATGATAAAATGGACAGAATTTGAAAGATAAAACTTTAAGCAGCACATTCCTTGGTTCGTATAATCACAGAATCACATTTCTCCTCCACTGTTAATAAATTGCAATTTATTGCAGGTGCATGCAAAATGATTTTTAGACGGTCCCCATGAGAAACAATTACTGTCTAAATAGGGATAAAATAGTTTACTATCGCTAAAGGTGATTGGAAGACTTTAGAGAGCATCATACATGCAAAATATCTTAGTAAAGTTATGTCAAACTAGTGTTTTCAACTCCACTGGCATTATACAACACTGAAACGCTCAGACTCTTGACGTATTGAACTTTTAGCCTACACAAAATGATCGTTCTCATGTTATATTGAGTGTTCCTCACCCCCCAAAAAACAAGCTTTACCGTTCACCCTTTTTCAGTCAACCTCTCAGCCTCCTTTTCCAGCCTGCCTTTTATTGCCTAGTGCAAACTAACAAGTCCAAACATAATAGCTCCTTTATTTAGAGATGCACATCGGCGTAGTCCTTGGATGTATTTGTAAACACACAAATAAGCCATCATTGAAGCAGTTGTTATATAACATGAAACACATTGATCTTTTGAGCAGAGTGTAGTTAAGTGAAGAGCAAATGACCTTTGCCCTTTAATGAAAGCTTTCCCTGCATGTTTTCACATCAACAGGATGGGTAATCAGCACGCCCGGTCTTCAGACCCACCGGGAATATGTGGGCATGGGACTTAAAAGGAATTTTATGTTCTTGTTGATGAGTGTCTGATGCTCCTTGTTGCCATGTTCAGGTTTTTATATTTGACTTTTGTCAAAGACTATAGAGGGGGTTATTAAAAATACGCTCTACGCAGGTGAGTCTTTTAAAGATTTGCGTGGGAGAGACAGCACAGTACCCATTCTTACCACAAAAAAAGATAACCTTGAGTAAGAATCCTCCTTTTCAGACATCAGGATCCAATAAAATGGACAAAAAGAGTTATGGTCAGATACCAAGGTTGTTGTTTTTATGAGCTGTAATGTTTGTGAAGATTGTTTTGAGGGGCAGTGAATGCATGTTTTGACCCCACTGTTGTCATACATACTGATAGCAGTGTGCCTTTTAAAAATCTTATATTCAAAATCTTATAACAGAATCTTGTATTGAACACAGTACTGACATACTGCATGTGAGATACTTTTAAAATGTAAATTTCTTGCTTCATTCAGTGATGTTAAGAACTAAAATACCTTAATCAAAAGGTTTTATACACTACTGTCATTACAAATTTTTAATGCTTTTGAAAGAAGTCTCTTATGCTCAACAAGGCTGCATTTATTTGATCTAACACAGTAAAACAGAAATATTATGAAATATTATGTCAATTTAGAATAACAGTTTTCTGTTTTAATAAGTAACTATGGAAACTAACTAGAACACAGTCAAACAGGAACAGGGAAAACCAAGCACAATCAAACTGAACAGATCTAAACATAAAACAAAGTTTAAAAGAACAGCACTTATTTGAAATAGAATACTTTTGTAACATTATAAAAGTCTTTACTGTAATTTTGAATCAATTTAATGCATACTTGCTGAATATAAGTATTCATTTCTTTATAAAACTTTTACTGATCCCACACTTTTGAACAGTAGTGTAATTTGAAAATTCGAGCAGACATGGTTGTTTAAACTGAGTCCAGTGCTATTTTAACTAGTGAACACACATTTTTTCTTTTCTTTTGCAGGATAGTTTCTTCAGGTCGGTAAAGATTGGCTACACCATTGGACACAGTGTTTCTCTCATTTCTCTCACTACTGCCATTGTAATACTTTGTATATTCAGGTAAGAAATTCTACATTAGTCGAAACTATGCTAACATATAGGTCTAGGTGTGGGTTATGTTCAGTCAATTATGTTATTTTGCCAAGACATTGTGGTTAGACTTTTTGTTGTCCTTGTTACAGTGTAATTATACATTTAATTATACAAATTATACATTGAGTAATATTAATTAACTACATACTTACTAAAGAGTTAGGGTTAGGAATAGGGTTTTGGTTTAGGGTTAGTTGCATGTAATTATGCATAATTTATAGTTATTACTATAGTAACTACATGTAACATGTGACAAGGACACTGTAAAATAAAGTGCTACCAATTGTCTTAGATGTATTATGTTTGTACTAGTACCGTATTTGCTTTAACTAGTTTTAAAAAGCCCATCCAAAGCAATTATTTCTAGTAAAAATGGCAGTTCAAATGAACTGAGAGTGAACTAATATCATTTACTTATTTTAACATCTTTTTGATGACATTTTGATTAAGCTAATGGTTAACAGGCTTTAAACACAGAAAGCAGTGCTTTATGAGTGGTTAAAGCCAAACCTAAATGCACCATGGGGTGTCATGAAGCAAGTCACTGAATCACTGAAGCTGTCGAGGATTAAACCGCGAACAACATGCTTCCGTCGTGAGACTGCAGCGATTGATCTGGCTCACTAGAGGCCCTGCTAATGACAGAGTTTTCTTACATGTATTTTCCAACACAAAAATTTCATCTAAGCCAAAGAAGACTCTCCACCATTAGAGAATCATTTCAGTGCAGTGCTCATAAATAAACCCATGTCATACTTTGAACCACAAACACCATTTAAAACCATTTATGTGGCACCAAGTTAGCATTCAAACCGCATAGGCAACATTATTTATGTATAAATTAGACTTTGCATACATTTGTAGTGGATTACACTATTTATGATGCTGTTTTGGTGGATTTTTGACATGGCTCATTACTGTAACATGCTCATTACAGTATAACTGCTATGGATGTATCTTGTTCATAACAAGGTGACCAGATTTCTAAAATGGAAACCAGGGACATTTCCTAGATTGTCAAAATACTATCACTGGAATATCAGTTCTATGAATTCAAAAATGAGGACAATACATTTTGTATGTTTTGTTTTTTAATTGTGGGTTTAAATATACTATATTATTATAATTAATAATTATTATGCTGTTTGCAAGTCAACCCTAATACAATTCACCAAATATCAAACTATGACAAATAGTAAACGGTTACCATTGCAAATAGCAAAAAGTTCAAAATAGTATTATATTTTAACAAAATTATTATTTTACAACAGCATATTTTACAAATATTTTTAACATTTTCTAATTGTAAGTTTTTTTAACATTTCAAATATAATTTTATGTAAGTTTTTTTTTTTAGAAATTAATCTTTAATAACCCTAATTAGGCTTATTATTTTGCATTTTAGTCTTATTTTGAGCACAAAGTATGTACTTTCTGCAAATGTAATTGTTGCAAGTGTTATTGTTTAGTTTTTATTATTCATATTGGAATGCATACCTGTATCTCACCCACATGATATACTGTAGTTAAGATGTGTGTGTTTGTTGGATTTAAGCTTAAATTAAATCTGTTCATCATATAAAGCAATCATGTCTCTTCAGAAGATTTAGATTAAAACGCTCTATTCATATGCACTTTTTTAAAGATCTCTTTATGAACGTTTTGAACCGTCAGCGTTTTGGGTGAACAGACTTTCAGTGGAGGAATGAAAGATGAATGAAAGGTTTGGAATGACTTGACAGTGAGCAACTAAAGACAGAATATTAATTTTTGACTGAAATAACTTTAACATAAATAGAAACCGATAACGATTGATAATTGATGATAATAGTATTATGTCCAGGATAAGTTCTTCAGTAATCAGTGAATTACTGAATAATCAATTTTGTTAAGTTCAGTAAGTTCGACCAAGTAATCAGTGTAGCTTGCAGCCCCCTCTGTTGATTAAAGTAGCTATATGTAGAATTCAGAAACCCCTGTTATTAGCGACACCTGTGGCCATTATGTGAACTGCAGCCAGCAACTTATTGCTTGTGCTCGCACTTGTGCACACATAACGTACAAGAGACTGAACGTGATTCAAGACCCCAATATACTTACGATATAAAGTAAAGTTCACTTAAATGTAAAAGAAGTTGGAAATACCTTTGCAGCGATACACTTTTAACAAACATCCTGACACCATCCACGTTGCTGAGAGCGTTGTTAATATGTAAATATGTGCTGTGCTCTTTCCTCTCAGTAACAAAATAAACAACAAAAAAATGACAGCATGCGAAAACAGCAGTTAAGAAAGCATCTGATCATAGCGATGTGAATATGTTAGCACAAGCAATTCACCAGCCTCATGACGACAGATGAGGTCATTAAAATTGCACTGTTTGGTTATAAAGTTTGAGACTATAGACTATATAGATCTGGCTATGTCAGACTACAGTTTGAAATAATCCCACATTGACATTACAGTACAGAATGCCTCTTTCAGCATTATCCTGAACATTGTAAAAGCATTCATTTCATATGTGTCATTGAATGGAAGACAGGCTCTTGGAAGTGCACGTAAATGTCACATCCTTTTGATTTTCCCAGCAAAAACATCCTAAATCCTTCACATAAAAATACATGCTTTCATAGACAACCTAGGAAGTCGGGGAATTGGGTCTCGTTTTTTATGTTTCATTAGAAGCTGTTCACACATTGGCAATAAAAAAGCGATTAATACATGAAAATTCTTATAGCCTCTTTAAAATATTCACTATATGTTCTGCTAACCAACAGGCTATGTTGGTCAGGCTTTTTTACATTGTATATGCAGGCTGTTTAGAACGTGCTGTACAATGAGGTCATTTTTGGGGACATGACTTCAAAAACCAGGACTGCGTCTGGTTCGCGTCAGTTCACCCTAGTAAGAGGCAGACCTATAAAAATGCATAAGTTCTGCTGTAAACAGTCATAAACGGATACTTTCAGCAATTCACAGCACACTTATTACAGCATCAATCCTCCCTGGAGCATCCTGGGGTTAAAGTGCTTTGCTTAAGGGCACAAATATGATAGTTCACAGCTTTCCACTTCTGATTACCAACCTGGACTTTAACTACACCAAAACCCACCCTAAATGCTGTCATTCCCATCAGTAATAAGGTTCATGTGTATCATCAGAGTACTGCTCCTCAGTAAAGCTGCTCATGTTCAGCTCTGCAGCAGTGTAATCAGTCCTAATCCCATCTCTTAACACTATCTGCACTCGAGCTGCAGGCTTAAGCAGTCTTAACTGAGAATATATCAGTCTGATGTGGGATTTCAGGAACTGACAGGGGCTGAAGACCTGATCACACCTCAGGTTATTATTGCCGGTTTGAACACTTGCTCCCACTCCAGTGAATGACTCAGGTCACAAGTTGTCATTGCTTGGTGGAAAGACAGTCTGTGGTCTAATTAAATTGTTCCCTTACCAAGAAACACTTGGTAAAAATTTTGTAGTTTCTAAATCTGTCAGTGGTATATGTCAAGGTGATCCTGCAGATGGCCACACACTAGAGACGCAACATAGGCCTGTGTATCTGTAAAATCATGCTGACAGTGTCAGATCACAGCATGTGAAATGAGCAAACCAGAGACATCATGCCTGTGCATGAGTGCTAGGTTAAAGGAAACACACTGATTTGACCTTTAACTCAAATGAATGTAAAGTTAAAGTCAGTCAGGGAGTACTGCAATGTTATGCAATGAGCAACGGCAACTTATAAAAAAAACAACAACATCACTGCTTCATCACTGGTATGTGTTTTTGAATCTTTATTGTCGTTAATCTTTTTTTTTTTTTTTTTACTAAACTAAATATAATTTGTTTATTCAAATGATTTGTCCAATGTATTTGAGTTTTTACTTTTGGCTAAAACTAAAAAAAGTCCATGCAAAAAAAAGAGATTTTTTTTTTTTTAAGTAGGGGCTAGATGCTGTAGTAACCAGTGTTAATTTTGACAGCAAATTTTGATTTAGTTTTAGTCATAGTCTTTTGACTAAAGTGGCATTTAGTTTTAGTCATATTTTAGTCATCGTAAATTGTTTTAGTTTTAGTCTAGTTTTAGTCGACTAAATCTACAGTAGATTTAGTCAACTAAAATCTAATTTAGTTAAATTGTAATGCATTAAGTAAGCATTTCTCTAACAATACACAGAAGCAATACACTGATATACATCTGATATTCTCCAAACTGTTTATGTTCACTTAAGACAACCAACTGTACTTTACTCGCCAAAGCGGACAGTTTTTGACCGTTCTAGTGCAAAAAGACACGAAAGAGAGCTCAATTCAGTACTTGTCATTTCAATTCAGTTTTTGCTTTTAAATGTCTATATAGTTTTTTTATTTCTGTTTTAGTTATTTTAGTACATCAGGTTAAGCTAAAGCTTGGAAACTAGATGAAATAAAATAAGTTTACATTTTTTATATATTTATTTTTTATTTCAGTTAACGTTTATTTCAAGTAATGGAGTTTTATTTATGGTTTTAGGTTTAGTTAACTATAATAACCCTTATACTTGTAAAATATTTTGAATAATGTTTCAAATAATGTTTTAATAAAGTAGTCTTTCCTTCAGAAGACAGAAGATACAGTAGTTTACTATGAATTAAATGGAAATTAAATTAAGTTAAATACAGTTTATTGTGTAAACAAAATAACAATAATGACCAGGGGAAAAAATAATAATAAACCATCCCGAAATACACTGTGACTCTTGTTCTGAAATGTCTGCGGTCTGTACTGTAGTTGCAGGCTGCTCATTTAAGTTCAGGTGAGGGATAATAAAATATGTGTTCTTACAACCATCTAAAACATATTACCGTATAAACATTGTATAGTAAACATAATTCATCAACATTAGCTCATAAGCAATCGCTTGGCATAAATGTGCGCTATTCATTAATTGTGAAGCAGTCTGAAGTGCTGTCTGAACAGCATCGCTTTTCCTGCGATTAGATCAGTACATTACACTTCAAATGTGCGCATCTTCCACACAGGACAGTAGTCCTGACTGGATATCTTCCCAAATCGTCCCTCTCTATCATTTTCAACTCGTTTTTATTTGTTGACGAAAATTAGAATAGATTTTAGTCATAGTTTAGTCATTCAAAACGCATTTTTATTTAGTCATCGTCTCGTTTTCGTCCTTAATTCGTCCTTAATTCGTCAACTGAATTAACGCTGGTAGTAACCACAAAAGTGAGATTCATTGATTTCGACCTGATATAATGTATAATATTTTTGACCCATCTCAGCAGGCTTTTGCCACAGAAACAAAACGATTGGATTTCTGGAGTAATCAATAGTAACTTTTCCACACATTGTATAGAATTCATTATACTGGACAAATAATTATAACAAATTGAAGCAAGACATCACCAAGGAAGGTAGACAAATTAAAATCCAATACTGCAAGTCAAAAACCAGACAAAAAACTAATTCTAGGAAACTCAATATGAAAAGACTTTTCAATAATGAAATTGGTAGACAAAAGAATGACTGGTAACACTTTGCAATAAGGTTTCATTTGCTGACAAATGATTAACACCATAAGTGTTCCATTTTGTACAAAATAAAGGCATTTTGTACAAAATAAAGGCATTTCAAAGCAAACGTCCCTGTTAAACATTAAAGCACACTAGTTTTCCATATTTTGTTGAATACTGACAATTTTATCCTCAAATAATGTTTCCCCAATCAAAAACAGGTGCATAAGCTTAGATCAATGAGGCCTATGATCAATCAGTTCCAAAAATAAATACAAAACTTGTCCTAATTGAAAGAAAACAAGTAGTTTGAAAACAAGTTTTGACCGGGAACACAAAAAATGTTACAGGGTTTTCAACACAGCACAAGGGGTAATAATAAGCTATTGAAAGCTATGTTTACTGTAAATTAATAACAGGTCTCAGTGCTTCCCACAGGTTTGAAATATACTTGCGGTGGTAACCGGGTGAAAAATCCTCCTATTACCCACGGCACAAAAATGGTCTACTACATGTGAAAATTTTTTTTTTTTTACAGTATTTTTATTTATTGAAATTAATTTTAATTGCATAGCTGTTACAGTATAGACGGGCCGGAGACCAAAGATTTAGATTAGATGGTTTATTGAAACACAAGTAGAGCAGTAGGTGATAACAGGTGAGTTTGCTGAAGTAGTAAAGGTGATAGTGGAATGATGAATGGATAATAAAGTCCTTTACGGTTCTCAGGATGGAAGTAAGAAGATGGCGGTGGCAGATTGGAGACGAGGAAGGCTGACGATACTCACACAGACTGGGAAGCACAGGAGACAGGTAAGTAGTACAGGGAGTCCTTTCGGTAAGCCAGAAGTAAGTACCTTGACGTGATAGAGACCGGACAATGAGGGTGAGTGTGTGAGTGTCTTTTATGTTGGTGCTGATGAGTGAACTGATGAGGTGCAGGTGTGCGCGATTAGTACTCAGGGGAAGGAGTGCACTGTGATTGGTGGATGTTGGAGCCTGGCGTGTCTGTGACAGTACCTCCCCCTCCACGGCCCGCTCCTGAGGGTCTTCCTCTTCCACGAGGGGCAGGTCTGTCGGGATGAGCAGCGTGGAAGGTGTCCAGCAGGTTAGGGTCGAGAATGTCGTTGCGTGGAATCCAGGAGCGTTCCTCAGGACCGTAACCCTCCCAGTCTACGAGGTATTCAAGCTGACCACCACGCCGTCGGGAGTCCAGGATCTCTCGTAGGCAGCTCCGTCGTCGAGTAGAAGAGGAAAGGGGGGCTCGGCTGCGGTCACACCAGGCTCTGTGGAGATAGGAACAGAAGGGTGGTGAGGTTTTAGGAGAGACACATGGAATGTGGGGTGAATACAATACTCAGGTGGAAGTTGCAGTTTGTAGGTGACGGGGTTGATCTGCTCCTTGATGATGAACGGGCCAATGAACCTGGGACTCAGCTTACGGCAGGGGAGGCGCAGTCGGATGTCTCGCCAGACGCCAGACTTTCTGTCCAGGTTGGTAGGTAGGAGCTTCGGAACGATGAAGGTCCGCGGTCATCCTGCGCCTCCTGAGGGCACGTTGTAGTTGGTGGTGTGCTGAGTCCCAGACCCTCTCGCTCTCTCGGAACCAGTAATCCACAGATGGTACGTCCGAAGGTTCCCCCGACCAAGGGAACAGTGGAGGTTGGTACCCGAGTACGCATTGGAATGGTGTAAGTCCGGTAGAAGGTTGGCGTAGGGAGTTCTGTGCGTACACGGCCCAACCCAGATACTGGTTCCAAGAGTCCTGGTGGCCATGGCAGAAGGTACGGAGGAAGCGGCCTATTTCTTGGATCTTCCGTTCTGTTTGACCGTTAGATTGAGGATGGTAACCAGAAGACAGGCTGACGGTCACACCTAGGAGGGAGACGATCTCTTGAGACGATCTGGGGTCCTCTATCAGAAACGATGTCTTCAGGGATGCCAAAATATCGGAAGACGTGATTGAACATAAGTTCTGTGGTTTCCATAGCAGTGGGAGAATCTGTCTACTACCACTAGGATGCAGGTGAAGTTATTAGAGACAGGGAGATCAGTAACAAAGTCCACTCCTAGGTATGACCATGGACGGTTGGGAACGGGCAGAGGAAGGAGTTTGCCTGATGATAGATGGCGTGGACTCTTCGAAATGGCGCATTCCCTGCATCCCTGCATGTACCTTCTTACATCAGCTGCCATGTTGGGCCACCAGAAGCGATCTTTCAACAACGAGAGTGTTTCATTGACCCCGTTTTTGGATCCAGGTCGATAAAGAAATCGAGAAGTTGAAGCGTGTGAAGAACAATGCCCAGCGGGCTTGTCTGGGATTGAGGAGAAGAAAGCACATGGATGGAGACAGCTAGGGTTCCCCTGCTGCTGTGATAGGACTGCTCCAACTCCTGTGGTGGAAGCGTCCACCTCCACGATGAAGGGTTTGTCTGGGTCAGGATGAACCAGGAGAGGAGCGGTGGTGAAGGCTTCCTTGAGGAAATCAAATGCTTCTGTGGCAGCTGGAGTCCAGGACAGAGACTTGGGCTTACTACGGAGAAGGTTTGTAAGTGGGCTGGTGATGGAGCTGTAACCTTGGATGAAATGTCTGTAAAAGTTGTCGAAGCCGAGGAATCGCTGGAGCTCTTTAATGGTCTTGGGTGTGGGCCAGTTCCTGATGGCTTCCACCTTCCCCTCGTCCATCTGGATGCCACTGCTGTCGATGTTATAACCAAGGAATTTCACTGAGGACTGATGGAAGGAACATTTCTCGGCTTTAAGGAATAGCTGGAACTCTCTCAGGCGTTTCAGGACCTCTGCAACGTGATGGCGATGTTCGGCCATACTCCGGGAGTAAATCAGGATATCGTCAATATAAACCAGAACGAACTTGTGAAGGAAGTCCCGGAGCACCTTGTGAATGAAATCCTGGAATACGGAGGGGGCGTTGACCAGGCCATATACGGCATAACCAAATGTCCTGTGGGCATGACGAAGGCAGTCTTCCACTTGTCCCCCTCGCATATCCGGATGAGGTTGTACGCGCTGCGGAGGTCCAACTTGGTGAATACAGTGGCACCACAGAGATGTTCCAGAGCTGCTGGGACGAGAGGAAGGGGATACCTGAACTTAACAGTATTAGAGTTTAATGCCCGGTAGTCAATACAAGGCCGCAAGCCTCCGTCCTTTTTCGCCATGAAGAAGAAGCTGGAAGCAGCAGGGGAAGTTGATGGACGGATGTAGCCTTGAGCCAGAGCCTCCCTGATGTATTCTTCAATGGCTTTCTCCTCCGGGATGGACAGGGGATAGGATGACTGAATGACCGGGTTACTTTGTGACCAGATGGAATCGGCCCATTGGAGCGCCTTGCCGTTTAACTGAGAGATTAGAAAAGCTACCTTGGAGAGTTCTGTGGGAAATAAGTGTGGCTGCATCTCCAGGAACAGTGAGCATTGCAGGAGGAATCCGTTGCAATCCTCCGCCGAACCAGAAAAGGGCGCCGGCTTGGCCATGGGACTGGCGTAAACTGGAGGTGAGGAAGAGGTGGCGGTGTTTCCGGAAGTGATGGCTGGTGGAGGTGATGATGGGTTTACTAGAAAAGTGCGATGCAAAGCGTCAACCAGGTTCTGGAATGGATCGGGATGGCTCATACTTAGTTTCGCTGTGTTCTGGTCCGGTCTTCTGTTACAGTATAGACGGGCCAGAGACCAAAGACGTAGATTAGATGGTTTATTGAAACACAAGTAGAGCAGTAGGTGATAACAGGTGAGTTTGCTGAAGTAGTAAAGGTGATAGTGGAATGATGAATGGATAATAAAGTCCTTTACAGTTCGCAGGATGGAAGTAGGAAGATGGCGGTGGCAGATTGGAGACGAGGGAGGCTGACGACACTCACACACAGACTGGGAAGCACAGGAGGTAGATCGGAGACACAGGAGACAGGTAAGTAGTACAGGGAGTCCTTTCGGTAAGCCAGAGGTAAGTACCTTGACGTGAACGAGACCGGACAGTGAGGGTGAGTGTGTGAGTGTCTTTTATGTTGGTGCTGAAGAGTGAACTGATGAGGTGCAGGTGTGCGCGATTAGTACTCAGGGGAAGGAGTGCGCTGTGATTGGTGGATGTTGGAGCCTGGCGTGTCTGTGACAATAGCATACTATTACATTTAATTACATACTAATATTATGTATTATTATGCATTGTAAGTTATGCAGAATTACAGCATTTAAATGGTTCTTCTTTTCCTATGTTCTCCTTGCTATGTCATATAGTGTCTCTCTCAGTGAATGGGACACAGATTTTACTAGTAAAATTTATATAATGAATAATATATGTGTCAAATAATGTCTTTTCTTCCTGTGGGGGAGACTACAATAATTTACTATGAATTAAATGGAAATCAAATTAAATACAATTTATTGTGTAACCAAAATACCAATAATGCCCAGAAGAAGAAGAAGAAGAAAAAAAACTTACCTTTTGACTTTTAATTATAAACAAGCCCGAAATTCACCGGGACTCTTATTTTGAAATGTCTACACAATTGCAGGCTGATCCTCCAGATTCTTACAATCGTCTAAAACATATTATATAAAGGCCATAAAATAGACATTGTCATAATTCAAGTCACCATTATTTATATAGCGCTTTTTACAATGTAGATTGTGTCAAAGCAGCTTTACAGTGATAACTGGTACATTATTTTGGCTGCACAGCAGCTCGTAAGGAATAGTGTCAATGCAGGCAGATCAAAGCACTGTTGAATATCAAATGTCAATTGTCAAGTGTCCCCAACTAAGCAAGCCAAAGGCGACAGCGGCAAGGAACCCAAACTCCAACAGGTGACATCAGGTGGCAAACAGGTGTTAAAATGGAGAAAAAACCTTGGGAGAAACCAGGCTTAGTCGGGGGGCCAGTTCTCCTCTGGCGAACAGTGCTTTGTTACGACTCAGGTTGCTATCATAAGTCAGATATGATCGCAACATTCAAAGTGTTTAATTCAGTTCCATCCATTTGAGGATCGTATTCATCACACCGGTATGGACGGTTGTTGAGGAGATGCGCCACTGGTTGTCATGTTGATGAGGCCTTCACAGTGGATGATCTAGTTGACTCAATCTCTGCTGATACTTCAGGGCTGTGTTGTGGTTGTGTCATGGCGCAGGTCCTCGATCTCACCCGGATACGGCCCGGATCCGGCTGACTACAGTAAACCTCGGGATAAACAGAAAGACTAATATTAGCGTAGATGCCATTCTTCTTCTGATGTAACGAGTACATCTGGTGTTATTGGAAGTGTTCCCGGTTCCGGCTGACCTAATTTATGCAGCCTAATAATCCTTTAACGGATTTGAAAAAATAAATTGATAATGTGTTATGTGTATGCCAGGTTAAAGAGATGTGTTTTTAGTTTAGATTTAAACTGACAGAGTGTGTCTGCTTCCCGAACAATGCTAGGAAGATTGTTCCAGAGTTTAGGTGCCAAATAGGAGAAGGATCTACCACCTGCAGTTGATTTTGATATTCTAGGTATTATTAGCTGGCCTGAATTCTGAGATCGTAATAGACGCGAAGGACTATAATGCATTAAGAGCTCGCTCAGGTACTGGGGAGCTAAACCATTTAGTGCTTTGTAGGTAATTAGCAAGATTTTAAAATCTATACGATGTTTAACAGGAAGCCAATGCAGTGTTGACAGAACCGGGCTGATATGGTCATATTTCCTAGTTCTAGTAAGAACTCTAGCTGCTGCATTTTGTACGAGCTGTAGTTTATTTATCAGGCGAGCAGAACAACCACCTAGTAGAGCGTTACAGTAATCTAGCCTTGAGGTCATGAACGCATGAACTAACTGTTCTGCATTTGTCATCGAGAGCATATGTCGTAATTTAGATATATTTTTAAGATGGAAGAATGCGGTTTTACAGATGCTAGAAACATGGCCTTCAAATGAAAGATTGGTATCAAAGAGCACACCCAGGTTCCTAACTGACGACGAAGACTTAACAGAGCAGCCATCAAGTGTTAGACAGTATTCTATGTTATTACGTGAGGAAGTTTTTGGTCCAAAAATTAGAATATCTGTTTTTTCTGAATTTAGTAGTAGGAAATTACTGATCATCCAATTTTTTATATCAGCTATGCATTCCGTTAATTTTGTGAATTGGTAAGTTTCGTCAGGGCGCGAAGAAATATAGAGCTGAGTATCATCAGCGTAACAGTGAAAACTAACACCATGCTTCCTGATGATATCTCCTAAGGGTAGCATGTACAGAATGAAAAGCAATGGTCCTAGTACCGAGCCTTGCGGTACTCCATATTCAACTTGTAATTCATCAACTTGAGTTCATTAGCAACAGCTTGGCATAAATCTGATCTTTTCGTTGATTGAGAATCACTTTTAAGCAGTCTGAAGCGCCGCTGCGCGAGCCTGTAGAATGCGGAATAGCGCCGCCTTGTGACTTTGCAACATGCAGCGCTCTTTGTGAAATATCCACCGCGTCTCTGCAGTGCACGTGGTAATGTCAGCGGGAGTATACAGTTCTGACGCACACGTAACGAGCAGGTACGAAACACGTAGGGCGAGGTGAGATTTTCCACTAGTTAATCAATCGCAGATGGTTTCATTATCTTGGGCGGATACAAAATTATACGAGGATAAAAGTAATAAAAGCATAAATGTGTCTCCAAATATACTTGGGCGGCCGTTAATATACCTGGGCGGCCCGCCCAAGTAAAGCCTATGTGTGGGAAGCACACCGTCTTCATTACATGCTTTCCTTGTCCTCAAATTCAGTTGACCAGTGATAATACCTCTTGTGGTGAGATAATGACATTACATGTGACAATACAGTGGTTTATGTAAAAAAAAAAAATTAAATATAGCTTTGTGAGAAGTACATTACAATTCAAAAGTTTGAGGTCAGTTAAATTAATTATATATATAAAAAAACTAAAAATTCTTTTAACAGAAATTACTACTTCAGCAAGGATGCTTTAAACTGATCAAAAGTAACAAAGTTGTTACAAAAAAAAATTCTATTTCATATATATTTTGTTCTGTTGAACTTTCTATTCATCAAAGAATCCTGAAGAAAATGCATCATTGTTTATTAAGCAGCACAATTGTTTCAACATTGATAATAAGAAATGTTCCTCAGCACCAAATGAGCATTTTAGAATTATTTCTGAAGGATCATGTGATACTAAAGATGGAAATTTTAATAATATTCCAAGTCAAGTAGGTGACCATCTTTATTTATATAGCGCTTTTTACAATGCAGATTGTGTCAAAGCAGCTTTACAGTGATAGAGGGAACAATTTTGGCTGTACAGCAGCTCTAGAATTCTTTTTAAATATTATTATTCCACAATATTCACAATGCACATTACAAAAAATACATATTCTTTCTTTCATACTCATGAGTGACAATGGAATTTATTTAGATTATTCTGATAGGGAACCCAGCAATCAATTTGCATTATTTTTTCTTTGGTATTATTTTGTATGATCTTGTATTGTGTTATAATCTAACAGTCTCTACAGCATGACAGCTTTATAGATGTAACATACTGTAGAATATTAGTCTTTTCTTTGCACCAGAGCGCAGAAAGAACCCAGTGTTTAAAAAGTGTCAGCTGTTCTACCAAGTGTGAGGTATGGACAATATAAACAAAAGGAATAATGTTCAGGGTGTTCTGGGATATCAGAGTGCCTCAATGCAGGTCTGCATATATTCTTAAAAGAATAGTTTCCCCATTAAACGAATATTATGTCATTATTTACTCACTCTTTTATTCCTCCAAACCCATTTCTTCCATAGAGTAGATGCAGTGTGGTCAGTATTTTGTCTGCATGCCATAGCTTGAAAATATTAAATAAACATGTTGGACATGAGCAGCTACCTTGAATTTTTTTAATCAGATTTTGTGAATTCCCATGTTTACGGTAAGTAGAAATGTGTGTGAAATGGACAACACAATGCAACAAATTATCTGTTTAACGAACCCCTTTCAAGGACCAGAAAGCTCAATTAGGATTTCATTTGTAGTGTAATTAGCTGTCATTTTTTCCGTCATTAGTTCCAAGGATGTGGTGTAATTAGGGGGCAGGGGATTTCCCATTCAGGCTTAACATATTTTAGGTTCAGTCCGTAAGTGTGGCTGATTGTATTCCTTGTATTCCCATAGGAAACTCCACTGCACGCGGAACTACATCCACATGCACCTGTTCGTGTCCTTCATTTTGAAAGCCATTGCTGTCTTCGTCAAAGATGCGGTGCTGTATGATGTTGTTCAAGAGTCTGACAACTGCTCCACTGGCTCTGTAAGTTAATTATTGCACAGTCATTTTCTCATGGATCCCTCAGCAGTCTGTAATAGTTTCAGTTAGCAAACCATGTGATTTCCACACGCAGCAAACCAAGTATTCATCTAGCATTGTTAGTAATCAGCGTAAATATAGTATATCCCAGCTGACCGCGTTTACATTTTTTTCATACTCACGGGTCTCGTGGTTAACAGAGGTGTCTTGGGCCTCTCGACTGTTATGTCTGCTGCTAAACATCTATGGGCATAACTTCACACTCGCTGCTGAACTTACTGCTCTTGGTGACCTCTTTTTGAACCAGCTTACCGAAATGCTTGATCCAATCATTCTGGATGGTGTGTACTCCCACTGTTATTGTTGTAGCCCCTCAAGCCAATTCAATTTCACAGATTTTCATTTCACAAAATTGCAGAATCACAAGATGTAATGTGAATTTTGGGTCATTTTTTACACTGACGCCATAGGGTATTTTTTTTTTTTTGTGCTAGTTTTACACTACTATGCTGATAAGCCAATGTATACAGGTGTATACAATGTAAGCTTCTTGTCTAGTTTAACCAGTAATATTTCCAGAAACTCCACCAGGAGAATAGCTGGTTGACTACTCTCACCAGCTATGTTTTGCTTAAACCAACACCATACTAGCTCCAAACAACCAGAAATTTGTGAAAACAGATGAAAGAGGGGAAGTGACTAAATTAAAAATAAAAAGCAGGTAAAAGAGTGACAGTGACAAAATTTAAAAGCAAGTAAAAGAGTGACAGTGACAAAATTAACATTAGACCATGCAAGTAAAATAGCAAAAGAAGTTTAAAAAAGCAGGTAAAATAGTGACAGTGACAAAATTTAAGCTAGACCATGCTAGTAAAACTAGTAAAAAATCAATTAAAACAGTGGCAATATGCAACTAAAAAAGCTAAAAGTAGTAAAAAAGCGGGTAAAAGAGTGACAGTGACAAAATTAAAATTAGACCATGCAAGTAAAACAGCAAAACTAATAAAAAAAATTTTTTTAAATCATATACAACCCGAATTCCGGAAATGTTGGGACGTTTTTTAAATTTGAATAAAATGAAAACGAAAAGACTTTCAAATCACATGAGCCAATATTTTATTCACAATAGAACATAGATAATATAACAAAAATTTTACACTTTAATCCACTAAATGAGCTCATTTCAAATTGGATGCCTGCTACAGGTCACAGGGGCAACAAATGGCTGAAAAAGCAAGAAATTTTGAAAAGATTTCAGCTAGGAGAACATCTAGCAACTAATTAAGTTAATTGATATTAGGTCTGTAACATGATTAGCTATAAAAGAGATGTCTTAGAGAGGCAGAGTCTCTCAGAAGTCAAGATGTGCAGAGGCTCTCCAATCTGTGTAAGAGTGCGTAAAAAGATTGTGGAATATTTTAAAAACAATGTTCCACAATGTCAGATTGCAAAGGCTTTGCAAATCTCATCATCTATAGTGCATACAATCTTAAAAAGATTCAGAGAAACTGGGGAAATCTCTGTGCGTAAGGGACAAGGCTGAAGACCTTTATTGGATGCCCGTGGTCTTTGGGCCCTCAGACGACACTGCATCACTCATCGGCATGATTGTGTCAATGACATTACTAAATGGGTCCAGGAATACTTCCAGAAACCACTGTCGGTAAACACAATCCGCCGTGCCATCTGCAGATGCCAACTAAAGCTCTATTATGCAAAAAGGAAGCCATATGTGAATACGGTCCAGAAGCGCCGTCGTGTCGTGTGGACCAAGGCTCATTTAAAATTGACTCAAAGTGGAAAGTGTTCTATGGTCAGACAAGTCCAAATTTGACATTCTTGTTGGAAATCACAGACGCCATGTCCTCTGGGCTAAAGAGGAGGGAGACCTTCCAGCGTGTTATCAGCGTTCAGTTCAAAAGCCAGCCAGCAAGTAGGTAAAAGAGAAACAGTAACAAAATTAAAATTAGACCATGCAAGTAAAAAGCAAATAAAAGAGTGGCAGTGACAAAGTTAAAATTAGACCATATAAGTAAAACTAGTAAAAGAGTGTCCATGACATAATTAATATTAAACCATGCAAGTAAAACAGCAAATAAATTTTGCATGTTTCCATCTGGACCTACACCAGACCAGCTTAAACCAGTCTGGAGCAATTCATGCTTGTTTTAGCTGTTTATTTGAATATTCAAAAAAAAAAAAAAAAAAATCTAAAAAATGAGATGAATCAGTTTCAATATATTTAGCAGGGTTGTGGTCTCCTGACTGCTAGTAATAATGAAGGACATTTTCTGAGATGACTGTTGAGTTGACTATTGATTGAACTTAACAAAGGAGGATAAACCTCTCAATAAACGTGGCTTCTTATCACAGTGAATAGAGTGAGTGTGCTTCTAAAGTGAAGTGCCCTGTTGTAACACGTGTCCAGTTTTCAGATCTGGTGTCTCTCAATGTCTGTAGTTTGAACAGGAATTTACAATAGATCAAGGCCGTCTGTGAGATCTTCAGAAGTATGATTCGCTTTCAAACATTTGCATTTTAAGGCAAGTGGATTTTAAATGCAAAATGCTTTTTACAACAATGATTGTAGGTAGAAAAAGGTCTGAAATGGTCTGTGGCAGAAAGGATGCACATGTTTAAATGTGGACAGTCCAATCGAGTCTCTCTTTTTACGGGTCATTTGCTGAAAATTCATGTCGCTCTAGGCTTTTTTCTGTGGAACAAAATGTCAAATGAAAATGTCTATGAAAACTGGTTCTACCATAAAAAATTCTACCATATTCTTATTTTGGTGCCAAAACAATTGAATAGCCATCTCTTGACATAAATTGCAAAAGCCACAGTTTACATCTGTATCTACGATTCATAGTGATCACAGTTTTTACATCAATTTGCTAGGCTAAGATTTGAATCCATGTCTTTTCTTTTTTTCACCCATTACAGAGCCTATATATTACAATGCTTACATTTATATAAAGAACTACTAAGAAGTGCCCCTCAAAACACCTTACATCATTCATCTGCATAAAAAAATATTACTAATCTACTGTGGAATCAGTGAATATTCACAGCTAGGTTATGTGTCAAGCTGCCTTATTAACATTATTCTCACCTTTAAATAACAGTAGGCCCATGGGGAATGGCAGAATGATTGCCAGAAAACAGCATTACAAAAATAATTAGTTGCAGTGGTTTTATGTATGATACATAATAAATGCATTATAAAAAGCAGTTGAGAGGTGCAGCTCAGCAGAAGGTGTTTGTTAGCCATTTGTGTAGTTGAGCCTGCAGCGAAAGCTTTCTATCTATTTCAGGGGCCACGTGCCCTGAGCAAGAGGCTGCAGCTCTCAGAGTAATTTGGGATGATTTGTGTGCATTAGAACTATGAGCCGGATCCATTCATCCTGCACTGCCTCATTTTACAAGCCCAAAAGGAGAAAGCATCATTCAGAGCCTTCTGCTGTCTAAACTGTCAATTGCTTCATCAACCCAATTCTTTTCTTTTGCCTGTAAGACATGAGCTCTCATTTTGAGACTGTTGCAGAGAGGAACAGAATTTAAGATGTGTTAATCTTTCTATGATCCTCAGATCACGGAGCTTAAAGAAGTATTTTTAGAAAGACTGAGAGTTTTATTGTTATGTACAAAACTACATATTTTCAAAATCAAGGTGGGTGTCTGAACTCGACCTGTCAAACCAGACCACCATCAGGTGCTTTTAAAGGGATAGTTCACCCAAAAATGAAAATTCTGTCTTCATTTACTCACCCTCAAATTGTTCCAAAACTGTATACATTTCTTTGTTCTGCTTTGAAACAAAGGAAGATATCTGGAAGAATGTTTGTAAACAAGCAGGAAAAAAATACTGTGGTAGTCAATGGGGGGTGAGATCTGCTTGGTTACAAACATTCTTCCAAATATCTTCCTTTGTTGACTTAAAATTTACTTTTTAAAATATATTTTTATGAAACTGTTTTTGCAAAAGCAGACAGTTATGACACCAAACTTTTAGATAGCAGTGAATATTCATAATTCTCTATGCCAATTTCGATACCACAGCTAAAACTACTAGCTTAACTAATATAAATTTAAAACATTATTAAATTGGTTGTTGGTTGTTGTGGCAAGCACTGAGGGACAACAATTGAAGATCCAAACGCAGTTTATTGAAAACACAATCCAAAGTAATAGTCCATTAAACAGGCAGAAGGTCAGAGCACAGTAAATCAGTCCAAACAAACAAACAAGACCAGAGGGCAAGACAGGAACGGGAAAACCAGGATATGAGCAGATATCAAAGACCAGGAACATAGAAACAGGGAAAACACTCAGTAATGCTGTGAACCATGAGACAAGACTTCGCAAAGAGACAAACAATAGAACAGCTGCACATGATTACACAGATGACAGACAAAGCATTGTGGGAAACTGAGTCCATGATGTGTGTAGTGTCAATGGCAGCTGGCAGGTGTGATATTAGGCTTGTTCGAGATACATCTGCGCAGACTGATCGGCGTATGACATCAAAGTATTGTGAGAGCGTTTGAAGAGCATACGACTCCTTAAGGCAGGAACACACCAAGCCGATGCTGACGAACTGGGGGCGACGAAAGCAGACTGCAGGGTTGGCTCACGTCGGCAGCGTCTGGGTCCAAAGTTGCCCTGACACACCAAACCGACGCTCGACAGCCGACGGCCAAGTAGCACGTTCGTTCTGCGCCTACATAAGATGAAATGCCTTTCCGTACCTGCAGGTGGCAGTAGCTGAACAGCCAACCAGAATGATCAGATGGCCCGACGGGCCGACGAACTCCGACGCCGATTCAACATGTCAAATCGGCCGAAAAAAAACAGCAAGGACCAACTTCAGCCAATGGTGCGGAACACACTGAGAAAACAGTCAGCCGATGAACAAAAACTGCCTGATGGCCGACCGTCGGCTTGGTGTGTTCCTGCCTTTTTGCTTATGAATTGTTCTTGCGGTACTTTAATGTCATACGCCGATCAGTCTGTGCAGTGCCGATGCATCTCAAACAAGCCTAGCATCACGTCCACCAGCTGCGAGTGCCCTTGCATGCCTGCAGAGGGCACTGTTTCCACTAACAGTACACACATCATGGACTCAGTTTCCCACAATGCTTTGTTCTGTCATCTGTGTAATGCTGTGCAAGACAAGACTTCGCAGTGAGACAAACAACTGAACTGGGTTATATAAGGAGTAAGACAAAGGGATAATGAGGTGATAATGATGGGAAACAATTGCACATAATTACACAGATGACAGAACAACGCATTGTGGGAAACTGAGTCCATGATGTGTGTAGTGTTAGTGGAAACAGTGCCCTCTGCAGGCATGCAAGGGCACTCGCAGCTGGTGGACATGACAGACATAAATAGTCAGTCAGTTTTTAATATGCTTTAAGACAAACCATGTGCAAATTAATAAGTTAACACCATTGCTGAGTGTTTTCTCTTTAAAACTGCAGCAAACCAAAGACAGTCTCAAACCCACGGTTTAAAATCGCTGGTGTTTCTGACATCACAAACTACCTTATAACCAATCACATCAACGTGCCTGTGGGCTTTAGCATGTCATTAACTGACCGTGCAAGGGAGTCTCAAAAGAAGGTTATCCCTGTATATTTTTCTGTTGATATGAAAAATCGGGTAGATTTAGCAATATGGCGGGTGTATGATGCATATTACGATGTTATGATGAACTATATGCCTTTCTCCACTGACATTAAGGTGTTCAAAGCATTTCTAAGGATACTGATTGTTAGAAGGCAGCTGTCTGACTCGTGAATGTGAACATGGTTTGTGTAACATTAGCAACACATTTTTAGCTGTTTGATAATGTAGTCAAGCAGAATGCTAATTATATTAATTACCGTTATGTGTCCGACTTTGTAAAAAGCGATACCAATGTGCAGCGTTTACTTCAGTAAGTTGATAAGTGGATCTCGTCTGAGCTCGTGTGAGTGGGTTGAGGCGGGACTAATTATCATATTCATTGATCCATGTATATTAAATAAGGCGAGGGTGTAGAGTTACATTCAAGCTATTTTATGGCATGAATAATTTTTTTTTTTTCACAGGATAAAACGTGTATGTATGTATGTAATTTTGGTGATCAAAGATTAGCTTTAAGGGATAAAATTATTAACTACAAGGGGACTTTAACAACAATGTTGACCAGAACACCTTGGATAGAAAACACAATACAAATAAAATTATTATTCTTGAACACACTACTGTTCAAATGTTTAAGGTTGATAAGATTTTAAAATGTTTTTGAAAAAAGTGTCCTATTCTCACCAGGGCTGCTTTTATTTGATATAAAATACAGTAAAGCTGTAATATTGTGAAATATTATTACAATTTAAAATGTTCTATTTTAATATATTTATTTAAAATGTAATTTATTCCTGTGATGACATCTGAATTTTCAGCATCGTGATCCTTCAGAAATCATTCTAATATGCTGATTTGCTGCTCAAAAAACATTTCTTATTATCAATTTTGAAAATTCTGTTGCTTAATATTTTTGTGGAAACCATGATACATTTTTTTCATCATTCTTTGATCAAAAGACCAGCATTTATTTGAAATAGACATTTTTTGTAATATTTTAAATGACTTTACTGTCACTTTTAATACAATTAATGCATCCTTGCTAAATAAAAGTAATTTTTTCTTTTTAAAAAAACAAATAACTCTTTACTGACCCCAAACTTTTGAACAGTAGTGTATGTACATTGCAAGGAAACAGAAATGAACATTTTAGTATTTTTTTATGTGGTACTACTTGAATATTTGGTTATTTCTTACCTTTAAAATATTTTTTCCCTCTCTCCTCCTTTGCGACAGTCAAAAGTTAGGAGTCATTATTAATTCATTCTTCTCTTGAGCATGAGGGCATGGCGTTTTTAGCGTGATGCTTTATCTTTGCCCTGTTTTTTCTTTTTGCCTTTAACCACTTACACCCTCCTGTCTGATTTCATTCCATTGTGTTTGTCTCACAGTTATTTGTTTATAGTCTTCCTGCAGTCTGCCTGCCATGTCTCACTCTCTTCCCGTCACAAATCCTCACTACCTCCCACCGGTTCCACCCAAACAGAACCACTGCTTTCAGGAACCCCCCCAAAAAAGGGGGAGCACTAGCTAGGCAATACATGACTTACATAATTACTACAGTGATTAGGGTTTGTAATTTGAGGAATTACAAATACAATTTTATTTTTCCCTGTGTACATTTTTGCTAACTTAAAAATGGTTCTTTTAATTACTGTTCAATGAAGGGTTCTTTGGGGGGAAAGCAGTAGTCACACTGCGTACTTTATTTACAATTTGTTGTTATCATCTTGGTAAGTATCAGGATGCACCTACTCCTCTAAAAGATGAGCACTCAAGGGTGTGAATGACTTCTTTAAAGCCATTTTCATTTCCTCTGTCTCTGATTTTCAGGTTGGCTGCAAAGCTGTGATTGTCTTTTTCCAGTACTGCATTATGGCAAGCTTCTTCTGGCTCCTAGTGGAAGGTCTGTATCTTCATGCTCTGTTGGCCGTCTCTTTCTTCTCAGAGAGGAAGTACTTGTGGTGGTACATTCTGATTGGTTGGGGTAGGTGTCATAATATTTATGTGCATCTTACTCACCGTTTGTTAACCTTTGACATACTGATTATGTCAGTAAGCCATATAAAGTGACTGACTCAAATACGCTCTCATTTTACCCCGCTGCAGGAGGCCCAATGATTTTCATCATGGCTTGGAGCTTTGCCAAGGCTTACTTCAATGATGTGGGGTAAGATAAACACATCAGTCAAAGGCTTAAATTATTTCATGTAAAAATCAAGACATAAAATTATGCGAGCAAAAATGTACACATGACATCTGTATGCCGTTTTTTTTTTTTTTTTTTTCAGATGTTGGGATATAATTGAAAATTCTGACTCATTCTGGTGGATTATCAAAACCCCGATATTAGCTTCAATTCTGGTGAGAGTCCTTTAGTCTCCTACAGTATCTGACATGACATGTATTTTATATTTTTGTTCTTTTATATATTTTATTTTTCATTACTTAGTATTTTATATATTTTAGCGCATTCTTTTTAAATGTATTTTTCATTGTTCATTTTTTAATTTATATTTATATATTTTATTTTTATATTTTCATTTTTTTGTATTTTATATCGTTTTAGTGCATTCTCTTTTCTATCTTTTCTCTATCTTTTCTCTTATTTTTAATGCTTTTATTTTTATATTTTCTATATATTTTAATATATTTTCAGTCTTTCATATTTTATATAGTGTTTTTCTTTTTATATTTTTGTATTTTTATAAATTTTTATTCTTTGGTATTTTTGTATATTTTGTCTATTTTTTTGCTTGCTCCTGAAAGAAAAGGCAAATTTTCATGATCTTTATTATGGTCCTACAAATCCATGAGTTAATCTGGCTCCACATAATTAATATAATTTTCCCTGTCATAATTATCGAAAGCTCTCAGATTACAAAAAGTGATTAGATACACATCTGTGAGCAAGCTCTTAATAATTATTGTGAAAACATCATAGCAATCAATCTCAAATTTTTTTCTCTCAGTTTTGCTGCTTGTTTATACATTTACAATATGATGATTTGCCTTAGTCCTGAGTGTTAAGATTTAAGTAACACACAAAACTTGTTGACGTATGTGCCAGGCAATGTTTCCCTCCAGGTATTTACATTATACATGAAATATCAATAAGGGCTGAAAGGTGTGAAAAACATTCTTAAAATCCTTTCTTGGCTTTTCTTTTAAGAGATTTAAAGGAAAAAGAGAAGCAATTGAGAGAAAGAATGAAAGAGAGAGAGAGAGATCTGTCAGTCTAATCGAATGTTTATGTCGATTTATTTATAGTGTCTGGGTTTTGCTATTTTAGTCTGAAATACTGAGGCACTTCTTGTCTTCCTTCACTCAGACATGCCTATTGCACAGTTACTGCTTGTTTTTGCTAGTCAGAAAGTAAACAGTCTTAATACAGTCCATCTTGTCAACTTAGAGTTAATGTTGTCTATCTCGCTGACGTCTTAAGGAGGTAGTTTTGTTCTGTACCTTTGCTAATAGAAGTCATTCCCTGCTTTCTCCGAAAAGCAATAATATTCACTGTGCTTCAGGACCATTGACTTTATGACCCCTCAGTGATTTCAGGAATCTTTGCTGAATCACGACACGAAGCTGTTCAAAATAACGACACCCGCTATTTTGTTATTTTGCTTTTCCACCAACAACAGATGAACTTTATCCTGTTCATTTGTATCATCCGGATACTGCGGCAGAAGATCAATTGTCCTGACATTGGGAGAAATGAATCAAACCAATATTCGTAAGTATTTTGGATTCCATTCAGACATGTTTTTGCATTAAAATAAGATTAATTTTGTAATTTGTTCTCTTAATGCTGCCTTCACGTGCTCTCGGAATTATCATAATTACAAAATTCCTAGGTCTCCCATTTCGACTTGAATGTGATGAGCTCATAATCACGACTTCAGAAGTGGGAATTATCAAATTTCAGATAGAATGTGAAATCTCCTCACCTTGCTGAGAAGTCCAGCTTGAAATTTAAAGGGATAGTTCACACAAAATGAATATTCTGTCATCATTTACTCACCCTCACGTCGTTCAAAAGCCATTTGACTTACTTTCTTCTGTGAAACACAAAAGGAGATGTTAGTCTGGTGTGAGACATCTTGACAAATCTGAATGAGATTCAAGAACTGCAACAAAGGTGAAGATTACCTGTGAATATCGACTTAAATTTCAGTCTTCAGTCCTTACAGCTATAGTATGACTTCAGAATACTTGGAATATAGCAAATGAGTCATATGACTAATTTTACTTTGTTTATGGTACTTTTATGGTGTTTTTGCATCCTTTTTGAAGCTTGACAATAAATAAATGATGACGGAATATTCATTTTTGGGTGAACTATCCCTTTAAATGCTGGCTAAGTTTGGTTAAAATGGATAAGTGCTGGTCTAGCTGGTAGTCCAGCCTGAGGCTGACCAGCAAAACCAGGAGAAAACAAAAGCCGATTGGCCACAAGAGTCTTGTTGGTTCAGATAGTTATGAAGTCTGATAAGGACATCAGCTTCTAAAGCACAACTTCTGCTGTAGACCAGCTATTCTGGTCTTTTTGGCTGGGTGAGGATGGGAGGTACATGAGAAACATTTTAGTTTATGTAATTTTAACACAGGCATAAAATATGGGGATATTTTAGCTGGTCTCTCCAGCAGCGAGTGAGAACCGACTGCACTGCAATCTCATCATCTAAAATGTCACTGGCTCTCTCCGCCATTGTTCGGATGATTTAATGTCCTTTGTCCTTGAGTAGCTCTGCACTATGCAGTTTGCACAAAACAAGACTCATTTCTTAAGCACCTCCAATTTTCTACCCAGCATCACTAATGTTGTTATTCCAAAAGTATGCTTTTCGATATTACCTGGTAATAATATCATTTTCAGCCCCACGCTGAGTGCAGGTTATGAATGACACCAAAGTATCGCATAAAGCTATTTGTTATGTTTTTTCCCCCTTCTTTTCTATAGGAGGCTGGCAAAATCCACACTTTTGTTGATTCCACTCTTTGGGATAAACTTCATCATATTCGCTTTCATTCCTGAGAACATAAAAACTGAACTAAGGCTTGTGTTTGACCTCATTCTTGGGTCATTTCAGGTATGTCTGAGGATTTAATCACTCAAACTAGCTGTAAAAACAAAAAGTACAGAGCCCAAATATCAATAGTCTCAAGTGACAGGAAATTCTCTCAGGCTAATGGTAGGACTGTTGTTCAGATAGCAGAATAGTTTAATGATGTCTGGTAGAACTGCTCAAGGGTCCTCAAACAGTCTCCAAAGAGAATCTCTGTCGCACACACTTTAGCTATTGGCTGTTGTTGTTTTTTTTAATGGCATAATTGGGTGTTTCTTCAACTGTGGGTACTTTTTACCCTGCAGATGTTTAGAAAATAAACGCTCTTAAAAACACTTTCCACAATCTCATCAGTTTATTCATTTTAATTTAAGATCATAGACATTTCCACCACATCTCAAATGATGTAATGTATTTAATGGCATTCTGTGTTAGAAATTATGGTGGTGAAAAATGTCATTAATCATTGTTTTAAAGATAAAATTGTTTTATATATACAGTCAAACCAAAATTTATTCAGACACCTTGAACATTTCATTAATTAATACAGTTTATTCAGTATAGTTTAAAAAAAAATGGTAATAAAATATGACAAGATCTCAGAGTTCGATCTCAGAACACTCACGACGAGGAGATATGCAGGAATACAGACTTTAATGACGAAATACATAGGAACCAGGAGTTAAACAGGAGACAACCACATTCACAATAAATGAGAACCGACAAAGAACACAGGGAATATATACAAGGCAAACAGAGGAGCAACCGAGACTAATTAACAAGACACACCTGAACTAAGGACACTAATCAAATGAGTAACCAAGGATACTAAATAATGGCGGGAAAAACAGAACAAAGGAGGACATGTGACAAAAGACAAAACAAACAGAGTCCAAAACAGATGTAACCCTGACAAAACATGGTCAGGTCAAAGTGTCTGAATAATGTTTGGTTTCAAATTTTTATCAGTTTTACTGGTAGTCCACTGTATGAAGAATTTTTGGGTATAATATGTCACAGTTTACTTTATTTTGCTATCCTCACTTACATAAATGAACTATAGTGTCCTACACACACTAGTAAAAATATATCAAAAATTTCTGAATAATTTTTGGTTTGACTGTATATATATATATATATATATATATATATATATATATATATATATATATATATATATTAACAAGCCTGAGTAAAACTTAAAAAATCTTAAAAAAACTAATTTGAAAAATAGAAAAAAACTAAACTAAACAAAAAATTATAAAGGCATGGTAAACAGTTTCCAAATGTGACCTTCATATACCAAAAAAATAAAAATAATAATAATATTTAAAATAAGGTTCTGGGGACAAAAAAAAGTACCCCAATTATAAGTTTCTTAGGCAGAGCCACCAGAGTGACTAGCATGAATTCAAGAAGGATCTGCCCTGCTTAGTTAAATATACCTTTGTCTGCTTCAGGAGGACTCGCCAACTTATATTTTTAGGCCACAGTCATAGACAGTCTGGTGGGAATCTCTAGACATTTAGCACATTGTCATTCATGTGTGTAATGCTTTGACTGAAATGCCTACACTGGACCTACAGTGATGTATGAGTAAGTTGTTCTTACTTGTTTTCACAGGGTTTTGTGGTAGCTGTACTCTACTGTTTTCTGAATGGAGAGGTAAGACAGATGGATGGATGGATGGATGGATGGATGGATGGATGGATGGATGGATGGATGGATGGATGGATGGATGGATGGATGGATGGATGGATGGATGGATGGATGGATGGATGGATGGATGGATGGATGGATGGAAGGAAGGAAGGAATGTTTAGGTGCATTAATTCACAACTGATCAGAAGCCACTTCCTATATTGAAGTCTTATTCAATTTCTCTAAAGCTAAAAGCTAAAACCCTTGAAGCCTGTAATTGGCTTATATTCTGTTACCTCACATAGGCTGTAAATAGCTCTAGATGTACTGGCAGAGGTGGCCTATTACTTTGATATATGCGTTGATGTTCATAGCGTCTTGGGGCTTCTTGCTTGTACAGATTAAATAAAAGGGTCACGGGTTGCAGGCTCTAGCACCAGGTACATTAGAATAATTTGAAGTGTTTGTGCACCACAGATAAAGTTTAGCAGCTATTACACAAACTTATACTACTTTCTATGTGTAAAATTACTGTTTTACCTTAAAAAGGTTCCAGGCTCATTGGAAATATATGACTTTTGCTACATTTCTAGAAAACCTAAAATACACTGCTCAGAGTACATTTTGCCGCACTTTTCAGGTTAAGTAAACATTAAAGGCCCTTTCAAACAAATTATGATTACGGGGCAGGTTATTGATTAATAAAGATTTATTTTTGTACGATTCCTTGCACAATACTATGTTATGATTATGAATTCAAAACACTTTTACCATAGTGCATGATGTGGAAACTAATACATTTTCATGTTTACATCACATAAGCAGCTTTTCTTATGTAGTAAACTTGCTCGTTAGCTCACCTGGTACAGCTTTGCACTTGTGATGTGGCAAGCTCAGGTACGAGTATTCAGAAATACGATCACAATAAAAGATTTAAAAGACTTGTAGAAGCAAGCTAAAATGGCATGGTTGCTTTACCAAATGCTTCAGCAATCTTTTCTCTTTTACTATCAGTTAGTAAAGTAGGTTTTAGTGTAGGTGGTATGTTATTTTCAAATACGCCAGAGCGTTAATTTTTGTTTTGATTTTGTACGACATGACTGCATTTTATCCATCACCAATTGATTGGATTGGATCTTGTCCGTCTTTCAGGTCCAAGCTGAGATCAAGAGGAAATGGAGACGATGGCACCTTGAAAGATTTCTGGGTCCCGACACCAAATACCAGCACCCATCCATGGGCAGCAACGGCAACAACTTCAGCACACAGATCTCCATGCTGACTCGCCGCGCCTCTACGTGTCAGGACGAAACATCCATCACGATCTAACCTAGCATCTACAATGACGTGGTATTGTCACACCAGAATGAGAGGCCATGATGATGTTCTACTGAAATAGTTCTGAATTTCAGTTACTACATATAATTCTTTGGAGGTATGAGCTACTAAACCTTTGAATATAGCGCAGTTTGATGCCGTAAAAGTCATTGACGAGGTTCTTGTATGAAAAACTCAGTATCAGATCACCTTCTGCAACACATAAAACCTGTAAATAAAGCCACAGTGGTCTTTTGGAGAGCAGAGATATTGTAGTTCTAGACTTTTACAGTCATTTTGTGCAGACTCGGCTCTGCAAGGACACAGATGCAACAGCATCATCAAGAATGAATGATGATACGTTGTAGGAAAAAGAGGTTAGGGATTCTCTACCTGGACTGCTCTTATATATTTTTGCTTATGAGGTAAGTTAAAAAAACAAAACAAAAAAAGAAACAAAAAGGCAACCAAAAGTGGATTGTTGAATATCCAATATATGGAGATACACTGTAGAGACCAAATGTGATGTTTCTTCGAAACATGTCGTTCATAATTTTTTTTGACAATGTTTTTAGATCTGTGTGTGTGTAGGCACGTTTGGAAGCCGAATGCCCTTCTCTGCACTATCATTCATTCCAGATCAGTCATCCCAGCAGTATCAACATTCAGTGTGCATGCTTGTTTTACTGTCATTGTGCCATGTATCGCAGTGACATGATGGTTTTATGGTCTAATGACAAATCCTTTTGTGCAAAGAACAAACTATCCATTGTTGTTCCTGCCAAGGATAGCACTGTTGGAGCTTGATAAAACTGTCATGGACTTTGACAATGCTTATTATTAATCTTAATGAATAATACACGTCCACCAATTCATGCTAACAATGGAAGTGGTACTTGAGTGCATTGTAAGTCTTTGCACTAATACTATTGGTGTGGCATCTGTAAACTTGCCATCTCCATTGTACTGTGACAAAAAATAGATTTTCATGTCCTTTGGTTTCAGTAACAACTTTGAGTGCTTGTTCAACTAGAAGGATTTTGGTGTTTATGTACAAGCTAAAGGAAAATTAAAAAAAGCAGGCCGTACTGTCACACCAACGCTAGTGTCTCACAGTTCTTACTCATTGGGATGGACTTGCAACCAGATCAAGGCCTGTGAAGTTCCGGAAAGCGACTCAAACTGGGTCAGTGCCACATCAAGGTAGTTCAGTTTGGATTGTGGTCTCTCATGTTTTTGTTTCCAGTGGAGTGTAAAATAATTATGTACAGTCACATCTGATAATATATAAAGGGAGTGTACAGTAAATTAATTTTAATGCTACAGATGGGATGTCTCGCAAAGGTTATAATAAAATATATGTTTAAGCCTCAAATCACTGCCCAACATTGTTCGATTACTTAATTTTTTAAATGTTAAATGTGTGATTAGCCAGATTACCTCTCATCTGTCACAATAAAGAATGTATATTCTTATAAAAATATGTTCAAGTTGAATAAAATGTTATTTTCAATATATAAAAGATCAAAAATCTATAATAGTTAGCTGGCTTTGTGAACTTTATACAAGTGCTTAGGAAAAGGTGCCTATTTTATTCAGTTGCGCTGTACAGGCTGTGTCTGGTTTTGGAATGATGTGTACATACACTGGTTGTTGTATATTCATTTGGTGAAGCTTAATATTTCAGCACACAGCAGAAGAACTGGATGTTGTGTATATTAACTGTGTATTTGTGCTGTGAAAGTGAGTAATGTTTGTCCATACCGCATGCTACACAGGCAACTTACGGTACATTTCAAATAATAAATTCACAACAAGCATGACCCAGATTCTTTACAGTCATGTGTACACATACTGAATATTTTTGTATCCACATTTAAACAAGCTTGATACATGGTATATGTATTTTTGTAACATTTGGGACCATTTTCCATTGTTGTTTTAATGTTCACAATCAACAATTTTAAATAAACAACTCAAGCTGTACATTTGCATTGCAATTTTGTGAAAGCATATAGACCTTATGTGCCAGAGAAACAAGAATTTTGAATTTTGTCTTTGAACATCCGTTTTTGCGGTCCCAGACAGCAACATGGTCTCGGTTTAGATCCACATGGTGTCACGAAGAATCCACAGGTACCATATGTGGGCCGGATCTGGGCCAACACTATGTTGCTGTCTGGGGTAGCTCTGTATATTTATGGCATCGCTGTCGAAGAGTAATTAGCTGATGAAGTGGATTTACTTATTGTATAATTAATGAAAGTTATCATGAGCTTTGTAATATTTGAAGCGGATGTCATAAGAAATGTCAGTAGACCAGGAAGAATTTGAAATGAGTGGTTCATTCATAATCCATAAGATCTTACCTTTATACAAACTGGAAGACAGAACACAACGAGCGCAGCGCAGAATAGGGGCGGGGTTACATAAGATATATATTTGAAGTCTGCATGAAATCAAAATTGACCCTATTTACTTTGTTAGCACATATTATTAATCTTGTGGTGAACAATTAATCTGTGCAAGTTCATCCAGATAAAGGATTATCTTTGTACTCATAACCTAAAAATGGTGTTGAATTAGCTGAAATGTCTTTTTGTTGTTGTTGATAAAGAGGACCTATAATGCCCCCTTTACAAGATGTAGTATAAGGGTGCTTTCACATTAGCACTTTTGGTGCGCACTTGGGTTTGATTGACGTCAGAGTTCAGCATGTTTGGATGATGTGAACACTGTCTTCTGAACTCGGGTGCACACCTGCGAACCGTACTCGAGTCCACTTAAAAAGGGTGGTCTAGGGTACGGTTCACGCTGCGGATATGAACGCAAACGTACCAAATCGCTGAAGTGAAATGCTATTAATGCCATATTATTTAATAAAAATGTGTGTTTGTTTGTGTGTTTCACTCACTTTCCCGACGAGCGTGACTGACGTGCTGCAAGCAGAGAGCTGTATATCTCATTTCTGCTCGACTTCTGCGTTCTACATTCGCGGCAGATTGACGCAAATGCCGTTATGTACTGAAGCTTTGGAAACAAAACCAATGGTTCAAAAACAAAACAAAAAATATAAAATTGAGGAGAGAAACGTTATGCATTTTGCCGCCTTCTCCTGTGCCGTCGTTACTAGGCAACGGAGTAAACAGCTGCTGGTTTGATGACGCAAACGAACCGCGGGTCGGACCCAAATAATACAAGGAAGAAGTTACAACTTTTAGAATGTATCTGGACGTTCCTGAACGGTTAGTGGATAAATTTATGTAGTTGCTGTGGAGTTGATTCAACTCATTGACTAGCATGTGCCGTCATGTTAATCTTTTGTGCAAATCAAGTGTTGAATTGACCCTCGTTTGTGAAGCAGTCTGGCGTTAAAAGACAGCATGGCAACAACACTCTACTACAACAACTCTTCCTCTTCTCTAAAGCATCCCAACATGGCCTTTGTTGCATGTTCCCGGGGCAGGGTTTATGTACATTTCGGGGTTTGTGATGTCACCAACCCAGGAAGAATCTCATTGTAGTCCCTACTAGCCATTTGTTATAGTCCTTAAAAAGCAAATATCTCCCTTTGCATTGAACTTTGAGCATCGTAACTTTGCAGATGTTGTTTATGCTCGAACAGCAATAAAAATCATAATCAAGGACCTCTTTAAAACACTTCTACACCAGTTGAATATGCAGAATCGATTATAAGCCATTTGTAGGTCGATTTCACCAAAAAGTGTAAACACTAGCTCTGTTTCAGCATTCCAACCAACCATTTTGTCAACAAATGATGTGAGTTTGGGGGTGGGGTTCCCTGTATATCTGACCAATGGCAGAGGGTGAGAGTTCAGGGAAACCTCTTTTGAAAACACTATTTTTTTCTACAAAGTAATATATAGAGACACTTTTATTTTGCTATTCTGGCTATAATAAGTTTGTTGCATTTTCTTATTTGCTTTTAGCATTATTTTTCCAGACCTGTGACAACTCCAGTTTTGAGTTCTTTGGGTCATTTAAGTTTAAAGACTTTTAAAGTGCATGTAGTAAACCACATTAACTTGTTTATATTGGTTGTTTCCTCATGTTTTTGCAGATTATAATTATCATTGAAACCCCAAAGCGAGGGTTGAAGAGCTGAATAGCAGGAACAATAGAGGAACCTTAGTAGATAGTAAAAAGTCATGTTTCCTGCAGGATCTACGTGAGCTGGCACAATGGATTGCTGCAATTATCCAGTCAATTAATCAAAAGCCACTAAAAGTAAAAAAAAAAAAAAAAAATGTGTTATGGTGTTAGCATTTGATTCTGCCCTTTCATTCAATGCTTACCAGAAGGCGAAAGCAGAATGATTCTTCAAAGTATGTCTGGGATTTGAGCTCGGAGGGGAAGCTGTGTGTTTTAGTAGAGTGAAATTTACACAGCAAATAAATAATTTAGCTGAATCTCTCTCGGGGAAACAAGGACTGTGACACAGGGCATATTCATTGTTTCTTAAAAGCAGATGAAAAATAGAAAGGATTTGATATACATGTAACCCAATCAACAACCTCAAAACAGTTGTTTTAATTCATTTGTGTAAAAAGTGTCATTTCAGTGCCACCAACATCACCAAGTGTAATTGCAAAAACTCATAACATTATAGATTAAAACTTTAAATAACAAAATTTGACTCAAACCCAAAAAGCAAAACTCAAAGTTGTATTCAGTTGTTTTGGCATTCATATTGATATGATCTCATTAGATGTAAAAATTTCAGCTCTTTAATATGTCATTTTATAATTTCTGGATTATGCTTTCTGTTACCCTGAGTGAATCCAATTATAGTCACATCATAGTCACTGCATTATGACATTCACTTACATCAGCAGGGGTCTGACACAAAAGAATCATTTCCAGTCACTCACCAGGCACTAGCTGAGAACATTATGAATAGCCAGAGTAAAACACTCAAAAACACAAATTTGTGTCAGCAAAGGTGAAAGATTCATTTTTTTTCAGTGTGGTTTCACCTTCTTTGTCCTCAAGTATCTCTCTTAAAGTATCTGCTTCAGTTTAGGCATAATTGCATTGACAACACCTCATTGCTAATGTTACAGTCTGGCACCTGCTTCACTGAATTCAATAAAATGTAAAAAGAGCAGCGAGTGCCTGTATTTTCATTTATGATGTGTTTTTTTCTGTCCCATCCTAGTAGTTTAGTACACTTATCTGTGATTTTGTTTTGAAGGGTTCACTGCTTCAGTCAGGGATCATCCATCTGCCGAGGTCAGATTGTACTGATAACAAAATACATGAAAAATAAAGCTGTCAGAATGCTCAAGAGACAAATAGATTTCATCTCCCCCAGCTTCCCTTCAGCCTGATACCATAGGAGTATCTCACTGTAAAAAGTGGTACATGTAACCATAAAATGGAGCTATTTCTACCGGATCTAACCATTAATTTAGGTTTTGTTGATGTAACATAATAGTTTGACTTAAAAAGAATTTATTATTTTTATTTTTTAGTATTGTAGATTTATTGCAGCTCTGTTCTACGTGACTAGATTAAAAGATTATGATTTCACTTTTTTAACTTGAGTTATTGTGTAATGTTGCTGTTAGACCATAAACAACATTTGTAAAGTTACGATGCTCAAAGTTCAAAGCAAAGGGAGATATTTTCTTTTGAAGAATTCTCTGTTTAAGGACTACAACAAACAGCTGGTAGGGACTACAACAATACATCACTAACCCTAGGGTCAGTTCAACGCTGGATTTGCACAAAAGATTAACATGACAGCAAATGCTTGTCAATTAATTGAATCAACTCCACAGCAACTACATACATTTATCCACTAATTTGTCCGAACAATGGAACAATTGTTTCTGACAATCGTCATTTTGGCTGCGTGAGATTCTCCAGCTTTGTTGTTGTTGAGCAAACGAAGCGTGAGCTATTAAAGCTCCGCCCTCTTCTGGAAAGGGGGCCGGGAGCAGCAGCTCATTTGCATTTAAAGGGACACAAAAAACAGGGTGTTTTTGCTCACACCCAAATGAGGGCAAATTTGACAAGCTATAATAAATGATCTGTGGGGTATTTTGAGCTGAAACTTCACAGACATATTCTGGGGACACCAGAAACTTATATTACATCTTGTAAAATTGGCATTATAGGTCCCCTTTAAGATGCAAAAAAAGTAATGAACAATGTCAATGAAAAATTCCTTATTCTACATGCCAGCAAGCCCATCTTGAACTATATTTTTTTCTATGATTTCCTCAGGGCTGTTAACAGGTGCCTATAGCCGCAGGCCACATTTCAGTATTCATGTCCATTGTTAAATATTCATGAGCTAAAGTGCCCATGGAGGGTCAGCACAACCACTGTTTCAAAGCTGCAGATTTGGTATAAGAATATGCCAAATCTGTGATGTGATATAACGCTGGATCAAGCTGTTATTGAAAGAAATGACCCTCCTTGTGAAATCTAAGCAGAGTTCAGTCGTCTCCTTGCCAGACAGCAAAAGCATGACATTGTATAAGAACTTAATGTGATTTGAGAGAAACGGGAGCTGATCTGGTAATTTGCTATCCTTTCAGTTCTGAGCCACTGATTTCACCCTCGCAGTCGTGATTGGGAACCACAACTGGAGCTCGACCTGTCAGACAGTATCCAATCAGAGAAAGCTTGGCTTGCCTCAGGCTTTGTGGTGTTGATGAGACGCATTTGAGTCCCACACAGACCTGAAACTGCATACAACAATCCCCAGGCTCTTATTAAGACAACCAACAGATTAAACTTTAAGGGCTGGTTCACAGTTTCCTTTTTTTATACTGCACTGCTGTGTTTTTAATTTTTCTTTGTAAACATGCACTAAACTAAATCTGATCATCGTGCCGCATTTTGTTGCCTCTTTAGTGTTTCGCGCATGTGCGCTGAATTTTTAAGGCCCTGTTTACACCTGGTATTAAGATGCGTTTTCAATTGGATCACAAGTGGACAAGGGACACCTGGCATTTACACCTGGTGTTTTAATCTGTTTCTTTTGTCACTCTCATCCACTTCTCACCTTATTTCTTCGAGGGGAGGGTAAATGTATGGGCTTTTTCAGATCTTTCAATCTGGACGAAATAAGCTCACGCAATTTGCATGCGAAAGACGACAGAAAAAAACAGAGAGCGTCAGCTTTCGTTTCTGTCCTGATAGCTTCTGACCTGATTGAGTGAAAGTGAAAGTGCCCTTTGCGGTCGCATCGCGGTGCCCCTGCGGAACGCGACTTCTACAGAGGGAAATTTCTATGTAAATATGCACTAGACGAATGCCTCTGACAGTCGTGCTGTGTTTCCACGTTACGTTGCTTTATCAGTGTCACAAATGTGTGACGGGGTTTTAAGACACTGTCAAGTAAAAAATGTTCTAAAATAACTCTTTCTACTGTGTTCTACTTTAACTGTTTTTATATGCAATCATGAACTAGATGGACATATTTGACTGTTGTGCTACTTCTCGCTTTTTCAGCATCTCGCGCAAGGTGTCGTACTTGTTTTTACGTCGTCCTTCAACTTTTAAAATATAAAAACTCAACTGTGTTCTTTTTCATTCTGCATTTTGTGTGACTACTTGATTTTTGTAATATATTTCTGTAATATTTTCCTAATATGTTTGATTCTGCTACTCCTATTTGTCTTGGTTTTAAATTGTTTGTTGGACTAATTATATGCTTCAAAGCTTCCTTTCAAAGCTTAGAAACTATTACACAGTGTGAGGCTGTGTATATTATGAGTCAAGAAAATATTTGATTCATTAATATGTTATGCTGGCACTGTCCCCAGCCATTCATTCACAAGGCTTTTTTGGATTTCACATCCATTTTTTTGCTATTAAAAACCAAGGTTGTGATTCCACACACATTTGAAAGTGAAAATGAATTGAAGTGAATTCATGCTGTGTGGGTGAATAGAAAGGTGAGTCATAAAAATGTGCATTTGCCAGAATCTAAATCACAACAATCATGTCACATACAGTATTATCTAGTTTTAATGAATTTACTATGCAATTGATCAGACGAGACTCTCTATTCCTAATTTGTAAACAATTATTTGTACATGTTGGCAGATGTATAAATTTCATTATAATTGTGTGTGTGTGAGGCTTTGTCATATCAAGACTCTTGCCAGCTCTTTACTGTATCTCCAATACAGACTCGCACAACTGCACCAATGCATGCTATTTTCCTCATTACTAATGCTTTTGGTGCCAAAATTTACATTTACATGACTTTTCCAGGTCTAGAAATCACATTTTTAAAATCAGGCTTTTGTGTGTGACCCGTGCTGGCAAAATGAGTCACAATGCGCACAGGCTAATTACAAGCAACAGGCAAAACAAGTCAAAAAATTTTGGTCGAATTTGAGGTTTTCACAAAAATTAGTTCATTAAGCCCTCATCTAGCGATCCAAATGCTTCAAATAACAATTAAACATCTTTATTTATATGTTTTCTGAGTGGAGTACCTTTCCTTTGTCCATGAAAATGCTGTTTTTCACTGCTCGCTTCACCAGTCATGCTTCCCCTCAGCAACCTCCTCATTAGTCCAAGTTTGGTATCGTTTTAAGCACAGCATTCCAACTTTGTGAATATTCATAGCGAATTTTTGATGGCATGAGTGTGAACCAATGAAATGTGAGTTTCAAACTCATGCTGATGTAAACAAATCGATCTTACTCGCGCTGACTGACAGATCCGAAGGGCGCCCACAAAGACGCCTCAGACAGCGCGCAATCCTGATATACATATAAGCAATAAGGTACTCGAGGCTGTGCTGTATCGTGAATAAGTCATGGCTGAAGGGCATTCTTAGGCACAACGCGAAGTGGAGTGCCTGCAAACCCTTCAGCCATGACTTATTCACAATGCAGCACTAGCCTCGAGTACCTTATTGCTTTTATAAAAACGGTTACCACACAATACAAATATTGAAGCCAAAAATATGTATCAATGCAACTTTCATGAAGTAAACTTTCACTAAAGCCTTCCTTCCGCCAGAAAAAATAGTCCCTGACCGTGAACAGCAACAGAAGTTACATTGTCATGCATTTAGATGGTGGCAAAGACTGTCTTTATGAGTGTGTCAGTCAGTAGTGAAGACTTTTACATTAAAAAGACTGAATTGTTGTGAACACGGAACAAGACGCAACTGACAAATGCTTTGACTAGCGCTGTCAGTCACGGGAAAACCCCTTAACTGTTAAAAGGACAAGATAATAGGCTACATTGGACATTTAAAGATTTTTGATCATGAACATAGGACTGACCTGAAGGAAAATGCTAAATCTGAATGCAGGTAATAAACTCGCTCACTCGATCTCTTTCTCACAATACTTTTCTACATAATACAGTAAGCTTCAATGAACAATATCAATTGAGAACATACAGTTTACGTTGCTAAGAGTGGTTGCTAAGGGTGTTGTGTAGTGATGCACAGAACCGTTCAGGGAAGCGGTCATAGCCGTGTTTTATCGTGAATAAAACACAGCTTTTGACCAATCAGAATCAAGGACAGAAACTAACTGTTTTATAAACAGAATTATAGTGCTTTTAAGTAAAATATTGAAAAAAAAGGTTGAATACATATATTTTCCAATGGATATTTGGTTTTGATGAGGTGCGTGCCAAAGTAGGTGTTATTACAATTTTTTTTTAATTTGTTTTGGTACTATTTTCACTAGTAAGGTGTATATTTTCAAAACTCTTAGTACAAAAATCCAAACCGATTACACTTGCAACACAACTAGTCATTCTTTTAAAACCTGATCTCATGCTTTCATTCTAGCTGTACATATTTTCATTTTACATAATATATGTATATATGTATAAACAGTATATTGTATCCCCTATCCCTAAACCTACCCATCACAGAAAACTTTCTGCATTTTTACATTTTATATAAATATAATTTCGTATGATTTAGAAGCCGTTTTCCTCATGGGGACCAAAAAAATGTCCAAACATGGTCTAAAATTACTGGTATTACCATCCTTGTTGGGACATTTGGTTCACAACGCAGTGTTTACCAGGACCACACACACACACACACACTTTGAAAATTGTGGTTATCATCTAAGATAAATTGCTTTTAATGTAAAACTAATTCATTACATTTGGTTATCCATATTGGAAATTGCAAATAACTTCTATAGCAACTATGCCTACAGAATCAATGTCTATAGAAATCTATAGGTGTACCAAATGAATCAGTGATTAACCATTAAGTTCAGTTGGGTTAAATAATAGACAAATGTATTAAACTGAACGAAAAGAGATACAAATCAAAAGTTTGATAGTAATAACATTATGAAAGGCAGTTACTGTGAATGAAACATTTATATAGATGAAACACTTATTTTGCGTAGTGAAAAGGATACTTTGTGATTTTGTGTATTGTACTAACACAATTGAAAATATGCTGAAATGTTTGAAAAAAGTGTACTTTTGATGATATGTTGTGATATTAGTACTAAGAGTTTTGAAAAATTTACCAATTGCTTGTGAAAATTGCACCAAAGCAATTATAAAAAAAAAAAAACTGTAACAGGGATTTTAAGGTATGGTTGCTATTGTGAAAATAACAATAACTCCTTTCTGAAAATGTGCTCATTGCAACAATTTTAATTTTAAGCCATTTGGAAGTGGTTGAGATCCACTAATGTAAATGAGCTATCCCATTTAGCCAAATCTAAATGAGTAAGTCATTATGAGATGAGTGAATGAGCGAACAGAATCAAGCTAAGTGCCAGCTGTGAAATAATGAATGTTTTCTCATCATTTTTTCTCTACTTTAAAGATGGCTTGACATTTTCTCCAAAAGTCCAAGGGAGAGAAGATGCGCTCTCAGTGGTGTGGACTTACCCTGTGGCAACTCACACAAGTTTTAATGGGTTTATGTGTTTGATTTTTCCAGCGGTGGAGAATTTCACACATGAATGGAGCAGACCTCTAACATCAAACACAGACGGTGCCTATATCATGCTCTGAGGAAGACTAGGAAGCAAAACATATAGGCTTATTCACATTGCTTTCTAAATTAGGAGGAAAACGTGGCTGTACTGAACTGCTAGCAACAAGCCAATGCTGCATTATCTATTTGCAACTGTAAATGGCATTCTCACAAAAATTTTGGATCTCTATCATACACTGTAAAAAGTAATACGCTAATATCTACCATACGCCATACAGTTTATTCTAAATAAAATTGTAGCAACCGATTACAAGCAATCCTATTAATTAAAATCAACATATAAGAATTGAGTTAGAATTAATCAAATTAATTCCTTAGTCAATCATTTAAAACGTGTAAAATTAGCAAACACCATTACAAAAACCACAAACTGACATAAAAAGCAAAGAGTCAAACTGCCCAACTAAATGTAACACTGATAACCATAATGAAAAAACATTTTCAATAAAATCAACATCTAAACCTCTGTTAATTCTTGTGTTTCTCTTTCCTTCAGTGATTCTGCTTGTTATCATCAGGTGTCTTCAATGTTGGCAATAAATTCTAACTCAAATCTACTGAATTTAATTAATAATATTGCTTGTAATCTGTTGCCAAAATTTTATGTAGTAGATATAGCGTATTACTTTTTAAAGTTTAGGCTTTGATATCAGTTATTATTATATAAACAAAGCTAAACTGTCAGCGAACGCTTATTGTTATTCTATGCACAACTCATGTTGTGCTTAAAAAAATAAACTGCAAGGATCTGCAAACCAAAGCTTGAGATAACCAGCAAGAAATCATCTGCGATTAAACCAAGCAGGATTCATCAACGTAATGAAACTCTAGACCCGTCTGAAGTCTTTGATAAAAATCACATAGCTTAATCTCCATTTCTAATTACAAACAGCGTTCCTTTGTTCAGTATGACTGCATCAGGCCAATGACTTCAAATTCCTATAAAAATGAGAGTTAACTCCTGTGCTTAAAAGCTTGCTTTTAAGTGTTCATTTCAGATTCAGGAGGTAAGCACTACAAAGCAAAGCTCTCTCAACAGGACTTCTCCGTTCATTTTTTGTTTGTTCTTTAATGAAGGGTTTGATACCATTGCGGTACTGATAGGAAATGTCTGTTTCAAAGAAATACAAAAGCTTTTACAACAACACAAAGACATCAAATTTTAAATGACATTTCAAAAACAGACTTGAGCCTTTCAACCTGCACTATTGAAAGCGAAGTGGGATAAAATCTGACAATCACAATTTTTTTTTCAGTATTGAATAGAATAAGCCATGTCCCTGAAAACATGTGTATGGGGTATTTTATTTGAAGCTTAAATCCAGACACTGTAACTTATTAAGTTGCAGTGGGGGTAAATAATTCAATGTTATTCAGTATCTTCATATTAATATTATATAGTGATTTTAATATATTATATTTCTAATATTATCTATATTTTAATATGAATTGCTCAAAGGCCTTATGTAACTACAATCTTATTTGAGAAGGTTTCTGGTATAACATGTATATAGATAAATTAGTCAGTAGTGTCTATAAATTAGTCTACACAGCTTTTATCTGTCATATGTGGGTTTATGACTTCTATGACTCGTTAGTGGCATATCTATATAACATAATTCAAAAGTTGACCATAAAATAGAATATTAGTCACAGATTTTTCATCATTTCTCACAAAACTAAACATCAAAAATGCATGCTGTAAAATCTGGAATTCTAAGGATCTGGAAATCTATAATGAATTTCAAATGTAAGACTCATTTACAAAGATGTCAATACTAAATACAGAGGGGGGCCAAAAGTCTGAGGCCACTATTGGAAAAGTCTTCACTTCTAAACATCAATTCATCAGATTTTCTTAGTATTTGGTTTGTCCCTTTAACAGCAGCAACACTTAAGCTGCATGACCTGCAAAAGTTAGGGTAAAACCTAATGATCATGTGGAGCTTGAGCTTGGAAAGAAAGAACATCTGACCTTTTGTGCAAAGGAGTCACATGATAAATGTCATAATTACCTTATTTGAACAGTGACCTAAAAATAGTGCAGGTTTTTAATTTAATGCCATAACGTGTCTATGTTTTACATTTTTTAAGTTCTTGTTCAAAAGTACAGTCTTTTAATGTTTTGGAAAGAAGAAATCTTACTTTTGAAAAGAAGTGTAGAATAAATTCTGAATCTCAGATGTTCAATAAGGTCTTAGCAACCTCTAAGTAGACCAACAGTGCAGAGCAGAATACAACGTCCCTGAAGAATACTGCATGTGAACTATAAAATATTCATGCTTCTTTACTGTACGGAGGGTCACACTGATGTTTGTGGAACATCATTTTTAAAACTCATAATAAAGTCTGCAAAATGCCATAATATATAACACATTAAAGAAAGATTTACTCACTTCATTTTGTTTAAATGTTATTAGACAGAATGGCAGACACCATTCACTTCCAAGCTCAATAAAAGTAACTAGGCACTGAAACATCTTTTCTACAATATTTAATTAAAAAAAGAAAGTCATACAGCCCTGGTCCATCTTGACCAGGACTCCCTGATAGAAGAGATATTGTATCTCAATGGGACCTTCCTGATTAAATTAAAAATAATAATAATGGTAACACTTTACATTAAGGTTCCCTTTGTAAAGGGTTTATAAAGGTGTTTGTTAATGACTAATAAGCAATTTACAAATGTATTATAAATCATTGATATCACTCAGGTGTGTAAATCACTCAAGCTCTGTCTTGAGTGATTTACACAGATTTTGTATTTTAAAATAATTATTTCTGCGCATTAGTTTTGCTTTGTCATCTGATAATGTGTTTGACAGTGTTTCATTATAAACGTAACTATATTTCGAATTTCATTTAGCTTTTTTTAATATAATTGTTTGTCATTTTTTGGTAACCTAGGGTGTGTCCTGTGTCCCACCCACTGCAACCTTACAGGACACACCCTAGTCCTAACTCCAAGTGTTCACTTGGGGTGAACTGACAGCTTTGCCAAAATATGCAACTGGCCAAGGTGTGCAATGCGCAGTCTTGATCCAGTTGTCCGGCAAATAGTTTGGTGCCACAACTTCCTTACTTTCTTAACCTGAAAGGGCAGCTTTTCCCTAATTGTACAGGCAGTTAAGGGTTTTCTGGATAAGAAGACTACAACAGACTGCGCGATGGGCACATAGCTGGTCAGTCCCGCCCAGAGTGCTGCACCAGAGCTAGGAATCGATATGACAAAAAGGCCAATTCACCACAGATTTCATAATTATCTCTGGGCATTAGTTTTGCTTTGTCATCTGAAAATGTGTTTACATTGTTTTTCATTATAAATTTAACTATTTCAGATTTAATTTATTTAATTTAGCTTTTTTTAAATACAGTGCTCAGCGTAAATGAGTAGAGACTCTTTTAGAGACCGGATGCTGGATGGAGAGTGATGCTCAACTTGTCTCTTCAGAATTCCCCATAGGTGTTTGACTGGGTTCAGATCAGGAGCCACTGAATCACTTTAACCCTTTTCTTCTTCAGAAATTCAATAGTGGCCTTAGATGTGTGTTTAGGATCATTGTTATGTTGGAAAAGTGCACGACGACCAAGGGCACGGAGTGATGGTAGCATCTTCTCTTTCAGTATAGAGCAGTACATCTGTGAATTCATGATGCTATCAATGAAATGCAGCTCCCCGACACCAGCAGTACTCATGCAGCCCCACATAAGGACACTGCCACCACCACGTTTCACTGTAGGCACCATGCATTTTTCTTTGTATTCCTCACCTTTGCGATGCTATACAGTTTTGAAGCCATCAGTTCCAAAAACATATATCTTGGTCTCATCACTCCAGAGTATAGAGTGCCAGTAGTCTTTATCTCTGTCAGCATGGGCCCTGGCAAACTCTAGGTTGGCTTTTTGTGCCTGGGCTTTAGGAAAGGCTTCTTTCATGGACGGCACCCATGCATGCCATTCCTGGGCAGTGTACGCCATATTGTGTCACGGGAAATAGTCACCCCAGTTTGCCTTTATACTTCTTTAGATAACTGCAGTGATTTTCTTCAGCCCTTCTCATCACAAGACGCTCCTGTCGAGGTGTTAACTTTTGTGGACGACCTGGACGTCTCTGTGAGATGGTTGCAGTTACAGACGTGTTCATACTGCAACTCATACATACTGTGTGTGAAGAAAATCACTCATGTTGAATGTGAACGCATTAACAATTTAAAAATAGTGATGTTAAAGCAGACCCTATGAATCATCCGTAGTTCAAGCCAGGGTTGCCAGGTCTGTGTTTTTTCCCCTACATCATATATTATATGTAGCGCCCCCATATATTATATGTATAATTATACTATATATTTGAGTATAATTATTATATTTGAAAATAAACAGCAGCTGAATATAATACCTCTGCTGTTAATTGTAACCTCTAATATTGTAGTGTACCAAATGAGAGGGTTCCCTGTATAGTTTGCAACATTATTTGGGAGACAATTTTTTTTCCTTAAGAAAAACCGAACTATCTGTATCTGTATCAGCCGATATCATTCTGAATAATCGGCTATCGGTATCGGCAAAGAAATTTAGTATCGGTGCATCTCTAATACAAATCGGTTTGAAAATTGGCGAAGTTACACTTTAAGGGTATTATTAAGAACTGTTGCTGTTTACAAGGGGGAAAAGTGTAGGATGTGCTCTATAAAAATATAGACAAGGTGTTCCGTGTTACATGTGACCGCCCAACTATTCAGAAAGATTTTCCAGTGCTTTCCTGCTGTGAAATCATTACTGGCTGGAATTACTGGCCTTGTACATGATTCAATGACATGACGTGCAATACTTTTGTGTCCAAGTGCATTATTTCCTTTTAAAATAATTTGATAAATTCACGATATCACTTTATTCTATAAAACCTATTTATTTTTTCACAGGTTATTAATGTAAAGTGGACACCTTTGAATAAATGATTCAAAGGTGTCCACTTTACATTAAGGTTTACTTTCACAGGTTATTAACGTTTGTAACTTATGAATAATGGTTCACAAATGTTCACGTTAAGGTTCACAGGTAACTAATACTGGATTTATTAATATCTCATCATGTTATGGTTGTGCTCTTATGTTTTATTTTCAAAATAAAGTTTGAATTTCATCTTAATAAAAAAAGAAATCAGTTTTATACACTGCTGTGGATAGACATTATGAGACTTTTGCAGAGTATCATGGGTAAGACAGTAACTTCTGGTAAACAACATAGTAAGAAAAGTGGCAGTCATGAAATATTAATGAAAAAAAACAAAAACAAATACACCCTTCAGTCTCACTATAATAGTCCATTTTTGCCGCATCATTACATAAACCAGGAATATGGTTTTGTAAAGAGTCACCAAAATAATAATAATAAAAAAGAACCTTCATTTTGGGCTAAACTAGCGATTTAATGTTATGTTTGAAATTATTAATATTATTCAGTAAATCACTGTCTTTCAAACACAATAGGTGCTGAGACCATGTAAACTGACTTTAATAAATCTTTACCCATGATTAACAATCTTTGTTAATCAATCACATGTTGTTTGGTTTAATCAGATATTCACAATGCTGCCAACAAACTGCCTCAATTAGTGCTTCCATCTGCTGTTTGAACCAGAACAAAAGGTCTCTGCAGTGTCTCATTTTCACTGAAAGCACAATGATTTATCAGGACAAAGATTATTGTAAAAAAAAATAAAAAATAAGAGATGGTACAGTACTGGACATGGTTCTTGTTGCTCTTTTGTGGGTTGTACAGGCTCCCTATCTATGGTCCAATCTGAATCGTGAGGCTGTGAATAACAGCAATTGACACTCAGTCACCAAGCATTGCATTATTAGAAGCTTATTTGGTGAAGATCCTACTCGTTTCAACACTAGTCCAGCTGAGAGCCATGTCAAGTGACGTTCCAGTACAAATGCATTATACATGGACCAGTCAAGTGTGGAAACTGTTTTGACAGAGCCTCAGACACACAAGTTAACCTATGTATGAAAAATCAATGTTTTTTTTCCCCTCATTGATGCATATGTGCATGAATGAATTTACAATCAAAAGTTTGATTGTAATGCATATATATGTCGCATGGGGAGAAAGACATAAAAAGGAGGTCACAAATAATTTCCCAAACTTCTGAATTTGAATTGCAAACACTGTTCAAACATCGTATATGGGTGAAATACAAAGCAATTTACAGAATGTGAGTAGAGCAAGGCAAGCAAAATAAATCTCCTTAAATAAAACCCACTACCTCACCAAACCATTAATCCTCTAAAAAAAAAGATTTATGTTGAGTATAAAGATGTGCCTCTTTTTCTTTGGACATCCGCGTTTATCATTCAGAAAGAATGTTAATGGGTTGTTAATCACAATTTTGTTAAGAAACCGTGAAGGGTGTGTAAACGTTTAACTTTGAGGAGGAAAAAGTGAGGCATGACTATAGTAAGACTAACTTGAATTCCTTCACAGTTTCTGAGAAAAACAATGAGTATTATACAAGGGCTGTTCACACTGATGACTGTAACGATGACTATCACTATAAAGTTTTAATAACCGTTCTAAAGGACCGTTCACACCAAGAACAATCACTACAATGATAATGATAAAGATAGTTCTAAAATCTTTATAAATCTAAAAGAATAGCAGAGTCCACACCACAACTGTAACGATAATGGCACAGAGATGTCGTTTGAATCACTTTGAGAATGATTTTTTTCCAGCTGATGAATGACAAAAACATTGACAGCCAATCAGAATAAACAGAATGATGTCCGTCTGCTGGTGTGAGTGCTAATATTGTTAGCACTATCTTTATAGTTATCGTTCTTGGTGTGAAATCAGCCTAATTCTTTGAGAACAGAGAATGTGAAGCTGACGTCACACCGTGTTGAGTTCTGAGTAACTGTCTTGTTTAGACGCCATATTAGGAGGATCATGCTGCTAGTGAGTTTAGGGCAGTATTTTGATTTTCTGTCATGATTATGAAAAATGTCGCCATTATAGGTCATTCTTGCTGCATTGAGAATTCCTCACATCATCATTTAGGGAATAAAATAATCACATTGCTGAGTGTTTTTGAAAGTTTTGTATTTTGTTTGGTTTAATAATTAACATTACCTTTGCGAGTATGTCTCTCACTTAGCTTGTGAATTAGCATAACTAGCACGCAGCCACTGCAAAACTGTTCACAAACTTCTAGGGATTTGATTTTGGTTATCATTTGTTGAAATAAATATAAAAAAATAGTGTGTTAGTGTCTGTCCACTGAATGTGTTTCCCTCAATCTCTGATTCTCCTCCGTGGCCATGGGAAAGTGAATATTAACAATGACAACAATAAAACATTTAAACGTTTCCAACAAAGAAATGGATCGACTTCTGTCAGCCTGTTGAACACACTTCCATAATGTAGCCTATTTAAAGTGATCTATTTTCACGCACTAATTTTGTACTTAATATACTAAAAATGATTCTTTCTAATTCTTAAGATAATCTTAAGAACATCTAAGTGTACTTAACTGTGCTATTTTGAGACACCATGAATATGAACTAAAATGTGCTTTTAACGTATTAAATTTTTTTATTTAGTTACCACTTGTAGTACACTTATGGGTCATAACTGTGAACTAACATGAACAAACAATGAACAACGTTAACGAAGATTAGTAAATACAGTAACAAATGTATTGCTTATGGTTAGTTCATGTTAGTTAATACATTAACTAATGTTTAACTAATTAACTTTATTGTAAAGTGTTACCCTTAATTTTTAATACAGAAATAGTATGTTAAAAGCATATTTTAGTTTATATTCATGGTGTCTCAAAATAGCAGTTCACTACCTTAAGAAATACACTACAATACACTAACTTAAGAAGTACTAATGAAGTACATCCAGATTACATTCATAGTATACACATTCATACTATATGTCACAAATTACTTATTCAAAATAAGTAACTACTCAGAATGCAAGCAATTTCAAAAACAGGTCATTGACTTATTTGTTTAGATTTATTCAAGAACAAACCAGTAATTGACTCATTCACTCAAGCGACTAGTTAAAAAACGTAATAATTCAGGAATTAAACAAGTGAGAAATGGAATCATTCACTCAAGTGATTTGTTCAAAAGTAATAATTAATTTAGGAGCATACCACCGTCTCGCTTTGACTTTTGTTGGCAGAGCAAAAACAGACAAATTAACTTCTAATGTTGTCTAAAATGTACATTATTCAATATTAAAGACAATAGAGAAGAAAGGACTACTGCAACTGATTTTATCTGAAGCAGTATCACAATCGCACTTGTGATCTTGTTCTGAAGATGCTCAATAGACCGACATCTTAAACTTCTCCAAAAGTAAAAGAGATGTTAGTTGCTCTATGACTACGCCCTCAAACCAGACCTGTGAGCACAAACAGCAGCAGCAAAACACTGGGACTGATCCTCTCATGCTTGTTTAACACGAAAATGAAATGGATCAGTGCAGTAGAGAGTGATCTGGGTCAAACCAAACCTCTGCTCTAATCTGTTGGATGGAAGGTGACTGTATACAGCCAAGATTTCCGTGCACTATTGCCAGGCAAGAGACAGCAGCACTGAATGTGTAATGCCTGCTCTAGACACGTTTGTCTTGTCCAGCATTATACTCTGTGACCTACACCATTTTCTTTGATCAGAATTGCTGCTCTAAAAGGCAGAATTACTCACAGAAGACTCAGAGGATGGACCAACAGAAGTGATAAAAGGTCGTAAAGTTGATATTACACTCCTACAAGTCCCAGACCGGAGCTTAAAGGGTTAGTTCACCCCAAAATGAAAATTCTGTCATTAATTACTCACCCTAATGTTGTTCCAAACACGTAACACCTTTGTTCATCTTCAGAACACAAATTAAGATATTTTTGATGAAATCTTTCTGACTGCAAAGTTATTACCACTTTCAAGGCCTAGAAAGGTACTAAAGACATTGTTAAAATAGTTCACGTGACTACAGTGGTTTAACCTTAATGTTATGAAGCGACAAGAATAATTTTTATGTGCAAAAAACAAACAAAAATGACTTCTACGTTAGAACGCCGGCTCATTATTGGCCAGCTCCTGCGTCAGCATCACACACATGTATCATGGTGATCATGTGAACAGCGTCGGCCAATACTGAGCTGGCATCCTGACGTAGAACACGGAAGCACTGCACTGTGTTTTACTACGTGAACAGCATAGGAGACTGACGTGGCAGAAGAAGAAATTGTTGAACCATTTTTGTTTTTGCACACAAAAAGTATTCTCAATGGTTGAACCACTGTAGTCACATGGACTATTTTAACGATGTCTTTACTACCTTTCTGGGCGTTGAAAGTGGAAAGCTCACAGATTTCATCAAAAATATCTTAATTTGTGTTCCGAAGATGAACAAAGTTCTTACAGGTTTGGAACAACATGAGGAAGAGTAATTAATGATTATCATATAAAGTCAATAGAAGTTATTATTTACACACAACAGGTCATATGTTCAGTTCAAAAGATTCTTCAAAATTTACAGGATATGAGAATTACATGAAAATGCAGGCATTTCTCTCAATCAAAATAGCATTACTAACCAAGGCACATCTGACCTTTCTGTCTTTGATTTTTACCTATTTAAATTAAAGGCATAACAATTTTTGAAAAGTAAACTAAACCTTTAATCCATGTATGTAACTGCATACTGTTGACAATCATCTGGTCCCATAAAATGTACACAGCTCACTCAGCCTATTAAGACACTGTAGTTTCATACTGCCACCCAATGTTCTGATGCATATATTACAACTTCACAAACACCATCTGATATGAATGTTTATAGTTGCACGAATTACAAGATTAATGTCCGCACACGATCAAACAATTGATCAAACAATTCTAAACAATACAATTAAAATCTTATGGTCATAAGAATGCCTGAATGTGAAGCTGAGACATTCTAAAACATAAGCCCGTTTTTTTTTTTTTTTTTTGACAGACAAGGCTTAAGCTAGTCCTAGACTAAAATCCATGTTTGAGCCGTTTTAACTGAAAGCAACTTGTACTGACATATCTTAAAATATGTCAGTACCACTGTTTTGTCTCAAGATGCACACCAGTAATGTTTTTTCTAGTGTATGTTTATAAAAGCCATAGTCTTGTTTGGTGAACTGCTTGAGAATGATTAGTTCTTCCAAAATATGCAAATGCATATTAATACACTAAAGCAATTACCTCATTTGCTATGAAACCGTATAAAACATGCACAAAGTCTATGAGAACACTGTCAATTATAATGACAAGAAACAGCACTTACATTTCAAATAGAAAGTAGATGGAATTGCTAGAAAACTACAGTACGGAAAGAATGAAGGGCTTGAATTTAAAAGCTCTGAAGCATTATAGAACATCAGCTGAATCATTCATCTGACACATCCTTTGTTTTACAGAGTCTCTAAAGCACAATATACTTTATGTTATCATGAGACTTTCTATTGAGTTGTTGCACATTATAATTTCATTAAAGGGTTAGTTCACCCAAAAATGAAAATAATGTAATTTATTACTCACCCTCATGTCGTTCTACACCCGTTCTGCACTCAAATCAGTGGATCGGAGCACCAAAGTCACATGATTTCAGCAGTTTAGCCGTTTGATAGGAGATCCGAATCACTAATTCGAAATAAAAGATTCATAAAGCTCAGAAGCTTCATGAAGCAGTGTTTTGAAATCGGCCCATCACTAGATATTGTTGAAAAGTTGTTATTTTGTTTTTTTGGCGCACAAAAAGTTTAATTTTAAGATAGAACCACTGAACTCACATGAACTGTTTCAAATATGTTATTAGTACCTTTATGGATCTTGAGAGTTTCAATGGCTTTGCTCTCAATAAAGTCCTCACTGAGCCATTGGATCTCATCAACAATATCTTAATTTGTGTTCCGAAGATGAACGAAGGTCTTACGGGTGTAGAACGACATGAGGGTGAGTAATAAATGACATTATTTTCATTTTTGGGTGAACTAAACCTTTTAAAGAGTTATAAAACTGCAGTGTCAACATGACGTATGCATTACTTCAAACAATAAAAATGCTCAAGCAAAACTTTTAACCCAACAGCCAAATAATGCAAACACACAATGCTTAGAATATATTCAGTTGCTGATTTATATTAAATGTCTGAATCCATTTTAGCAACAAACAAGTTGCAACATGGGAATAACGCACACAAATCTGCTCACATTTTAGAGGACTCGTAGTTGCTGGAGGTTCATGTTGGTAGAGGTTAAAAGAGCAGTTTTCCAGTGAAACAATATCTAAAAGTCTATCTAAAAGTGTTTGCAGGGTATAATAAGGCAAAATTGCCACAGTACTTGATTAAAAAAGTTTTAAATGTATGCATCATCTGAATAAATGTAGGTTGATGAAAGACAATATTGGTCTCATGCTAAGTGTAAATAAGTGTTACAAGTAATAACCTCCAGCAACAATTACAGTTCACTGACCAAGAGGCTTGAAAAGAAACATGGGACACAAATGCATGAGATCAAATTCATCTAAATACAGGTTCTCTCATTTGTGCAGCTAAACAATTAATTCCATCTACAACATGAAAAACTATTATTATAAAAATACATATTTCATAGATTCAACAAACACAGCACTTCATGTATTATATGAGGAGTGAGTAAATATGTATCCATTAAAAAGGCTGAGAGCTGTGATCTCAGTAACCCTCAATCAAATGCTTTTTTAAAATGTATAATTAAGAATCCATAATTACAAATCGGAACATGTCGCTTTACTTTGTCATGCTACCCTGAAAAGAACAGCTAAAAATCAGTCAATAGAAACAGAGCCCTTACATCACTATTATTACAATTAATATTAGATTTACACACTTTAAAATGATCATACAGACATTCTCACTCCTCTGTTTTGATAGCTGTAATTATATAATGTAATAAGGCATTGACACATGAACATACTGTAGCGTACCACAGCACTAAATGTTATCCTTGACAAAAACTTTACATGCAATCTGCTGCTACTACACAGCAAAATGACATTTAGAAGCGCAGCTTGCTTGTAAAAACTCAGGAATTTGATTATCATTCAAATAATTATGTCTACACTTATTACTTGCCTGGAAACTACTTTCGATTAACTTACTATTATTCCTCAAGCAATCGACATGGAAAAATGTAAGTGCATGACATTTGCAATAAACAGAAATGTAGTTTACAAAACTTAATACTCTGCGTCAGTGTAAGATGATATGACATTCTTATTATTTCAAACATATTGAACTGATAAAATAAACTCATTATTAAGTTTATTCTGGATTAACGTGATCAAATTATAATACTGCCTGCTGCAAAATAAACAAAAGTTCTAGTGGTTTTTGTCTATTTCATTAAGAATAATAGTGCAAATAAAGTAATTACATATTAATATGTAAACTAGACTCTTTAAATCAACACTAAAATGTATACTGACAAAAAAAAAAGTAAACTATTTGTTTTTTGGTAAGAAAACAGATGTGGAGTTGCAAGTTCCTGCAATTTTTTAGGCACCTGTTCTTCCTCTCTACATCTTGCCAACTTGATAAATGAATGCTGTATCATAATAATCTGTTGAAATGATTTTAGATTTATAGTCTTTGGAATGAAAATTTTAGAAAGGCTAAACAAAATTATCTTGTGTGGAAAAAATGGCATAAGAATAACTGAACAACATGAATGTGCTTTTTCTATAAATTATAGTACTAATACAATACAAAAATAAACATAACTAACCATCACTGTCCAAAATAAAAAACAAAATATCATGTTTAAGCTTAAAAAGACTGAAATAGCTAATGACCAAATTTCCTTCATAACCTAAAATGGCTGATATTTAAAGAAGACCACCAGAATTTATAGTTTTATAACAACTGACCGTTCGCAAAGACCCGCCTCCTATAGGTACTGTTGCTATGTCCGACAAGCCATGCCGATCACTTGTTTTCATGTTGATCTCAAGTTTTCACGCAGTGAAAAATACATTGCGGAGCAAAGAAGACACTGACAACGCGTCAACAGACAAGACATGGCAGGTTACTTTTGATATGAAACAAAGTCTCAAATTTCGTATTATGTAATTTAAAGAAATTTAAACAATAAATACCATTTTGTGGCTCTTTAATGTGTCGTGACAGATCGCTGTAGCGCCTCAGATCAAGTGGCTCAAGAACCGATCATCTCTTCTTACTAGTTAATTTATATCATCAAATAAACATGAATGAACCAAATTTCAAACACTGAAACACATCAGTACACATCATTTTTCAATTCAAGTCCACCAACCTTAATCTGCTAACTCCCCTGACTGCTTTGTCGGACAAAATGGCGGATTCGGCGTTATGATTGGTTAGATTGCCTGTCAATCAAACTCCCGACGAAGGGTCAATTAAACTGACGAAAAAATGAGCCAATTCATACAAAAAAAGATTAGGTTTAAATTAGCTTAAACAATGGTAAGTATTCTTATTTTGCAGAAAATAAATAAAATTAAAATAACTTAACAGAATCAGCAAAATGCTTACTTCATTGTCTGTTCATCATTTCCCCCATATTACATTCATACAATGTCATTAACAACTTGATTTTTGATGGGCATCAGTGTATTTGAAGACCCCTGTAAAAAAACATTAGATCAAAGCAAGAGCTAAAGCGAAAATCAATGTCAGTTTACGCCAGCCACCAGTTGAGTAAAAAGTCTCGTCCCCTCTGCTGGCATCTCACCCTACAGCTGAAGTCCTCATACTCCACAGTCCATGTTCTTGTCCAGCAGTTTGCGGTGGAGGGTTAGCAGCGTGGAGAGGCAGGCCACGGACATGTGGAAGACCAGCTGCCAGATGTTCCTCAGGCCAAAGAGAAAAGCATTGCATAAGATGATGAGAGTCAAGAGAGTGAAGGCTTTCAATTTCTTCTGGCAGGTATGGAACAAGTACAGATGACACTGTGTTGGGAAGGAGACACAAATTTGAGTTGGGCAGCTTCAACAGACTTGTGCATTTGCGGATGTTATAAAATGCCACATGCAGAGTAGTAATACAATTTACCTGGCAAACACAGCAGAGAAATGCCAAAAGAAATGCCACCACATTCCACAAACCATCATAATCATCCTGTAAAAAATTGTGTCATATCATAAATAAAAAAAATTAATTATAATCTAAAATTAATTCATTATAATAATGAATTGATATAATTAGGGGTTATTATAGGGATTTTGCACCAATTAGGGGTTATTATAGGGATTTTGTTATTTTATGTAAGCAATAAGATACGAGAGGCTGTGTTATATCTTTGCTTCGTGCCTATCAACGCCATTCAGCCGTGACTTATTCACAATACAGCACTGGCCTCTCATACCTTATTGCTTTTATAAAACAGTTACCACAAAATACAAATATTAAAGCCAAAAATATGTATTAATGCAACTTTCATGAAGTAAACTTTCACTAAAGCCTTCCTTCCGCCGGAAAAAATAGTCCCTGACTGTGAACAGCAACAGAAGTTACATTATTACGCCATTAGATGGTGGCAAAGACTGTCTTTATGAGTGTGTCAGTCAGTAGTGAAGACTTTTACATTGAAAAGACTGAACTGTTGTGAACACAGAACAAGATGCAACGGACAAATGCTTTGATTAGCGCTGTCAGTCATGGAAAACCCCTTAACTGTTAAAAGGACAAGATAATACATTGGACATTTAAACAGATTTTTTATTATGAACATAGGACTGACCTGAAGGAAAATGCTAAATCTGAATGCAGGTAATAAACTCGATCTCTTTCTCACAATACTCTTCTACAAAATACAGTAAGCTTCAATGAACAATATCAACTGAGAACAAACAGTTTACGTTGCTAAGAGTGGTTGCTAAGGGTGTTGTGTAGTGATACACAGAACCGTTGGGCAAAGCGGTCATAGCCGTGTTTTATCGGGAATAAAACACAGCTATTGACCAATCAGAATCAAGGACAGGAACTAACCGTTATATAATATTATTTATAGACTTATTATTATAGAATTATTAATATTTTGAATTAGCTTTTATTTTTATATTTTCATGTTATGTTTTCATTTTAATTTTAGTTTAAGTTTTAGTACTTTGTTATATGCTTTTGTCTTTTTTATTACTTTTAAATATATATATATATATATATATATATATTAGTACTTCAACTTATTTTATATTATGTATATTATTAAAAAATGTATTTCAGCTTTATTTCCATTAACAAAAATAACAATAACAAAATGAAAATGTTGATTCTGGAGACTTAATCTCTTCCATCCTAAAAAAGCATAATTACCTAACTTGACACTCTTTTGTGGTATTCCTACATACATATGACTGCTAGGTAAAAATAACAACTTTATTAAACAATTTCTTCTCTACGCTGTCATTCTCCTATGCAGTTTATGAGCCAGCATTCTGACGTAGAACCCGGATCCTCTGCAATGTGTCTTCAACATAAACTGCATAGGAGAATGACAGGGTAGAGAAGAAACTGTTGAATAAAGTAATTATTTTTGTTTTGTTTTTGCGCACAAAAAGTATTCTCATCACTTCATACAGTAACATTAAGGTTGAACCACTGTAGTCACTAAAATAGACCTTGAATGTAGTAATTTCATTGCATTCTATGGGGGATAAAAAACCTCTCGGATTTCATCAAAAATATCTTAATTTGTGTTCTGAAGATGAAAGAAGGTCTTACGGGTTCGGAGGGTGACAACACGAGGGTGAGTAATTAATGACAGACATTTCATTTTTGGGAGAACTAATTATATAAATTTCTCATAATATACATTATAATGCATTTAAAATGGCTGTTTTTAGATTTTAGTGTTTAATGTTTAATTTAGACAAAATCGTATAGAATTGTGACATTGGCCATTTACTGGTTATCAGCCATAACATCTCTAAAAAGAACACCTGCATACAACACTTGAATCCAAGTGTTACCTGGAAGGTGTATTCTATAAGATGAACACCACGTATAAGGTTGAGTGCAGCACACATGATGTTGAGAACCAGTGAGAGGATCCCTGGTGCTGAGATTGGTTCCAATCTCTGACTTTGACCTTTAAAATCAACAGACAGCAATAATCAGTCAAAACATATATCCAACTTAATGAAATAACTATAATCATCACTACAGCAAACCTGACGCAGCTGCTTGTTCTACATGCCCATTTGCTGCTCCATTGGTGAGCACCACGTCCTCCATGGTGAGAACCTGAGGGGGGCTGATCCTGAGGTCTTCCTGCACCTCGGCCAGGGTCACTTCCAGAGATGGACCCCCTTTCTGGTTATAATGTTGCTGAAGTTTTTGAATGGCACTATCTGAAATAAAACCATCAGACAAACATGATCAGCCTATTAGTGCAATCTTAATTTCAAGCTCTGGTAAATACACTATTAATGATTCAAATCCAATGCATTTAAATACAATCAAATGCATTTTTCTGTCACCCTACCAAACTCCAGAAATGGGTACGGCCGGCTTGCCAGGGTCACTGCAGAGTTGTCAAAGCATGCTGTGAATTCCCAGCGCAAGTCTTCCAAGAAGCAGAAGGCCGTGGCAGCAGGGAGACTGCATGCGCATACGGTCATGTAGGACACGCCCTCGGATGAGAGGAAGCTACAGCACACAGAGAGACCACTTAGTTAACAAATTCTTTCACAGGGCGGCCACCAAAGTCCTTGGCTTATCCTGGACTCTGGGAATGCAGGTAAACAAGGCCAGGTACATTCTGATATGGCAACACTTAGAAGTGTAACAATACACTCATGTCACGATTCGGTTTGATACACGATACTGATCTCACCAAAAAAAAAAAAAAGTCACCATGTAATCAAAACTGACAATTCATATTTTTTAATAAAATATTGCAGAATTTATTATAAATGATTTATTTGTGCACATCATAATTCTTCACATTCATATGCCCTCATAATCTTTAATCAAAATAACTCCCTTGTGCAGAGACATCTTATCTCTTTCTCTTTTTTGATGATGTGTTTACTGGGGCGAGGGCAGGACAACCCGTCAGTCACATCACAGATCACAGCAATAGCAAACCACAACCATCCAATCAATTCCTGATGGACAAAATCAAGTCCCGCCCTACATTTTTTCTTGTTTGAGAAGCCATTTCACTCAGATATACATTTAGGGAAGAAAACACTATTGCAACTTCCGTTTCATGTCTACTTTAAACAATTACTTCTAAGACATGTAATAAAGTGTTCATTAAAATGTTAATTTTATATTACATCAGGTATTGCATCAGGAATGGAATTGAATAGGCTTGTACTTGGTCTTTCTCCCACATTAACAGGGCAATGGTGACACCAGAATAGAAATATTCATGATTTTGCTTAGCTAAAAATACAGAATTATGACACATATGCTTGCACTCTGTCCCTGACTACATACATTTGAAAAGTTTGGAATATTTTATTCAATTATGTATTTAATTTTTCCATTTATTACTAATAATACATTTTTGTTTATTTATTTGAAAAGGGATCATGTACAATTTTTAACATAAATGTTTCTATTTAATGCAATGTACCGGATTTAGCCAGAGGCTAATTTTCATCCACAGTCCCTTGGCAGGTCACCACTATCAAACAACCTTACAAGACAAATTCTACATAAATAAACATAAAAGCTAAAATGTGTGACATTCTGGGTTTACGATATTCGATGCTACATTAAATCTGTGTTAAACTTTCATTTTGGGCAAATTTTATTTCTGGGAACGAGCCATTATTAATACTTTTACTAAAGCGACGAGAATATTTTTGTGTGCAAAAACAAAATAAAAATAACGACAAAAATATCAACAATATCTTCTATGCCCTGTCATTCTCCAACGCTGTTTACGTTGTATAGACAACATGGCGCTTCCGGGTTCTACATCAGAACGTGGACTCATTATTGGCCGGCTCCTGCGTCAGCATCACACACACGCGTCGTGCTGCTCACGTGAACAGCGTCAGCCAATACTGAGCTGGCATCCTGACGTAGAACACAGAAGCGCTGCACTGTGTTTTACTACGTGAACAGCATAGGAGATTGACGTGGCAGAGGAAGAAATTGTTGAACCATTTTTGTTTTTGCACACAAAAAGTATTCTCAAAGGTTGAACCACTGTAGTCACATGGACTATTTTAACGATGTCTTTACTACCTTTCTGGGCCTTGAAAGTGGAAAGCTCACAGATTTTTAACCACTCAAACACTTGTCTTGCACTTACTGAATGTTGAGTTCATGGCCCTTCACTGTCCCTCTGTCTGGTAATAAACTTAGCGATTTTGAGATCACTTTCAGCTGTTGCTTTCTCTCCTGAAGTTCCTTGTCATGCAGGAAATCAGTGGAGGCGGAGAGAGGGAGTCCATCCCTGACCCGGACCACAAAGGCAAACAGGATCAGTGGCATGCTCCTCTGAGGTCCCTATGAGAACACATCCTGAACACAAAGCAGAGAGAAGATACAGGTATTACAAAGTAACAACTACAGCAATTGTCTGTAGCATGTCTGATGAGAAGGACCTTTCAAATGTGTAGCCACAACTGTGGATGTAAACTAGCAGTAAAAAATGCAGACACATCTACGCATGCTTTATTATTTATATTTTCACTTTACTATTGCTTATTTTGTAGCACTTTACCATAAGGTTCCATTTGTTAACGACATTAGATAACATAATGCTTTATAAGTATTTTTCATGTTATTATTGTAAATATTATTTCATGGACCTGGGCTAACATGAACTAACAATGAACAGTTATATTTTTATTAAGTAACGTTAAATAGATTAATAAATACTTGGTATTGTTAGTTAATTGTTAGTTAAGATCATGAGAAATATAAATTTAGCGAAGTGTCCAAACGTTTTATTGGTAGTGTATGTCTATGCAGTCTTACATTATATACATGCATATTATAACAAGATATTACATTACAGTTTGACATGGTTAATATGAAATAAATTTTATACAGATTTACTAGTGAAAAAGATTTGTGACTGTACGATAGCCTTGTTTCCAATTTAACTAGACCACATTTGTAAAGATATAAATTTGGATATAAATTTTCATGGTGAATCATTAAATGTGGACTGGATTTTAATTTGCCTGTTATTTCAGTAGTTCAAATACAGTCATTCTGCAATGCACTGCTAGCAGGTGCAGATGCGCTTTACCATCCCTTACCTTACAACAGCTCAATACATTCACACTGATTATGTCAAACAGTGAATTTAAAATGCGCAGGTGTATAACAACTGTGTTTCAAAAATGTCTCAAAATTATTTATGACTTAATGATATCAAGACGCGACCAGGGGCTTTTTGTTTGTCTCTCTGAATCATGGGAAACAAGAGCGTCACCAGCAGTCGTTATTTCAAAATAAAAGTCCTTACATTAGTTCATAGGTGAAGATCAATTTCAAAATGTCATAAGCTGGTTTATTGTGTTCCATTTACAGCGAAAAAAATAAATAATGCATATTATAATATTAATTAATTATATAATTATATAATTTGTCAACAAATATAACATAATATAAACTGATATAAATCATTTTTTCTCAGGTCAGACCAACAATTTGTAATTGCTGTGGGTTTCCGATAGTCGGCGACTGTGCAGCATCTCAGTGTAAAAAGCAAAATAGAAAGTAAAAAAGCAGTGTTGCCATGTCTTCCTATTATAAGCGCCTTTGGGATTTTTTATTTTTTTTCCCCAGAAAGTGTCCCTACCTATAAATATAGGCAGTTTTTGGGGGTTATTTACAGAATAAAGTTCCATAGGGGAAGGAGGATAGGTGGTGGTGCTTATGGAAATTAATCAATTCTTCATAATTCATACACAACTAGCCAGTTTAACCACACCTCTCAAACAAAAATAGGTTGCTCGATTCTCCTGAGAGATCTGGCAACAATGTCCTGTAGGAGCTACTGCGATCAGACGACAGAGCGGGTTGAGTTAGTTAAAAGCTTTTTGCCCTTTAACTATCTATACAGGTACGTGCAATTGGGTAAAACGATGTTTGCGTCAGTACATGACTATGACTATATCTGAGTCATACTGATTTTTTAGTAAACAAATGAACACTGAAGATGCCTTTTATAAGGTTCTTATAAAACATCGTTATCTTTAAAAGGTAAACAATGTTAGCCAACCAGCACTCAAACGACGTTTGGCCAAAACTAAAACATTTAGTATTTACAGTTATTTTTTTAAATAATAATTTTAAGTAGAAATTGTTTTTATGTTTGACCTCAGTTAGGAGATGTTGTTTTAGCTACCCGTGCTAATGTCTTTAGCAATTGGCTAATAGTCTCAACGAGCACCTCATTTTAGTTTCTCCTCAACACTGTGGTTCATTTTGAGTTCATTAATTGATATTATAATCATACATATTGTTATCTTTCATACGTGCTTATTTATGAACTGGCGTTTTTCTGATTTAAGGCTCAACACAATTATTTGAACCCCTACATGACTGCTAATGTCATACTATAGTAAATAAACGTGTTATTGCATTATGAAGTAAGTACAATCACAGATTGGAAGTTTGCTTGATCTAGATTACGTAACCTGTCTGAGAATGGATTATAACTGCATATATTGTTTGTAGGTGTTGTAATAAGTTATCTAACTCCGTGAAAGTCTCTTGTAATTACCATGGATTTGAATCTGCAGAAATCATGTTGAATGTCCACGAATGTATTAGCAGATGTTTTGTTTGGAACATATAAGACTGGAATAGCTTGCTTGTCAGGTGAACATTTTAGCTTAATTTAAAAGAAGTGATCAAGCATGTGCTAATTGTGATTTAAGTGGAACTGGGTTGTATCTCTTGTATTTTAGAGGTTTTTACAGGTCTAAGACATGAATATGTCCTTTTTATCCTCCTGTGACATTACCTCTGACATTTGCCATTGCACCAAATAGCAATTAGAGCACTGATAAACTGAGTGAGTTGTTTTGATATGGGAAAGCAGCTGGTTTGACATTTTCTGTAGTTGTAATATAATATGGAATGCCATAAGGAAGTTTAATAACTTCATTCCATTCTTGTAATTTGAGATGTTGTGTTAATCTGATGGCAAGTCATTCCTCTGTTCGGCTAATAGACTTTAGTGTCTGTTATTCGATGGAAAGTAAGTCAGTGCTGTGTGACAGGATTTTAATATTTCCCATCATTTTTTACATACATGCGTAGTTCTTGTTTTTGTTAGTTTGGTCCACTAAACTATATTTGGAGCTCCTCCCCCTACAAAAGTTTGTAGCCCAAAGATAGCACACATCTGGTTTAACCAGGGTTCCTAGTTCAGGATGACAGCAACAATGTCTCATCCATCACACTACTGAAGACTCTGTGACAGACAGAGCACTTCTCAAAAAAGGGGTGGAAGTTGAGGTTGGAAGGGCATGCATGGAGATTTGCATCTCATTGGTTAACCGAAACACTTCCTCAATCTCAGTGTCTGACTTTCTGTTCACTTACACATCAGGATCCAACTGAAACTGGAGAGAAACAAAATCCTGGAATATGCCTGAAGTGAATTGTATTATTTTCTGCTGTAGGTGATTGGGAATACAATATTTAACCGTTTTGCTGTGATTTTTACACTACAGGAAGCCCACTCTTTACAAAATGGGGGTAAAAGATCGCCCTCAGTGCTATTTTGATGTGGAAGTCAACAGAGAACCAGGTAAGATGTGACAATCATTGATGTTTGGCTGTTCTGAAATAGTCTTGTGTGAAGGTCAAATAGTTAAAAGTATGTGTTTTGATAGAGAAATGTTTGCTTTTGGGTTATTATTTATATCTGTTTGATATTGTTTTTCAAAATCAACTACAGAAATCTGTCAACGTCAGTGTTTTTGATCAAATGTTGTAAATAGTAGCATTTAAAAGGGGTACAGCGTTGAGCATTTTGTGCTGAGGTTCAGTTCTGAGGTTATGGAGCTTGTACAAGGAATAAAGAGTTAAACCAGCTAATAATAAATGCCTGATACTGAAAGTGAAACATTATATGTGTATGTTTTGTAAGTGCTTGGGTAATGGCAGTTAAAATTCCTGTGCCAGTGTGTGAGAAGCTGTTGTGGCAGTCCACACCCTGACCTGCAGGGCTGTTTTAATGAACCACAAAACTTATAGTGTGTACTAAATAACGTCTGGTTTTCACCTCAGTCTACCACTAATTATGTGTTTTAAGAGAGACGTCTGCGTCATAAAGCAAAACCCCTTATTTAGTGATTTTACACCCATTATTTTACAAAGCAAATGTTTTAACACCCTGTTTATATTCGTTTTATCACTTATAAATTAATTGTATAGGCCTGGCTTTATGTACTGTACAAAAACACACTTAAATTTGAATGCTCTTGTATTTGAATATGAATGAGATGTTGCAGTTTGTTTGCCACACTGAAATCAGCCTGAAAGTTATAGCTTATAAACTGAATTGCAGTTATAGTCACATTAATATAACTAATCTTTTTTATCAGCAAGCTTAAACCTTATACATTTTTGATCCATGAGTCTAATGATTGCTTTTGCTTTCTTCTAGTTGGACGAATTGTCTTTCAACTGTTCTCCGATGTTTGTCCCAAGACAAGCAAAAATTTTCTTTGCCTGTGCACTGGTACGTATACTTGGCATAAATACCTTTATCATGCTACAGCAAGTTATTTTACCTAGACTGGGTATTTAAACCTGTAAAGAGCTTCAATACCATGTACACAAGCATAAACTTATAGGCAGTTAGCACAAAAATAAACTGAAGGTGACAAAATCTTGGATGTATAACGAAAAGTGCAGGTCCTTTGCTGACAGTGCTGTGGAATCAACCAAAGCTGTATTTACAGCCTGTTCCTAGAAGACAGAAGCTGCGTTAGTCTGCGTTGAGACAGTTTGGTCATAAATTTAAGTTGGTAATGCTTTGGGTCAATACAGGGATCTTTTTCTCACCAGCTGAGATTGAAATGAGAGACACATACCTTCAGCTCACTGTTGTGTTGTATATATACCAATCCCCATGTCACCGACACCCTCACCCACCCGTATTCATTTCAGTTTTATCGGCATCTCTTCCATGCTGATCAGATTGTTATTAACCTTTTGCTGTCTATGTAATTGTATACTTTAGGACTGATTCCAGTTTTTTCAATTTAGAGTATAGTACTTGGTTAAGTTTGTCCACATTTTTAAGAGCTTAGTCTGTAAAATTCTGGTCTTTGGTTTGATTTATGGCTGGTATGTTTCTGAGCTGCACATACTAGGTCTGTTATATAAAAGTAATCAGAAATGATGTACTTCTTTGGTTTGCTTGCAGGTGAGAAAGGCAGTGGCAAAACTACTGGAAAAAAATTATGCTATAAAGGCTCAACTTTCCATCGAGTTGTAAAGAACTTCATGATCCAGGGGGGTGATTTCACAGAGGGTATGTGCAGCCATACGTATAACTGACTTGGATATATGGAGATATCTGTGGTGCCTTAGCACAAGATCTTGTGCGTTTATTGCTTATATTCAATTGTCTGTGTGCTTATGAATGTGCTTTTCTTTGCTTAGGCAATGGAAGGGGAGGAGAATCTATATATGGTGGTTTCTTTGAAGGTAAGCTTCAGATACTTTGTTCTTTATCAAGCATTCAGTAACCTTAGCAAGGTCCATTAATTTGAGTGTTTTAACATCTTTTGCATGACTTTTGAATGGGCATCTCAGTTCTGTGCATGAATTACCAGTCATTGTTTTTTTTTGTTGTTTTTTTTATCTCGCTGTAGCTGAGAATCTTGACTTTGTTATTCCTGTGATCTTGTAATCTTCTTTTTGAGTCAGCATGGAGATTCAGGGCTATTTAATCATTTAAAGGTCCAGTCTTTTTGCCTAAAATTTTCAACATATTCTTTTATTTATAGAGATTGTGGTCTTTTGCAAAATGAGAAGGTAAGAGATGTACACAGTGCAGTAACACAATCTAGACTAAACATTCCCTATTCCAAATCCAATATGTGAACTATGACAAAAACGTCCACACTGCACAGTGTGCTCATGGATATGGTTATGTGGTTGACTGATTTCTCTTTTTTGTTGTTGTTTTATTTTGTTTCTTTCCTTATTTCTTTCAGGATGGCTTGTCATGCAATACAATACTCTTGAACATAATCCAACCTTAAAAAGTATTAGTTCACCCAAAAATTGTCATTTATTCATCTCTGATGTCGTTCCAAATATACATGTCTTTCTTTCTTCGGTGGAACAAAACAAGAACATTTAAATAATGTGCAGGTCAATATTTTCTATGCAATTGCAATAAACTTTTACAATACTTTTTAAATTTTTTTATAAAACTTCTTTTTTGAAACTTGAAAGCTCCAGCAGTTGTATAAAATAGAGCTGTATTTGATTGACTATTTTTTTCTTTTCATGGTCCACAGAAGAAAATAAATCACCTTTGGTTTGGATTGTCATGAGAATGAAGAAAAAAAAAAAAAACGACAGAAATTTCAGCTTTGGGTGAACTAACCATTTTAGAAATAATTCGGCATAAACAGTTTTAATGTAAACTATAGATGTTTTAGTAGCCTTCGGGATAGTAAAGCTCTGCTTTTACACTAAAGAGCATAAAAAAACACTCAGAGTTCAGAAGCAGGATAGAAGCATCACTGATGATAGGTGTTCATGAACATCTCTTTTTGCCTGCTCCAGTCCTTCTCCTTAACACAACTTTTTGAAGCAGTCGACAAGCACTCAGTGTTCTTCTTTGTCCGTGTCTCTCTTCAACAGATGAGAACTTTACTCTCAAACATGACAGAGCCTTCCTCTTGTCGATGGCCAACCGTGGCAAAGACACAAATGGGTCCCAGTTCTTCATGTAAGTAGTATTTACTCTGGTATAAGACTCAGAAAGGGTGTATGTGTGTAGAGAAACAACCATTCATCACCAGATCTTTTGCTTACCATTTAATATGACTGATCGGTCACTATTAAATGACACATGCTATATGTATAGATTACATATTCCCCTAGTCTTCAAGATCATTTCAGAACTCAGTCAAAGCCTTTGCACTATGGCTCAACTTATAAATATGTGCTTTTGAAAGCCTGGATCTGTTTTAAGAGCTTGCCCAAAAACACAAAGAGCATCTGGGCTTCTAACTTGGGCTCAGTCTCATACTTATGTTGTTCCAAATTTGTTTTTTAGACCAAAATCAATTTTAAAGACCACTAGTAATGTTCCTTTTGCTATTCACGCTCACGCTGTCTAACTTTCCCAGACCGCTTCATATATATAAATTTTGACTTTTATTTTGGAGACTCTACATAGTGTACATGTTCATGTGGGATGCAGGTGCATTTTCATCTCCCTTTTCCCTTGTCAATGTGCATTTAGAAATATTTAAAATCAGAAAAAAATTCCTTTTTTGCCTACAAATGTATTACAATTTTTCTCTTGCCGTTTTTGTGTAAAATTTGCAGAAACTCTAGCATCCTGCTCTACCAAGGTAAAGTGTCTCTCCAAGGCTGTGCTTCTCTCTCCTGACTGTGTATTTCTGGTTGCTTTTAGCTAGCACTGGCTTTTTGTTTATCTTTAAATAATGTTTTTACTTCATTAAAAACTTGTTCTCCCAGCACAGAGAACCTGAGGTCTTTCAATTATTGATGTATTTCAAGTTTAGCATTACAGGATGTATTTTCCTGCCATGGACACACTGATTTCTAATTGAAGTTGTCCCTATGATATTTTTAAACAGGTTTAATTGGTTTTGTCAGCATAATGTTGGCAGATGTTGGACCTGTCCCTGTTCATCATTAGTATTTATTCATCCAGCCTGTGTTATTGTGCAAGCACTGCTGGTTTTTTAAATTCTTCAGTGTTTGAATAGATACACTCAAATTTCTTCTTGATGAAAGACTGAATGTGTGTGTGTGTGTTTGTTTGTTTTTGGACTAAATTTTCTTCCGTTTATTTTTTTCCCCCCACATGTACCTGTTGGATGACCTGGGCTCCATTATGTAATTTGCCTCATAACAGAACTACAAAGACAGCGCCTCACCTAGATGGGTACATTCATAATGATCCAGTGGCTTCATTTAACCAGTTTTATCAGTTGTAGTTCAAGCCATACTGTCGGAAATTGCTTAAACTACAAGAAAATAATTTTAAAATACTCATTTAAAGTTTAGAAATAATTTATTTATTATAGGATTATAGGATATGTATGCAAGATCTTCTCTTAAATCCCACAATTTCTTGTAACTGTAAGGATTTTTTATCTAATTTAGAGTGCATGTGGTCTTTGGGCTGGTCATCTCGGGCTTTGAGGTCATAAAGAAAATCGAGGGGCTGAAGACTGACTCAGCCAGCAGACCCTATGCTGACGTCAGAGTGATTGACTGTGGACAGCTGATTACAAAGTCTGCTAACGATGGTAAGCTTGTTCCTGTGTGTGTGTGAGACAAACTAGGAATTTTGGCTGCAGATCTGCCGCCTGTCACTATGCTGTCTGAACCTGTCTTTACTTAACGGAGAATGTTTTTTAATCTCCACATAAACTACATTGTGGGGTCAAATATGGTGTTTAAAGATAGAAAGCGTGCTTTGAAATTCTGTAGACCCCTATTTTAATACATACACTTACACTGTGTCCTAACCAGGCATGACATGACAAAGCGTCAAGTAACAAATCACTTCTCCATGTTGAGTTTTTGCCCTAACCACCCACGGCAGGTGATGTGCAACAAGACATTTTGCCAATTGCTTAATTTCTATTTTAATCATGTTATTATGGACAGCCCCACCCAAGGCGAAATCTCATTGGTCTAAAATCCTGCTCCTTACAGATATATACCAAATATAACACGTTATGATTTGCTGTACTTTTTTGACAAAGAGTTGTTCATGATATGTTGTTTATTTCGTGCCATGTACAGAAAGCTCCAGTTCAAAATAAACTTAATATAATCACATGCACTGCACTTGTAAGCAGGAATAAAGAGAATTAATAAATTACATTCTGTGTAATTACAGCTGTTCAGTACATTTTCTGACTAAGTTTGGTGCATTTTCTGTAGTTCTTCAAGGCAAAAGGAGGAAAGCGTTCCATTCTGAGGATGACTTGCAGAGTTCCTCAGAGCCTTCATCTCAGTATTCCTCCTGTGAAGAAGAGTCTGACAAAAAGTATGCATCTCGAAAGAGGAAAAGAAACTCAAAGAGTAAGCACTCAAAGAGAAAGAGAAAAGAGACAAAGCAGGAGAGAGACACAGTTGAAACAGCAAGACATGGAAGGTAAATTACTGTAACCAGTTCAGTCTCCTATTAAGCACAATGTAAGCATCTGTTTGCATTTCATTTGTTATTCAGGCAATTATCTAGAGCAATAACACATTTGCTATTTGCCTATACTGATACTTTTCAGCTATTTCATAGTCTGACATTGCTATATAGTATATTTATACATTTTTACAATCCAAAGGAGTCACCAAAGAATAATTCAGAAATCTGAGCTGATTATTAATTAGTGTTGTTTATGCCTTAATATGGTTGACCTTTAATTTGGTTATATAATAAAAAATATATGTTTTTCCTGATTCACAGTCATGCTGAGGGAGAGATGGCAGAGGATGATGATGGTGAGGCTGAGCAGAATGTGAAAAGGGAGAAGCCTGTGGTTCGACCAGAAGAGATCCCACCCGTGCCAGAGAACCGTTTCCTGCTCCGCAGAGACATGCCTTCTCAGGAGGAGACAATAAAAACGTTAGTGTCTTTTGTACAATTCAACAAATAGATGTTCCTCTTTCCATTTAACATCACAAGAATCTTTCCTCCCCATCCCCAGTTATTAGATAATATCTAAAATTCTCTGTTGTCAAGTGTTACAAGCGAACCATAGTGATTAATGTTTTAGTTTTCTTGCTTAATGATTAATCCCTGAAATCCATGGCTCAGTTTTGATACTATATTTTGAACCAAAAAAGGTAAAGTCTTGAAACTGATACTCTTCTGCCTCAATAGGGTTGAACAGGACACAGTCGGGGCACCAAATGACACCAAACCAGCTGTCACAAAATCTGGACGCAAGATCAAAGGACGCGGAACTATGGTATGACAGCCATGCATCACATTTATACCACATACAGAAAAAACTAAGACATAGAATGACATTGAACAAAGGAAAGTGGACAAAATTAATGTTTTTTTTTTGTGTTTTTTTTTAAACTAAAACTATATCAGCTGTTTTAATTCTAATTATCTAATTCTAATGATTTGATATTGACTCTTTAAAAAGTGCTTGATGAGAATGTTGGTCTGTTTGGTTGGCAATGCTTGAAGTGTTGTTGTTTTTTTATTCCCCCTGCAGAGGTACCATACACCCCCTCGGTCAAAGTCCCGATCAGAGTCAGAAGGGGAACGGGGGAGCAGTGAGACTCCCCCACACTGGAAAGAGGAAATGCAGAGGACCAAGGCTTACCAGCCCCCCAGTGTGGAGAGATGGAGTAAAGGAGAGAGGTATGTTATGTAATGTTATGCATGAAAGTATAAGTCTTATTTAAATTAATTACTGTATTTTTCATCAGAATTATTATACATGGCAAGCTAATACTGAGAGTTTATTTCTGGTTTATCCAAGTTCATATTCTTTTGATATGCTTTCAGAAATGCATTTTTTATGAAAAACATGGTTGGTACTAGGGCTGGGTGATAAATGATTACAATATATAATATTATCACAATATAATTTTCTTTGGTGAAATAATACAAGTTTGATAAGTGTTTAATGTAATGTTTATGCACTATGCAAATATTGTGATAATTATCGGTATCGACTGATATGAAAAAATTTATTGTGATCATTTTTTTTGGTCATATCACCCAGCCCTAATTGGAACAAAGATTTTTACTTATTGTAATTTTTTTAAACTATTGTTAAAACAGATGGGATGACAGAAGTGACACCCCAAGGTCTAGGTCAAGATCAAAAGAGGATTCCTTAAGTGAGGCCTCTGTATACTCCAGTCGGTATCAATCCAGAAAAGAAAAAAAGAAAACCAAACGCAAGAAGAAAAATAAGAAACGAAAGCACTCAAAGAAACATAAAAAGAACAAGACCAAGGAGACCTCCCTGTCTGAGGGTGAGATGACTGGGTCCTCGGGTAAGAGGTCAAAACACTCAGGCCATGCTGAAAGGAGACATTCTCAATCACACTCTCATTCTTACTCTCGTTCATCCTCGCGTCACTCCCACAGATCGTATCGATCAGAGTCAGAAAGGAGACGTTATTTATCAAGCTCTTCTAAAGATTCACGATCGTATTCAAAGTCCAGGAGCAGATCCTATTCCAGAAGTCGGTCAAGGTCTGAGAGGCGGGGTCGGTCATCCATGAGGTCAAGTCGTAGTCGATCAGGACGGTCTGTTACACATTCTAGGTCACTGTCTCGTTCTCGATACAGGACAAGGTCAAGAACAAGATCAAACTCTAGGTATAGTTCAGAAACCCCACCACGTTCTAAGAAAAGGAATGAGTTGAGATCCCCTCGAAAGCCAAAGTCTACAGAGTGTGGCATTTCCAAATTAGACAAGCCTAGATTGGTTCAAGGTGAAGAACCTAAAGCACCACTAGCAGCATCTTCAGAGAGTGTCTCTGTTTTGCCTTTGAGTGACAGTCCACCTCCCTCTCGATGGAAGCCAGGCCAGAAACCCTGGAAACCCTCTTATGTCCGCATACAAGAGATCAATGTAAAATCAGCCCCAGCTTCAGATGCACTAATCAGCTCATCATCAAATGTACCTCTGGAAAAAATGTCCTCTTCAAAGCCAGACATGGCTGTTATTCACAGAGGCCCCAGCAGCAGTAACAGTAATGTTCCTGATAGGCTTCTGCAAAGCAGTTTGTCCAGGAGCAGGTCACGTAGTCGATCAAGAAGCAGCAGCAAATCATTGAGTCAGTACGGAAGCAGATCTTCCTCTTGCAGTAGGTCAGAATCATATGGTTCAAACAAAGAAAGATCCACTGACAAAAAGAGAAAACGTAGTTGTCACAGAAATGGCCAAAAGAGGGACAAGCATGCAGATCATGGTAGTGGCCACAAATATACATCTCCCTCTTCAGAGGATGTATCTGATAGTCAGTATAGTCCTATCCATGGACACAATGATTCCTTGGTACAGAGAAACACACTTGATTCTCTGTCAGATCTACAGGCAATGGCAATGAAAAGCAAGAACCCCATTCAGAGGAAAGAACCAAACAACAACAATGCATCAGGATGGGAAAGTGAAGGAGAGAACTCAAGTAAGACTAATACTGCTGCAGAACACAACCAAATCCCTGTTAAGGACGAAGGACTTACTGAAACGAAAAAGAGGCAGATTTTGGCTCGTTGCTGGGAGTCCGAGAGTGACTCTGAAATGCCAAACAAAAAGGTATGTGGTGATGCCAAACATGTGTCTGAAAAAGAGGAAGGAGAGGCTAGTTCAGAATCAGAGGATGATGACCCTTTATGGTCAAACCATGGTGCAGAAATGTTCAAGCTATTAAAGGGTAATGAGGAACAGTCTGCAGACACAAAAATTTCAAAACACAAGAACAAGAAAGCCAAGCGGAAACACAAGCACAAAAGAAAGAACTCTTCCAGGTCAGGATCTCGCAGATCCAAGGCAAAGAAATCCAAGAAGCACCAGAAGCCAAAAGAGACATTTCACTGGCAGCCTCCACTGGAGTTTGGTGACGAAGGAGAAGAGGATGATTCAGTCACTCAATCAAAACAGTTATGCATAGCGAATCCTGATTCTGTCAATGATGGAGCAAAAAGGCATGTAAAGTCTGGAAAGATCAAGCCCCAAGTCTTAGAGAATAAGGATCAGGATCAAGGGATTATCGAATCACCACAAGATAAGTTTTCAGTAGAGTCTTCTAAAAGTATTGATGAGAATGGGAAGATAACTGAAATCCAAAAATCAAAGCTAAATCGCAATACTAGAAGAAGTCCAGCTCAAAGCCGTCCAGAGATTCCAAAGCCATCCACAGATCCAGAGACCAATCTTTCAGACACTAACTTGGCAAGTATCAAACCAATAAACCCAAATAAAGTTGAGATATGTTCTCCAGAGCGCATCCCAGAGGCTGAGCAACCAGCGCCCAAAGCGATTGGCTTTTCCCCACTGAAAAATATTCTGAATAATGGTAGTGTGCTTGTTCCACCTCAAACAGAAAAGGGAAACTCTATTACTATTGGACCTGCTTTATCTCATGGCAATCAGCCAGAGGAAACTGTACCAGGTGACAGTTCTGTCTCAGCAGTTGAAAATAAATGGAAACCTTTGACAGGCATGAATGCTCTGCAGGCCATTACTATAAAGCCTTTCATTATGAAAATAAACAAACAGCAAGATCAACTGGAAGGAAAGACTCAGGGTCTCAAGATTGAGATCAAGAGCAAGAGTAGAGTCCGTCCAGGATCCCTCTTTGACGAGGTACGAAAGACAGCTCGGTTAAATCAGAGACCTAGAAATCCAGACAGCTCAAGTGAAGAAGACTCTCTTCCAGAAACAGGAGAAAAAGCTGGATCCCTTAATCACTCTCAGAACAAGTCAAGGTCTGTGTCCAGTCACGGGTCCCACCGCAGAAGTAGGTCCCATTCATATAGCCACTCCAGGAGCAGGTCCAGAAGCTACACCTACTCTTCCAGGTTGGTTACAACAGCCATTGTTTTCATGTCTACATATGTCCAATCTTTCAGGTCAAGTCAATTTTGTAAATGTTTTAATTTTTCACACAGAAGCTACAGTAGAAGTAGAAGCAGGAGTAGATACAGTAGAGGACACTCTCGTTCTCGAAGTAGCACCGACCGAAGTTATCGTAGGTAAGATCTTTATCTCTGCTTCAGTCTAATATGTATTTTAAAGAACCCTTTGATGTGTGATGTGGATTAAAATGCTCCTAATTGATTAAGATGCCACGTAATTTTGTTTTAGTCGCACAGACAGTAGGAGCCATTCTAGAAGTCGGTATAGAGGTCGCCACAGATCAAGGTGAGTATAGAGCCAAAATGATTAATGCACTTTGATTGTAATTTGATTTTATTTAATTATTCTTTGCGTTATGTGTTCTATTCCTGGAAATACAGGTCTGAATCTTACGATAGTTACTCTAGCCGCAGCCGCAGTCGTAGCAGGAGAAGAGGGCATCGGAGAAGTGAGAGCTCTGATCGCAGGTCCAGGTACATCATAAATAAATCCTTGTATTTTCAAAACTGTCTTGTGTGAATTTGATAACGTTTCTCACTGAAGCTAATTCTTTGATGTCTGCTTTCACGTTCAGGTCATATCGCTCCTACAGTCGCAGTTCGTCCAGGCGGCGAAGTCATAGCCGAAGCAGTCGATATAGCTGAGTTGAATTTAAAAGACACACGACAGTCTGAACGTCTCAGTTTAAGTTTTGTGAAGTATGTATTTTGATGTACACTGTATCGTCATGTAATGTGTCATTTGAATATGTTCTACTGTATTTTTCCACATGAGTCTATGTATGAATGTCACTGCTTCATTCTTGTACATTTTTATATTATTCCTAAGAAAATGCGCATAGAAACTCGCTAACTGTAAAGCTAATGTTATATATAAAAAGCCACTTACCTCAGTCTTTTGAACATGAGAACCTGTGAAATGTAAGTCATGTTTGGAAGGATTTTAACATTGTAGACATGGATGGGAAGTGGTACACATGGATGGGAAATGTTTAGTTTTGGCCAAATGAATGTTTTGTGTTTAAAAGGTGGGTGCATTTTTTTAATTTGTACATAAAAACAAAAAGTCTTGCTGAATGTATCTAGTGCTGCTTATTGATGCACCATTTCATATAAAACTAACCTTGCCAATTGTAAATAAAAGACATGTTCTTGTAGCAACACCATGTTTTATTGACTCCTGCAAATGTACACAAAGTTGAGTATGATGCATTAGGAGACAGTCATTGTGGATGCAAGTTATTAGAAGTCCATTTCAGGCTTGTTTGTTAGTACTGACCTACAGTGGGTTTACAAGCATGTTTGCTTTTTGATTTACTCCTGTACTACAGTGGGTCTAATGATATAAATCTAGTGTGTCAAATAAAGGAGACATCCCAAATTAGGACCAGGATTGACAACCACGGCACTACTGCATCCAAATTCATGTACTTTTAGAGTATGAACTGAATTCTCTGATTAAGAATTCACTTGTCGACTGTAGATAAATTGTTATTTTATGTGTAGTGCACATACTGTATTTCTAGACACACTACTCCTACTGTTAAAGTACATAAAGAAAGAAAATTATGGTACCTTTTTTTCTTTCTTTTTAACTTCTCAAATCTGACAGTTCCTCAGCTCCTGTAGCCTCCTGGGATAGTGTCTACTGGTTACTTGCTTCATAATCTCAGCAGGTGCAGTATGTTATCTGGGTATTGTTTGCCTATTGTTTCATGAAAACTGCATATTCGGACATCCTGTTCACTATATAGTAGAAAACTATGCATATTCGGACACAAGGAATACGGATTTCAGGACTTAGCATGTTCAGCACAAGGCAAGGTACTGTCAGACATGCAAGGTCATGAGAACCTGTGAGACAATGCACCATCTCCCCATAAGGACAGTTCGTATTGATTAGTCATTTTTTAGCTGTAGATGAAGACTAGAGCTCAGACAGGGGAAAAAATTATCTAGTGCAATGGCCCTTTAAAACTTCTGACAAAAGCCCATATGATCCCCGAGCTCCAATCACCAATTCCTACTGCAAAAGCAGCCTCTGCATTTTTGTCTGTCTGAATGCTGCTAGCACGGCGAAAGAAGAAGAAAAAAAGAAAAAAAAAAAAACAGTGAGGGGAAGGAAAACTGAAGAAATGTGAAAATCCAACGTATTATTACATGGCGAGCGGAAGTCCTGGGCAAATGGAGGTTTTCGCGGACTCTTTCGATGCTAGAGATCTCGGATCAAAATGGTACAGTAGACAACGACATTTTGATCGTTTTGTATCCATATTTTATCTTTTGCAATTTTAAAACACTTAGCTAGGCCGATGAAACTTGAAATAGTTTGTCCTGGGATGTGTCTTACTTTTGAACGTGTTAAATAACGTGATGTCGCTAATAAATTTGACCGCGAAATGAAGTTTGCAACTTGCACGGAACGCCGACAGCCACAGAAATTGGAAGGTTAACAAGAATGCAATGGCCACAATAGCTACATTGTTGCATTTAAATAGTTAAATTCTCTCATATCAGTGTGGACAGGGATCACGTCGTGGCTGGTGCATTTTGTGGACATTGATGTATGTAAAATTAAAAGCGGAACATATTTATTCCAAATATACTTTTGAAATAATAGACTTTGTTGCACAGGAAGAGACAGAATGCATGTCACAATACTGCTAACTTGGACATGACCTTAAATTTGTGGATCCTCATCCATAGAGTTCATATTACAGTTGTGCAATAACGTTGAGTCTCCAAATAAATGTTAAAGGCGCTACACAGGAGCTTAGAAACGTTATACTTTAAATAACATTTAAATTAGTTTTTGATTAGATAATTTTCGAAATGTTACTTCTTCTAAATACAATTAAAAATTGCCCAAATCAAAGACAAATAAGCTTGAGACCATTTATATAGCAAATAGTTATAATCGCATAAATTACTCTTTTTTTTTTATCGAAGTAGAAACAAAATAATACTTAAATTAGTTCTGCATATTGTTTATCAAAGTTAAACACATATCTAAATTGTAAATATAATTAAATATCCTAAAAATGATGGAATATAATAATTTTTTTCTACCTTTATAAAACATTTTTAAAAATCCTTATTCACCAATCACAAATGACTACAAAAGTCTGTTTTTAGTAGCAGATTATTAGTTAATCATACCCATAAGAATAAAATTGCAATAGAATAAGAAAAGAGATGTCTTCCAACCAGTTATTTTCATTATCAGCACTCTTCTTAGTATATTAATGTTTTATATTCTTAGTAAACAGAGGGAGAGCATCAGAGAGGTTGCAGGATGACAGTGAAGTTGATTTTAGGAGCCTTCATTAAAAATAAAGCATGTGTATTGTAGTACAGTGAGGTCCCTTCACATCTGGAAGCTGGGCTAATACAGTATCTGGGTCAGGTCACTACTTTAGTGCCATGACCCTGTCTTTTTTACCTCCAGTTGCTCGCTTGACTTTTTTCACATGACCTTTAAAAAGTGAGTTTTTTTTTTTTTTTTTTTTTTTAATTTTTTTTATTATTGTTTATACAGTGCATAGACAGTGCAGTGTTTAAATATGCATTGTCTGTTGCTGGCTGGCATGTGAAATGAGTCAGAACCCAAAGGACTCCATTACACCCCCATTAATGCATTCGGTTATGAGCATATAATCAGTTTTAGACAATTACCAGAATATCACTTGATGATGCCATTAAACTGTTTAATTTCTAAAACTTGAATAACTTGTAAGGAGCTGTACTTATTCGGCTGCACTTGGTGACTGGTTAAGCATTGGTGCTAATAGGTCATCATTGGTTTGATTTCTAGGGAAGACTCATACTTATAAGACGTTTTGGATAAAAGCATCAGACAAATGAAGAACCCTAACCCTTCTATGAATTGTTGCATGATGATTTCCTAGCATGAACCTACATGAATTGCCTCTTTGTTAACTGTTCCACTTGAAAGCACTATGAAAGTTTGTACTTTAGAAAGAGCTGAAATAGAACAACAACTGCTAAACTCTGCAGTCTTGTCCTTTAGTGCTGCAGCCTGGAAAAAAGCATCATGCTGAGGGTTTTTATGTAACCGTCTATTCAGGACATTCCTGCCCACCCTTGACTTTGAGGCTTCGTTGTCTCTCAGTGCTTTGCTGTTGGGGACACTTGAATCCATGTGACAAGTGCTCCTCGAACGACTCCCAGCATTCAACTCCAGCAGAATTGTTCTTATTATGATGTTGAAAATGGTATATTTTTTAAAATTAAGTAAACGGATATAAGATATACAGTAAAAACAGTAATATTGTGAAATAAATGAAAATAGAAACGTTATTTTAAATTGTAACCTATTTTCTGTTTGAATATATTTTAAAATGTCCTGTGATGACAAAGCTGAATTTTCAGCATCATTACTCCAGTCTTCAGTGTCACATGATCCTTCAGAAATCATTCTAATATGATTTGCTGCTCAAGAAACATTTCTTCTTCTTATCAATGTTGAGAAACAGATATGCTGCGTAATATTTTTTTATGAAAACCGCGATACATTTTGTTACAGAATTCTTTGATGAATAGAAAGGTCAAAAGAACAGCATTTATTTGAAATGGAAATCTTTTGTAACATTAAAAATGTCTTTACTGTCCTTTTTGATCAATTTAATGTTCTTGCTGAATAAAAAGTATTAATTTCTTTTAAAAAAGAAACTCTTACTGATCCCAAACTTTCGAATGGTGGTGAAATATTATAAAATCAGCATAAATTAAAGACCGTACAACTGCTTGGTATATATGTTGCATCATTTGAAGGATCTATTCATTGAATCTATATGATTTTAATCTTATCAAAACACGTTTCCTTCTCTTTGGTTATTTACAAGACATTTACTTCCCTATATCACAGTCTTTCCCACAGTGTCCATGTTGTTTATCAGGTTCAGTTCCTCACATTGCTGCACACTTAGGTCAGAGTCTGTACATGGAGAAGAGTTGGCCTCTGAGCAGAGTTAGCAGATCTGTGGCAGTTTGTGTTTGTGTTTTATGTGGCAGAGACACGCCAGCTCCACAGGCTCTTCTCTTGGCCAGAAATCCTGACTCAGCTCCTACTTGCATAGCTCAGGCTGAGTTCGCCTGGCAGTCCTGCTCTGAACATGGTAACCTGGCAGATCACATGCAGCTTTGATTATTCAGTTCCTGCATTTGATACGTTTAAAGTGCCACATTTAGCCTATTTTAAAGGTTCCTAATTTTGTTTTGGAGGTCTCCTTCAATACACTATAAAAAGTAATATGCTCTATTTAATGAATAAAATTGTGGCAACAGATTACAAGCAATATTATTAATTAAATTCAACATATAAGAATTGAGTTAGAATTCATCAAATTAATTCCTTAAAAGTCAATCATTTAAAATGTGTAAAATTAGCAAACACCATTAACAAACAGCACAAACTGACCTAAAAAGCAGAGTCAAACTGCCCAACTAAATGAGACACTGATCACCGTAATGGTGACATCATATTTTCAATAAAATCAACATCAACATCTAAACCTCTGTTAATTCTTGTGTTTCTCTTTCCTTCAGTGATTCTGCTTGTTATCAGGTGTCTTCAATGTTGGCAATAAAAAATAAAGAGTTCTTAATTCTTTGACTGTCTGTTATTCAGATGTTTTTAAACCATTTTAAATGGTTGACATTTAAGGAATTAATTTGATTAATTCTAACTCAGTTCTATTTGTTGAATTTAATTAATAATTTTATGTAGTAGATATAGCGTATTACTTTTTACAGTGTTAGTTAACGTGCATTCAAGGTCAAAAAACTTTAATTTTCTTATAATATACATTGCAACATCACCTATTTTCTCAGTGTCTGAAACCATTCGATAAAGGATTCGGTCTCTCTAAACCCCTCCTTTCCGAGAGCCTTCTCTGCTCTGATTGGTCAGATGGCGTAGTCTGTTGTGATTGGTCTACCGCTTACAGTGCTTGTCAGAAACAAAACGCCCATTACCATATCTGAATTTCAGCTCCAGAGGCTTCCTCAGCACCTGTACTATATCAATTCGAGCCAGAGCCATGGGAAAATTTTTCTATTGTTCAGTATAGTGACTCTTATTAACTCCTCTCTTTTAGTCTCTATCCGGATCAGGCTTCTGAGATTATAGTATTTTGCAAAGTTGTTTGCTGTTCCTGTTCATTGCAAAAAATACATTTTCAGTTTTCTCCCAGCGCTGTCACAGTGATCTCACACAGCTTTGTTTGTGTCGCCAAATGGTTCTTAGTGTCTCTTTTACGAGAACCTGATTTCTCTCACCTTGTCAAGCGCATCTTTTATTATTAGACGCAGCAGACGCACAAGAGGTAAAATCCTTTGTTTGTTTGTCTGGCTCAATTTCATGCCCCGCTTGGCACATAATATTTCAAACTGTGATTCTGTTGCTCTTGGTTGCATTAACATATAGATGGAAAGGGGAAGTCTTCTAAATATATCTGCCCCAGTCGGCACAGGAAGAGTGCAATGAGTCGTAGACATTCCCATGTGGTTTGTAATAAAATAAATGTTGTACGACGATTGCAGTATCCAAAGGTTATGAGAGATACTTAATGCCTTAATGTTGCCATAAAAATGACTTTCATTTAAACTAACAGAGTCCCAGTGTAGTCTTTCAATTTCCAGATTTATTGATTGATTTCTTGAATTTTATCTCATAGCCGATGCCGACGAGGACTTCCCTGAGCAGAATTTGCTGGACATACAGAAACTCTACAGTAAACCTCTGCTATCCTCCCTTGCTCTACTAAAACCATTGGAAAGGTGAGTGTTTCTGGGTTTGTTTCCTTCTCAGAAAAGAGCTTTCATTGGCTTCCAATCCGTTATGCTGTTAATTAGCTGCTGAACCTGAAAACAACTGACAGGGGAGCGCCATCCCTAATCACTTATTCTGATTGAACTTGGTAATTAGATGAAGAGATGGATGACAACCTCTTTCAACAATTTCTAACCTAAGGGAAATATTTATCTTTATCTAATTAATTTGTGCAAGAGTTATAGTTCTGCACTAAATTTTCACTATTTTTATTTATCGTTTTGCATTTTGGTTTTCAACTTAAGTTCAGTTTTAGTTCATTTTTGTTTCATTATTATTATTTTTTTTAAGTTTTTTTTTTCTATATCATTTTTTAATTTCTGTGTTGTTTTTGTTTATATTGAAGAGGACATTTATAGTTTCAAGTTTGTTTGTTTTTTTTGCAATCGCCTGTTTTTATATTTAATACATTTAGTAAATTTGAAATGTTGCTTAGTGTAAATTTAGAAATATAATTTAAAATAAAATCATTTTAAGTATTTTTTTTTTTTTTTCTGTTGCTATGAGTTTCTCTGGCTATACTGTACATTACTGTTCAAATGTTTGGGGTCTGTAAGTCATTTTTTGAAAAATGATTACTTATAGTTAGCAAGAATGCATTAAATTTAAAAGTGATTGACTTTTACATTGTTACAAAAAATATGTAAAATAAAGGTTCTTTTCAACTTTCTATTAATCAGAGAATCTTAAAAAATCATGTATCATGGTTTTCATGAAAATATTGAACCACACAACTGTTTTCAACATGGACAATAGTAAGAAATGTTTCTTGGGCACCAAATCAGCATATTAAAATGATTTCTGAATGATCATGTGACACTGAAGACTGGAGTAATGCCATCACTAGAATTAATTATATTTTTAAATGTATTAAAAAAACAAACAAAAAAAAGTTATTTTAAAGGGGTCATGAATTGAGAAATCAACTTATCATTGAGATTTTGATATATAAGAGGTCATTGTAAGAATATCCTGCATGTTTCAGAACTGAAAACTTTCTTGTTAGTCCAATAAAAGCTTTTATTGACACCAGGCCCAGTGAAAGACTCATCCTGGAATGTGCCTATCTATGGCATAGGTAAAACGCCACCTCTGCAGAAGAAATCAACGCCTACTTTTTCATTGCAATGTTAGCCCCACCCACTGGCGTGTTAGTGAGATGACAAGGAGAGAAGACTACAAATATGGGCTAAAAATAATATTACCTTTAGAATATGGTTATTTATTTTCAATAATGTGAATGTCTCAGTTGAGCTTTATTTATTTGTATTCGGTACATTTCACTGTGGATTCTTTCGTAAATCAATCGCATTTCAGCACAGGCTTTGCAAACAGACTTTTACGAAATGGACTCGACAGTAATGCAACAACATGTAAGTAAATGTGTTTATTATAATGCCTGATCTGATATGTAATGATTCATGTACAGTCAGAGGTTATTTGTCTATTAGTCAGTAAATCAAACAAGTGACTATCGGTCAACTTCAGTTGTTTCTCTTCGTAGGATGAAAATAATCTTTCATTTAAACAGTGATTAAATTATATATAGAAAGCTATCAAAGAACACTCCCTTTACAATCGATAGAGCCGTCAATCAAACAGCGCGAGTTTATCAGTGACTGAGTTCTGGACTTGCGCCAAAACTCTCGTTTTATTCAACAAATCTCTTAGTTACATCGCGTTTGCACTGTTAGTTAAGATGAAAGCATTTGTTTGTGTGCAGAAATTGAGTTGCAATGACGAGATCACTGCTTTCATGCACTCAACATGTCTGTGATTGGCTACAATGTTCATCACTGCAACCTTTCATGTCACGATCTAAATATAATGCCATAGATCTAAATGTGATGCTATAATTAACACTTCACGATTAGTTAACCTTGAGAACTGCAATAGTAAAAATGTGCTAAAAGTTTTCGAGAGAGTAATACTTGTTAGCCAATCACAGCAGTGGGCATTTACACTGAAGTCTCACAGCAGACACGCCCCTTAAAACAGAGCGTTCAAACCAGAGGGCTAAAATCAGGGTAGGAAAAATGCACTTTACTTCAAAATTATGACAATTTTTGATGTAAAAAACATACTAACATTATAAGTGCACCCCAGGAAACATTATAAAACAACAAAACGCAGTTTTAATGAATGCAGTTCATGACCCCTTAAAAAATCGTATTAACCGCAAACTTTTGAACAGAATTGTATCTGTCCAATAAAACAAAGTCTTTGTTTGATTTTTAAAATATGTAATTCAGTAACGACGCATGCCTAGACAAATAGCAATCATGCCTATTTCTACAATTTATCTTCTTTTATGCTTATATATTTTTAAATAAACCACACATTTCAATATGAAACTCTGGAGGAAACCCTGTAAACAAATGTGACAGATGCAAATGAATGTGAATTGTATGTTTCTCTATGGAGATATTCTGCCTTTGCTTTTCCTGTGCTTAAAGCTCACATTATTCAGCACTAGTCCGACAGCTGATCCGAGGAGCAGCAAACAGCCCTGTTCAGTGAACTGGCATGTGTAATAGCAGGTGTTATAGTTCAGGAGGTTTTCTCAGAGAAAGTGATGCTGTGGTTTGTGGCAGCTCTCTGGCAGTGTGTAATTATCAACTGTGCTAGCTATTCTGAATGGGTGAGAAGACTAATGCATGTTTTTGTATCTAAGAGAGCTTAAAGACATAGTTTAGCCTAAAATGAAAATTATGTCAAACCTCTGTTATTGTCTTGCTTTCAGTTTTGCTTTATGGAAAAGAGCAGCTCGGACATCCTGCCTTTGGTGTTTCACAGGCGAAAACAAATAATACAATATTAAAAAATACATATGAATAAGTAAATAATGACAAAAGTTTCATTTTGTGATGAATTTTTACCTTAATACAGACAATAAAGATGGCACCGGTTATAGGCTTTTGTCATTAATTTTCTTATTACCATATAATAACATGAAAAATAAACAGTAAAAACAGTAATATTGTATTTTTAAGATTGTGCAATATTACTACAATTTCAAATATTTGAATATATTTTAAAACATCATTTATTCCTGTGATGGCAAAGCTGAATTTCCAGCATCATTACTCTTCAGTGTCACATGGTCCTTCAGAAATCTTTCTAATATGCTGATTTGAAGAAACATTTTTTATTTATCAATGAGTGGACTGAAAACAGCTGTGCTGCTTAATATTTTTGTGGAAACGGTGATACATTTTTTAAGCATTCTTTGATGAATAGAAAATGAAACTGTGCTTGTAACACATCTTCTGGGTCTTCATCTTATGTTACTAAACTCAAACACAGATTTTATTGCTTATTTTTACCATGCTCAGCTTATTATGTTTAATAAAGACTATATTTATTATATAAGGAATCTAGGTAGCTCATGCTGGCTCTCTTTGTCTGTCTTTATCGCACACAGACCTGCTTATAACTGAAACACGTCTTGCTAATTTACAGCACACACACACACAGAGAGGCCGTAAGTCATTTTTGTGTCTCTGTGAGGGCTGTAAGTGTTTGTCTGTCTAGCTCAAGGTCAGGACTGAACGTGTGTCCTGATTGGATCGGGGAGGGTGTAGGCATCGAGCAATACCACACGCATACACAGACACCCAGGGCATCTGTTTCTCTGTCTCATTTCTCGGTCCTCTGAGGACAGATCCATCACCTTGGAAAGTGGCTCGTCTCAGAGGGCAGTCTGTACACGAGGGCCTCAAAAGTAGAAAATCTGCTCCAGAATGGAAAGCAAGACTGAGTCTTCTACATCTGGCCCACTGAGACTCTTTCCTTCTCTTCTTTCCTTCTTTGTCCTCAGGGAAATACACACTAACAGATTGATTCAAACAAACCTGGTCTCCGTTCTGTTATTTCTTTGGTACATCATGGGCATGTTAGACCTGTGCAGAAGGGACTGTACATCCAAAATTTTTGTCAGAGCCCTGCATGCTTTAGAGGCACAAACGTAAAGAAAGCCTTTTAACTTTGACTTATTTATTGGTCATTAATAGTCAATCTATCTATCTATGTATCTATCTATGTATCTATCTATCTATCTGTCTGTCTGTCTGTCTGTCTGTCTGTCTGTCGATCAATTGATCCATCTGTCTGTATCTGTCTCTATATCTCTGTCTGTCTGTCCATCCATCCATCCTTTTAAACAATTGCTAGGACCAATTTCTCAATACTTTTTTTTTAATATATATTTTTTAAAACTCTTCACAGTTCTCCTAACCAACTTTCAGCTTGGTACAGCAGTTAATTTCACATTCAAAATTCACTAAAACTATCAAAACAAATCATATATCGCAAATCAAGTCATGTCCAGAACACTAGCAAAGGTTGTCACCCAACAAACACACTTTGTCACTCATCTTTAAAGCATTCGTTCACCCAAAAATGAAAATTCTGTCAATAATTACTCACCCTCACGTCGTTCCAAACCAATAAGACTTTCGTTCATCTTCGAAACACAAATGAAAATCTTTTTGATGAAATCTGAGAGAATGTCCCTCTATAGACAGCTACATAACTACTTGATCGCATTATATGATGAACAGATTGAATTAAGTCTTATATTTACATTTTGGAACGACACAAGGGTGAGTAATTAATGACAGAATTTTCATTTTTGGGTGAACTAACCCTTTAAGCTTATTTTCTTACAAACCTTCTGTTATTCATTTGTGTCACTCCTTCCAATACCAGATCCAGGTTTTCTTTAGTGCTCTATATTGAAATGCAGGTCATTTCTAATTGTGCATATTGTCTTGGGCAGAGAGACTCCAGATGCAGAGTCATTACTTAGCATCTGTGTGTGATTGATGAGGAAATAGCGCCAGACAGCAGCGCCTCTGCATTTTACAGCACTGTGAAACTTCCTCTCAGGCTGGCAGCACAGGAAGTGGAGGAATCCAGAGGGCAGGAGGACAGCGATTAGTCTCTCGTCTCTTTAATAGCAGCCTGATTAGATTCCATGATAATGCTTGTTTTTCATTAATACAGAGTGGGCAACAGTCTTGAAGTGTAGTCGAAGGTCAGAAGAGTCACTGTATTGTGTCGTGGATGCACTACAGTTGCTAAAGATGTGATCTGCTGGGAGGTTTAAAGAAATAGGTAAAAACTAAAATGGTCATACATATGTCACATTATGGTATCACAAAACATAAGAATATAGTGACCAAAAGCTCCAAAAGTAGCACTAATCTCATTCACGTTTGCACATCTTTAAATTTAGCACATCAATATGTAATATAACTTATAATTTTGAATATGCAGTAGTGTGAATGAAACTTGAGAATTGGGGTAAATATTTCTTAGTGATTAATGACTTAAATTTGGGTATTTTCCTCCCACAAAGCTGTTGTATGACTTCAGTAGTGCTTTATGCATTTTCTCCGATTCTCATGTCGTCCCAAACCCGTAAGACCTTTGTTCATCTTCGTAACACAAATTAAGATATTTTTGATGAAATCCAAAGGATATCTGAACCACACATAGGCAGCAATGGTTGGTTATTGATGACTTTTTTCAGTATGTGTAAACTCTCATCCCATATATTAACCAACATTCTTCCTTTTTTTTTAGATATGATCCCATATTCACAACCCTTTCAAATTGCCACTCTCAATCACTCTCACTTTATTTTCCATAAAGTCTGCTCATGTTTTATGCTGACTCAGTTTTAATGAGTGTCTGTTCAGATCAGTGTTGAACAACCGTGCTGAAGCTCCATCCTAGCTGTGTCTCTGGCCAATCTGAGGGAGATTCAGGCTGGCGTGATGCCCGCTCTGGTTCTTGAGGGTGTCACTCAAGCCTCCCAACTCTGAGCTCTTGTTAGAACAATGCTGAAGGGGGAAAAAGATTGCTGAGTTTGCATTTCCATCGTTCCATCTTCTGCCTGACAGCAAGATCCTCCCTCTCCTCATGCTCTGAGGTCTGTGGTACTGTAACAGAAGAAGGAAAATCTAGCTGGATTAGCCTGGGTCAAGTTACCAGTCTTTTCCGACACAGAGATGCTATTTTATTTTATTTTGTTTTTTATTTTATTTGAAAGCATCACTTACAACTGGCATTAAAATAGTACTTTGTTTTTTGGAAAGCTTAAGAGTGAAAACACAAAGATAAAACAAGTTGTTTCTATATCGTTGACAGTTTTATGAAATTCCTGTGGCTTGTTTCTGTGGTTTGTTGAGTTTGTATTGCATTATGACTTCCTGCACGGTTTCTGAAATTGTGAGCAATTGATGAAAAGTTGTTGAGAGGTTGGTCAGCGGTCTTCACAGTGGCTGCTTTGTTACAGTGCTCAGTGAACGATGATCTACTCATCACTCTCAGTCCATTTAAAGGAGTAGTTCACCTAAAATGAAAATTGTCATCATTTACTCACCCTCAAGTTGTTCCAAACCTGTATGAATTTTCTATTGCTGAACACAAGATATTTTGAAGAATACGGGTAACCAAACAGTTGATGGGCCCCATTGATTTCAGTTGTATGGAAAAAATATTATGGAAGTCAATGGCCCATCAACTGTTTGGTTACTGACATTCTTCAAAATATATTCTTTTGTATTCAGTATTGAACAAGAAATTCATACAGACTTGGAACAACTTGATGGTGGGTAAATGATGACAGAATTTTCATTTTAGGGGGAACTATCCCTTTAATTCTGTCTGATTCTCACTGAAGACATGAAAAATCACCAAACCTGCTGTGTTGAGATGTGTTAAGAAATGGTGTCTGTATTTATTTGTAGATTTCCTTTCAGTTCTGCCATGGTGCAACTAATTAATTGGCAGTTTGATGCATGTGATGGTCATAATGTGTTAACTGCTAGACATTCTGCTGCATCAAAATAGACAGGTTTGGTTCACATGTTGTGTGGGTTACACTCAGATTCAGAGAAAACACAGTGTAAAATTTTATATAAAATCAATTGTATTGTTCTTTTGATTTTGTATAGATGCGTATAGAAAAAAAAAGAACTAAATATAATTTAATATTTAAAAAAACTTTGTTGGCATTCATTTGACAGTAAAGACATAATGTTACAAAGATTGATGCTAAAAATTCAGCTTTGCTATCACTAGCAAAGCTGAATTTTTAGCATCAATCTTTGTAACATTATGTCTTTACTGTCACTTTTGATCAATTTAATGTGTCTTGCTGAATAATAGCAATGATCCAAAACTTTTGAATGGTAGTAGTGTTTGTATATAAAAAATTAACTAATCCAAAATGTATTTTCATTGGATTGGAAAACAAGTAAGCCCGCTGGGGATTCCAGTGGGTAGAATTCCAGAATTTTCTTTCTTGCTCTCCATCTCCCCATTTTTGAAAGGAAAGGGGCATTTAAAATCTCTCTGAAATCTATCTATCAGCAGAAACGGTAGCCTCTATTTGGGAGGTGTGGTGTGGTGTGGTAAACAGTGCAGTAAAAACTGCAGAAGTAAAAGTCAACTGAGGGTAGATCTCGTTCCCCCACCGCTCTGCTCTCTGCCGCCTGGCACTGGTGTGATCGTCCTCAGCCAAGTGCATACCAGCCAGCCTGGCCAGCAGCCCTGAGTCACCTCTTATTGCGTGAAGGCAGTACAGGTTTCTGCGCTACAATGAGCTCAGCTTTTTGAACCATAATGAGAAACATTACACCACCCATGTTGGTCACATTTTATATAACTGTATCCATATGTATAGGTATCAGTCGAAATTGGAGATTTAAGTGTACAGTACATGCTCATTTCTCACATTTTTACATTTAGATTACATTTGCCATCATCTATATGCACGTTAATCTTTAAAAACACTAATTTAATAGCAATGTTAAATGTTGAGCAAATCTCAAAATGTGATACTATACATTATAATTTTGTGAAGCCTAAATTCACTTGTAGCATTTAATATACACTACTGTTTTTAAAAGTTGCTATAATATTTTACAATATTAAAGTTTTTACTGAATTTTTATTTAAATAAATGATGCCTTGGTGCGCTTAAGAGACTTCTTTTAAAAACAATGATTGAGTTTAGTTTTTACTTGATTGATTGATTGACAAAATATAAAGAATTGTATTATCAGCCACAATGGGAAAACCATTATCAGGTTATCAATTTTAAATAAGATTTTTTTTAAATCTTTGCATTTCTACATCTAAGACATTTGTTTGCACTGTTTTGTTTAATTTTTTTGATGTCAGTGAACATGATTTCATGTTGACATATACTCAATTTTCAAACAGAGATAGCAAAAGAATACACTTCCAGTATTAAAATTGCTCTAAAACTACCTAAGTTTATATTTGGGGATTTTTGACACTTTTTGTTCCACAGATGTGGTAGAGAGTGACAGGAAATTCTTGAGGAGAGATGGAGAAGACAAACACTTACTAACTGCTGTGCAACGGCTCAGACTAATTTAATGTCTTTCAGAAATGTTTCATGTTGCCAGTTCTGAATTTGATACAGCTGACTTGGTATTGTTTTGGAATAACAACCCCATATCTATTTTCAGTTATTCCTGGTGACGTTAAAGAATAGTATTAATCCAAATGAACAGCATGAATGCTTCTGAACTAGTTTTGGTGATTTGTGTTTTCTGTTTAGCTGTAGGGTTTTACTCTATCCCAGTGATCATCCACCTTGAATATACAAAGATTCACAAAGTATTCCAGCGAAAAGAATAGTGCCTATGGTATTACATTTGAACTCTTTAGTCAGTCAGTCATATCTTCCTCATTATCTAATCACAATATATTTCCAGGCTTAAATACTTAAAAAATGTGTTGTTCCCACTATAGAGTGCAACAGTGCCAGCCCACTTTTTCAGTGGCATTGGTTCCATTCATTTCTCCCAAAGGGATTTAAAAAAAGAAAGAAAGTACATTAAAGGTGCAGTATGCGATTTACAAAATCGTTGTTCCACCCCCTCCATCTCTCTCAGCCATCTCTTTTTCTAAAGTCTTTCTTCAAATCTCCCTCTTGCTTAGCTCACTCTCCTCCCCCATCATGAGTGGACACGCCCCCTACTGCCGATTGGCTATAAGTTTGTTGTGGTGCTCGGTACAATCCACTTTCAACAGCGTTTTTCAAAAAACTAAAGCATTTTAAGCCATGAACCAAGCCAAACAGCTACAAGGTTAATCATAACATTACAAACTTTGATTTGAAGCAAAAAATCTTTTGGCATGTTTTGCTTGTTTTGACTCTCTGATTGGTGGAATTGTGTGCACAGCATCATGGGTTATGTAGTTTGTCACCAAAAATTCTGCTGTTAAACATGATTGTTTTAAAACTAAGTTGAAATAATGCTGAATAACAGCTTCAACAGAAGCAAATACTATTGATTACCAACCTTGTAGCTCGTAGCAAGCCTGTCTTTAAAGGTTTATAAGTTACTGTTAAAATTCAATATCCCTATGGAGAAAATGAATGTTTTTACTTCCAGAACCCGACTACTGCACTTTATAGACCAGTTTGGTGCAGCCAGCTGTTTTTTCCAGAATGATTTTAGACATGTAATGGTTTGGTCACAGTGAGCATATATGAGGATGGATGTTGTTGTATTTTAAATAAGAGTTTATGCTGTCAGTTCCGTGTATTTTTAGGTGACATTTAACAAGATTGATTGGACTTAATGGGTTCCTGAAAACAAACTTATCCTGTTTAGGAGATAAAAAAGTAAATCCGCTTGTTGTTAGTCACATAAAAGTCAGCGTAACTAATCCGTATAATTGTTTGGAGAGTTTGATATTTACTCTCCCTGCTCTCTTTAATTGTTTATTGGACAGTGTTTTGTCTTGTGCATAATGATAACTCTGAGAGACAGGACGCAGGAGGAGGAAGCTAATGGTTAGCACACAGCTCTGAATATCAATGTGCTTTTTTACATACTTCTATTTCTCTCCTCTCGGTTGGTTTGTCTTTTTCTCTTTTTGCTTGCTGCCTCTCCCTTTGTCCCTTTCCTTTTCCTCTGTGGAGTTTTTAAAGAGATGCTGTCCAGATCGAAACCTTGTCCTTCCTGATCTAAAATAAACCAACCTTGGGAGCAGAAGGGGAGGGCATAGCTGCAGGCTCCAGTAGCTTCTGCCTTTCTCTCTCTCACATAGACTTTGTTTGATAATGTTTTTTTTTTTTTTTTTAAGGCTGCTGTGAATAAAATCAGTTCTGTGCAAAAATGTATTTTGACATGTCCAAAATTAGTTTTAACACAAGGAACTAAATGAAATATTTTTCTCTTACATGCACTAAGACAACCAAACATAGTAATAAACAGCAATATTTCCCTATATTTTTAACAGAACATTTAATTATGTAAAACTTTTACAGTAGGGGTGGGAATCTTTAGTCACCTCACGATCCGATCCGATTCCGATTCTGGGAGTCACGATCCGATTCCAAAACGATTCTTGATCTACTTTTTTTTTTTTCTTATTAATTAATTGGTTTACCAACTTAACCTTAAATCCTTACATTTACATATCCTATAAGTAATTATAAGTAGGCCTACTTTAAAAAAATAAAAAAAAAATAAAACAATTGTATGTTAAGAATTTTAAAGTAATATAACTTCAAAACATACAAGAAAGTAGCAAATAATAAAGAGGAGCAACGGAACATATTACAAGCAATAAACAAAGAGTGCTTTCAGTAGGCCTATTTAGATTATCTGAACGTTTTCTTTCTCATGTTTACTGTTGTTTGATTGTTACAAGTAATGTGGTTTGTCCTGTCCATTTAATCCCTTAAAACAAAACTGGCTGTGTTTACATTAATTTTGCATCATAAAACCATTTTGAGACGCAAGTACATTAAACTACTTAAGTCTCTTTCACACAGGACGCGGTATGCGCTGCGAAACCCATTTATTTCAATGGCTTGCACCGCGTGAGGACGGTCTGTTGCAGTGTCGACCAAAGCGCGCATGCCGCAGTCAAAGTTCAAAATCTTTTGCCTACTGTGCTCTGGCCAGCGCAAATCTAGCCCTTCAGATACAAAGCGATTTGCGTTACGCTGGCCAGAGCACAGTAGGTGGAGTTTTCCAAACTTCTCAGAATCGATCCAGAATCGTTTGATCGAGAATCGCGATGCATCAATGGATCAAATTATTTTTTTATTTTTTAAAAAAAAATAATAATAATTCTCCCACCCCTACTTTTAAAGTTTTATAAAATTTGCATTTACCAGTGTTGCTATTGTTAACTAAAACTATTAAAAAAAAACATTTTAATTAATTATAAAAGCTGGAATAAAATGCAAATATTAAAAAAAACATTCAGTTTGAATTGATTCACTGAATCAAGTTTAAATCACTAAATCGTTAAATCACAACCACTATTAATATATCTCATCCTAATACTCTAATACTTGCAAGTTTTGAAACAAGTAAGTATTATGAATCTAATGATACAGTGTTTTAAAAATGTAATGGCCAAATAAAACCACATTAAAATAATTAGTCATATTACTGCTATAAGCACAATTTTGCTTGTTGCATTTACTGCATTGGTTCTTTGTTCTAGGAATGCAAATCTAGATCTAAAATGTTTATTCTTCTGTTTTCCAAGTATCCTGTTTATGATCTTATTATCTATAAATCATTTTCTAATGAATTGTAATATTAAAATACATTTTCTCCTGTCTTATCTCACAGTGGAGAGGACAGCTGACTTCCCCTCTGCTGAGTTCTTTCTGCTGGAGGATGCAGTGCTACACTTTACTCGTTTAATGGACAGGCTGAACGAACAGCATCTCTACCAGCCTCACCTGTGCGACGTGGACCTCGTGCTGGTGTCCCACTGTACGTTTTCCGCCCACAAGTACGTGCTGAGTGTACACAACCCAAACTTTCAGGCCCTCCTCTCTCAGAGTCAACCGCTGCACCAAATAAACCTGGCCTTTGAGGTGCTGAGTGTCCAGATCCTCAACTTCATCTATATCTGCATCTTTGAAGTGCTACAGGTGGCCATTGTGCTCCAGATGAGTGATTCCTGCCACAAGCTACCTGGCTCCAATGAGATGGCTGACACAGACGGGCAGGGCAATGCCTCGTCCAATCAGATGTACAAGATGAAGGAGAAGATGTACACACAGCAAGGAAATGGTACTTTCTCATTGCTTGTAGAGGATAGTGGGGTCAGTAGGGAAATTATCCAGACACATTCGTCTAGCGTCCACTCCAGCCCTCAGGCCAAACACTTCTACAAAAATGATGACAGCAGAGGGGGAGTGGCTAGTTTAGGCAAAATAGAGGGAGGGGCCAGTTTCAATGAAGCGGGAGCCCAGGATGGTTCTGTCTCTTTTAACAGAGAGCAGATTATCGTGGAGGTCAATCTCAACAACCAGACATTGAATGTTTCTAAAGGGTCCGACGGCAAGAGCATCACCTCAAGTACCTCATCCCTCCTCGTTCACCATCGCACCAGTCCTTCCGGTGTGGAGGAGGGGAAGGAACGGGGCGATAATGAAGATGTTGGCGAGGACGAAGAAGAAGAATATGAACAAGGAAAGGACGAGATGGAAAATTGCAGCGATGATGAGGAAGATGAGGATGAGGAAGAGAACAACCTCAACATTCCAGAAACAGGACACACCAGTGTGGGAAGACTGCGTGCCACAAGAATACCAACTGGCACAGATGCCGCCATGAGACAGACACTAATTGACGCCACACTAGGGGGAGGAAGGAAGAGGAGAAAAGAGCAGGAGAGTCTGGGGCAGAAGGTGAAGCTTGAAGAAAAGCAGCACTTCTCCTGCAAGAAGTGCCCTCGTATTTTTAACAACCGCTGGTACTTGGAGAAGCACATGAACGTCACACACAACCGCATGCAGATCTGCAATAAATGCGGCAAGCGCTTTTTACTGGAGAGCGAGTTGCTGCTACACCATCAGACAAACTGTGAGAAAAACATACAGGTACACACACCTGTCTGCATGCACATGTTAACAAGGTCGACCTATAAGGCCGATTTCACACAAGCAGTTGCACCAAATGTGTGTGTGAAATCGGCCTTATAAATCGACCTTGTAATAATAATAATAATAATAATACAATAGTAACACAATCTGTATTGCTATGAAATATATTTTAATGCTGATATACACTACCGTTCAAAAGTTATAGAAATTAATACTCTTATTGATACAACTTTTTATTTATCAAAGAATCCTAAAACAAAAAATATATTACGGTTTACACAAAAATATTAAGCAGTAACTGCTTTTAACATTGATAATAATAAGAAATGTTTCTTGAGCATCAAATCAGCATATTAGAATGATTTCTGAAGGATCATGTGACACTGAAGACTGGAGTAAAGATGCTGAAAATTCAGCTTTGCATCAGGAATAAATTACATTTTAAGTTATTTTCTATTATAATGACGTTTCACAAAATTAGTGTTTAATTTGTATTTTTGATCAAATAAATGCAGCCTTGGTGAGTATAAGAGACAAAACTTTTGAATGGTAGTGCATGTTTTTTATTTTTATTTTTTTTTTATTTATAAATTATATATACATGTATGCACACACACACACACACATTTATTTATTATTTATTTATTTAATTTTCCATGCTTATTTCCTAAATGTATTTTTAGGTTTTCATCATCTAATGTTCAAGTTAATCATTAAAAACACTAATAATTTAATATCACTGTTAAAGGATTAGTTCACTTCGAATTAACATTTCCTGATAATATACTCATCCTCATGTCATCCATGATGCTTGTCTTTCTTTCTTCAGTCGAAAAGAAATTAAGCAAAACATTCCAGGATTTTTCTCCATATAGTGGATTTCAATGGCTACCAACAGGTTGAAGGTCCAAATTGCAGTTTCAATGCAGCTTCAAAGGGCTCTACATGATCCCAGCCGAGGAATAAGGATCTTATCTAGCTAAACGATCGGTCATTTCCAAAAAAAAAAAAATTATATATATATATATATATATACAGTGGGTACGGAAAGTATCCAGACCCCCTTAAATTTTTCACTCTTTGTTATATTGCAGCCATTTGCTAAAATCATTTGTTTGTTTTTTTTACTCATTAATGTACACACAGCACCCCATATTGACAGAAAAACACAGAATTGTTGACATTTTTGCAGATTTATTAAAAAAGAAAAACTGAAATATCACATGGTCCTAAGTATTCAGACCCTTTGCTCAGTATTTAGTAGAAGCACCCTTTTGATCTAATACAGCCATGAGTCTTTTTGGGAAAGATGCAACAAGTTTTTCACACCTGGATTTGGGGATCTTCTGCCATTCCTCCTTGCAGATCCTCTCCAGTTCTGTCAGGTTGGATGGTAAACGTTGGTGGACAGCCATTTTTAGGTCTCTCCAGAGATGCTCAATTGGGTTTAAGTCAGGGCTCTGGCTGGGCCATTCAAGAACAGTCACGGAGTTGTTGTGAAGCCATTTCTTTCGTTATTTTAGCTGTGTGCTTAGGGTCATTGTCTTGTTGGAAGGTAAACCTTCGGCCCAGTCTGAGGTCCTGAGCACTCTGGAGAAGGTTTTCGTCCAGGATATCCCTGTACTTGGCCGCATTCATCTTTCCCTTGATTGCAACCAGTCGTCCTGTCCCTGCAGCTGAAAAACACCCCCACAGCATGATGCTGCCACCACCATGCTTCACTGTTGGGACTGTATTAGACAGGTGATGAGCAGTGCCTGGTTTTCTCCACACATACCGCTTAGAAATAAGGCCAAAAAGTTCTATCTTGGTCCCATCAGACCAGAGAATCTTATTTCTCACCATCTTGGAGTCCTTCAGGTGTTTTCTTAGCAAACTCCATGCGGGCTTTCATACGTCTTGCACTGAGGAGAGGCTTCCGTCAGGCCACTCTGCCATAAAGCCCCGACTGGTGGAGGGCTGCAGTGATTGTTGACTTTCTACAACTTTCTCCCATCTCCCGACTGCATCTCTGGAGCTCAGCCACAGTGATCTTTAGGTTCTTCTTTACCTCTCTCACCAAGGCTCTTCTCCCCCGATAGCTCAGTTTGGCTGGACGGCCAGCTCTAGGAAAGGTTCTGGTCGTCCCAAACGTCTTCCATTTAAGGATTATGGAGGCCACTGTGCTCATAGGAACCTTAAGTGCAGCAGAAATTTTTTTTTGTAACCTTGGCTAGATCTGTGCCTTGCCACAATTCTGTCTCTGAGCTCTTCAGGCAGTTCCTTTGACCTCATGATTCTCATTTGCTCTGACATGCACTGTGAGCGGTCTTATATAGACAGCTGTGTGGCTTTCCTAATCAAGTCCAATCAGTATAATCAAACACAGCTGGACTCAAATGAAGGTATAGAACCATCTCAAGGATGATCAGAAGAAATGGACAGCACCTGATTTAAATATATGAGTGTCACAGCAAAGGGTCTGAATACTTAGGACCATGTGATATTTCAGTTTTTCTTTTTTAATAAATCTGCAAAAATGTCAACAATTCTGTGTTTTTCTGTCAATATGGGGTGCTGTGTGTACATTAATGAAGAAAAAAAAGAAGAACTTAAATGATTTTAGCAAATGGCTGCAATATAACAAAGAGTGAAAAATTTAAGGGGGTCTGAATACTTTCCGTACCCACTGTATATATACTGTGTATATGTGTGTGTGTGTGTGTGTGTATATATATATATATATATATATATATATATATATATATATATATATATACATATAATATACATATATAGTTTTTATTCACAAATTCTCTGCTCTGTGATCTGCCACACATTACGTAATCATGTTGGAAAGGTCACGCTTGACGTAGGTGGAAGTACCGAGCAAGTGTTTACAAAGTGAACGTGCAAAAACGAGTTTGAAGTTGGAGGAGAAAACGTTTTTCACCCTACCGTGGTACTTCAGCCAGTGTGACCTTTCCAACATGATTACGTAATGCATGGTGCATTGCAGAGTAGTGCAAGATGAGCATTTGTGGCTAAAAAGTATATACATTTTAATTTCTTTTTAGAAAATGGCAGATCGTTTCGCTAGATAAGACCCATATTCCTCAGCTGGGATCATGTAGAGCCCTTTGAAGCTGCACTGAAACTGCAATTTAGACCTTCAACCCATTGGTAACTGTTGAATTCCACTATATGGAGAAATCCTGGAATGTTTTCCTCAAAAACTATAATTTCTTTTCGACTGAAGAAAGAAAGATATAAATATCTTGGAAGACATGGGGGTGAGTTTGTCTAGTTTTAATCTACCAATAGTATAGACCTGTCAGCTTCTTATAAGACATTTTACCATGTTTAAAGGTGGATTATGTGCATTCTCTTCTGGTGCTCTGCTATGAGTGCATATTGCAGAGCAGAATGATAGACCAGAGAGTTGGGATGATATATAGGCACAGACTGTATTAGGGTGTGGAGAACAGCTGTTTTCTGCCATTAAAGCAGGTCTGCCAGGCCATTTCCACCTCTAGCTCAAACTGGGTCTAAAACATCCAGCACTCATTTGTCTCTGCTATATTAAGCACTTACAGGGAATTCAGTGTAATTAAGGAAATTGTGCTGTTGTGTTTAATTTGGTATAAATGAATTTTAAGTTAGAGGTGCCCTTTGCAATATTCATTCTTTATTTAGCTTGTGCAGTTCTTTGGTACTCTCTCAGAATGATAAAATCCTGTTGTGTTTTCCATCGACCCCTAAGGGAGAGCTGTTTAGTCTAATGCCGTTCATTCACATCCTCTGATCTTTTGTAGTGCGTGACTTGTGGAAAAGCCTTTAAAAAGCTGTGGTCTTTACACGAACACAACAAGATTGTCCACGGATATGCCGAGAAGAAGTTCTCTTGTGAAATCTGTGAAAAGAAATTCTACACCATGGCACATGTCCGGAAACACATGGTTGGTGAGTACTGGGTCAATTAATGGGTCATTCTGTCATTATTTACTCACTTTCATGTTATTCCAAACCTGTATTAATTTATAATTATTTCTCTTAGTAACACAAAAAGTGTTTGTTTTTTGTTTTGTTTTTTTGTTTTTATGAAAATATCCTGGACAGTCTTTTTCAGTGTTATCAAATGGATTAAGGACTAAAGCTACTACTTTGTCTAAGGAACAGATTTAAATTTAAGTAATTATTCACTGAAAATCTTGAAACATGCACCTTGCATAATATAAATAAAAGATGTTTCAAATTTTTAAAAAATAAAATACAGATTATTGGAGTATGTGGTAACACTTTACAGTAAGGTCCCATTAATGAATTAACTAACAACAAACAAAACATTTGTTACAGTTTGTATTAATCTAATACTAATTAATCTAATTATTAAATGCTTTAGAAGTAGTTTTCATTGTTAATTTATGTTAACTAATGCAGTTAACTAATTGTAACAAAGAAAAGTACTGTAAAGTGTTAGTGTTAGTAGGTTTTGCAAAAAAAAAAAAAAAAAAAACATTTCAGTCCTTTTACTTGTCTGTTACTTCCCAGTTCTTTGTAATTATTCATGAAATGTACTTGTCACACAACTCATCTAAATGATTCAACCTCAAACTGTGGTTAAATTTAAGACCCTCTTTTTCAGGTTACAGGCCAAATCTTTATACGTACTTTATACTTATCTGCATTGTACATTAACAAATGAACTCATGGATCTGTCTTAAAGGATTAGTTCACTTCAGAATTAAAATTTCCTGATAATTTACTCACCCCCATGTCATCCAAGATGTTTGTCTTTCTTTCTTCAGTCGAAAAGAAATTAAGGTTTTTGAGGAAAACATTCCAGGATTTTTCTCCATATAGTGGACTTTAACAGTTACCAACGGGTTAAAGGTCCAAATTGCAGAAAATGAGATTTTTTCGCCCTACTGCGGTACTTCCGCCTACGTTATGCGTGACCTTTCCAATGTGATTACACAATGCGTGGCGCATTGCAGAGCAGTATATACATTTTTATTTTTATTTTTAGAAAATGACAGATCGTTTCGCTAGTTAAGACCCTTATTCCTCGGCTGGGATCATGTAGAGCCCTTTGAAGCTGCAGTTTTACTACAATTTGGACCTTCAACCCGTTAAACCCCAATAAAGTCCGCTACTGTATATGGAGAAAAATCCTGGAATGTTTTCCTCTAAAACCTTAGTTTTCGACTGAAGAAAATAAGACATCTTGGATGACAAGGTGGTGAGTAAATTATCAGGAAATTTTAATTCTGAAGTTAACTAATCCTTTAACCTCAAACAGTACCTCCGCCTGTCACAGCTAGGTGGCAGTCAAGATGCTGCTTAATACAGCAGCCCTGTAAAATGCACAAAGACATATTGTTGTGTAAATTAATCTTCAGGCAGAGGTAATACAGCACACCCTGGCTTTCATACTGTACAGCACCTTCATCTTCTAAAGCTTGATCTTCCCAGAGCTTGGTCCAACACAATAGTGAAATACCCAGCTCTGTTTTGAGAAGGGGAAAGAGCCGCTTTGACCTTGCTTTACCATCCAGAACAGACTGAGCTGAGCACAGAGGCTGTATTGTTTAATCTGCCCTGACAGCAGAGAGGAAATATCTTATCTAGAAGTGCTTCCTTCTACCAGAATCCACTCAATTGTCCGCAGGGCAACAAGTTACACTTGCTCATCTAACACTGACAACCGAGTAAATGAAGTAATAATGCAGTGTGTCTTATTATACATAAAATCATGCCACAATCTCATTCTTGCTAACCTTAAAAATGAATACTGAGTTGTGTTTAAGATGAAATTAAGCTTTAATTCATTTTAAATATCTTCGTTCAGTCATGAAACTCTGGAGGGCACTGATAGGTCCTTTACATGCAATCACATCATTACCACATGCCTCAAGCTGATTGGCCCCTTCTGATCCTGCAGCCAATGAGATTGCTTGCTCAACATTCAAATAGTCTGGTTCATTGTTTGTTGTAAACTAATTCTGCAGCACGCTATCAGAGTTCCTCTGAGATCCTCCACCTGCCTAGATCTGCTATGGGATGTATGTATGTCTATTTATGCAGCAGCAGCATATCTTACATGCTCACAGCAGCGTGTCTGTGTATATATTAGCAGTAACAAGTCTGTAGCAGGGTAGATCTAATCTGCCAACACCAAATACATTAACATTGCCATATTCAATAGCATGCTAAATGTATTCCAAGAGTTGTCATGATTGAACAGTTACTATGAAAGCATTCTGATGCAAAAAAGGAAGTAAATTTTTTTTAAATATGAATTTGGGTTGTTCATTGCAGCTCACACTAAGGACATGCCGTTCACTTGTGAGACGTGTGGGAAGTCCTTCAAACGCAGCATGTCTCTTAAAGTGCACTCTCTCCAGCACTCTGGAGAAAAGCCCTTCAAGTGTGAGGTGAGTTCACTCATGCAGATTATCAGTTGTAGGCCTGAGAGATCCAGATATTGCATATATGTCTTTTTCACAGAAAAAGTCATTTTCCCTTAAGGTCACACAAGTGTCCAGTGAAAGTATCAGTGTAGCACATTATGTTCACTACCATTCAAAAGTTTGATGTCGGTTGTTTTTAATATAAGTCTCTTATGCTCACCAAGGCTGCATTTATTTGATGAAAAATACAGTAAAAACAGTTATAGTGTGAAATATTCTTTAGAATTTAAAATAACTTTTCAGTTTTCATATTTTTAAAAAGTAATTTATGCATGTGATGACAAAGCTGAATTTTCGGCATCGTTACTCTTCAGTGTCACATGATCTTTCAGAAATCATTCTAATATGCTGAAACATTTCTTATTATTATCAATATGGAACAGTTCTACCGCTTAATGTTTTTGTGGAAAATTATACATTTATTTTTCAGAATTCTTTAATGAATGGAAAGTTCAACAGCATTTATTTGAAAAAAATCTTTTGTAATATTATAAATGTCTTTACTCTCAATTTAATGCATTTTTGCAGAATTAAATCAATTTCTTTAAAAAAAAAAAAATTGTACAGACTCCAAAGTTTTGTTCTGTTATATTAACATTTGACAACCAGAAAGTGCCCAAATACTTCTTGAACAGTGTCCAGTATTTATTATTTTAATTTATTCATTATTTTTTAACAGTTTTATCATTTATCATTTTAAAATTTATACACTTCTTTTCTTTTTTTTTTTTTTAAATAGTTTTGGTTGAAATGTGTGTTTGTGATATATGTCTAAAAATATCCATAAGCAGAGGAACATGGATGTAAATTATAATGTACTGTATCTGATGCCGTTACTCATGTTGTAGAACTGCAGTGAAAGATTCCAGTACAAATACCAGCTGAGGTCACATATGAGCATCCATATCGGACACAAACAGTTCATGTGCCAGTGGTGTGGGAAAGACTTCAACATGAAGCAGTACTTTGATGAACACATGAAGACCCACACTGGTAGGAACCACCACTTTGGCACCAGTCATAATCACAGTCAACAAAAATCTTGATTAGATATTATTATTATTATTATTACAACTTCTATTCATTTTATTTTAATAATTGAAAATAAAAATGGTAATGGCAATCAAATGTACATATTTCTGTATATTTTAAAATATGTTAATATTAATAATATATAATATTAACTTATTGAAATTATAATATATTTATTTATATATTAATATTTATATAATAATTTTACCATGCCAGTAAAGCCACTTAAATCTTAATATATTATCTATTTATGTGTATATATAACATTTTATAGTTTAAAATAAAAATGGAAATAATTGATTTCAAACGCTCCTGCTTTAAAAATGCTTTCAAACACTTAGGTGTGCTTTCAAACACTCCTGTGCGCTGATCATTGTAGCCAATCACAGACATATCTGTTAAGCGTGTGAACACTCAAAAGTTTTTAACATTTCAGTACCGACTTGGTATCGAAGTCTTTACTTTTGACAACACTAACCACTGTCATCCCTTTCATGTGTTTGTCGTCGTCACCAGCTAAAATGGATGTGCAGGTTCAATTACTTCCTGAGCAAGTTGCACCCTAAGTTCTTTCATCTCTTTGTCTTTTCCAGGAGAGAAACCATATATCTGTGAGATCTGTGGTAAGAGCTTCACGAGCCGGCCCAATATGAAACGGCACCGCCGCACTCACACTGGCGAGAAACCATACCCCTGTGACGTCTGCGGACAGCGTTTCCGCTTCTCCAACATGCTCAAAGCCCACAAAGAGAAGTGCTTCCAGGTCAGCAACCCCATGGTATCTGATACCACCAACCTTCTGGGCCTGGAGCCCACGTCAACTGATATGGACACACCAGCCAATCAGTTACCCAGCCACCCCATAACCCCTCCTGGAGAGGCATCCAGTCTCCACCAGGTCAAGTCGCTCTCGCTTCCCTTCGTTCACTCTATCGTAGGTCTTCCCTCTCCCCCGACCCTGTTTTCCACTGAAAGGGTTAACTCCGGTAACAACTAGTTCTGATTTTAAGGTTCCTTTGATTGTTTATTGTCTGAAACCCAAAGCTTGCAGTAGCTTCCCTTGAGCTTTTTGATTCACATCCAATGTGAATCACTCTCATAGGGGTTTCCAAACATGCTGAGCGAGGTCTAAAAGACTTCCGGCAGGTGTTTGAACAGTGTGCGACACTGAATATTCCTTTTAAACTGTGCAAATTTTCACTTATCTTATTCTCATAGAGATATTTTATATACTGTTCAAATAAGCTTCTCGTATTACAGAAAGAAAAGAAATGTTCTCATTATTTTTGTTGACGTTTGATGCAGTTTTTGTGAGCTACAGGATTAGCAGTTAGCACTGCATTTCTGCATTTCACATGCTCTTGATATGGTCACTGTGGTTTTGCCAAGTAGACATGTTCTTGGATCAACATATTTTGAAAATTTAGTCCTAACCCTATCTCTACCCCTAAACCTAACCTCACCCATAACCTATCCCTAAAATCAGAGGGAAAAGATGGGTAAATAACACTAATGTAAAAGCACCTAACCCTGGTTGTAAGCCTAAACTTGACATAAACTGTAAACTTGTCCCTCAAATCTGATTGGTTGATTGGAACGTTGTTCCAGGATCAACAAATATGTTAATCCAGGAACATGTACTTGGTGAAATCACGTTCAGCCTTTCATAGTTGTTCATGCTTTGTCGGTTTCATCTAACTAGTGGAGATTCCCATTAGCTGCATTACAAAATACAAATGCGTCTTGAACTCACAGCAGAGGGCGCTGTGGGACGTGAGCAAATAGCTCTTCAGCCAATAAACATGTAGCAGCTGTGTCCCCCTGCCATAACCAAATCCAGATGTATCGCAGTAACCAAATCCTGTTAGCTTATATGTTATTACTGAATATGAAAAGTATAATCACTCCAGCACCTTATTTTTAATCGTAGATGTATTTATATTGTCCTGTCTTCTTCGTATTCTGAAAGTTAAAATTTTGTCACATGAGGTCCTCTGATATTTGCAGAGGTTTGTTTTGTGAAGTGTCTGTGCAGGGCACAGGTTGGGCGGTTGGTTTGTATCAAAGGTTATATGTAGCAGAGGCACTTGAGAAAACCTTTATTATTTTTAAAAATCCCAAAGACGGATGTTTTCGCAAATTTTTTTTTTTTTTTCTCTCTCTATAATATTTTACAATTTTCAGAGCACTTTACTCTCAGTGTTGGCCATATGTGTAATGGCAAAATCTGAAATGCCTAAACCACTTATGAAGGAATGAGTGTGAAATGGAGTGTGTTTTATTTGCATGGAGGCAATATCAAACCTGGATGAGCGCCACGGTGTGTTTGGTTCAAAAATATTTGTTGAATATCTGAAATGCTTTATGGTACACACAACAGGTTTATCAGCTATTTTTTTTTTTACAGTGATTTATCAGTGTATCATTAATGCTTTCATTTATTTTTGTTCCACTTTCCACTATTTTATGATGGTTTTAATGACAGCGGGCCTGAATAACTTTTAGAAAGGTTTCAATATTCAAATGATGGAAATCATGTTATTGTTTTGTGCCCTAAAAATGTAATTATGTAGCAAACTATTAGACCTGCCTTCTGGGACTCGTGTAAGCTGTAAGATGGTCTTGAGAGGCCACATAGAATCTGAAAAGAGTTTATAGAGAATTTGTAAAAATGTCCTTACCCAGTGTCAGAGAGGATTTATATAGACAAAATATAGTGGAAGAAAACACTCTAGGAAAACGTAGTAGCTATAATAGGTATTATCCAATATAAATATTTAAATATATATTTACACACACATATACAATATATATAAATATACATAGTCTGTAAATAAATTCTGTGTCAGTTTTTGTTTAATCAGTTTTCTTTGTTTACATTCTTTATAGAGTCAAATGAATGTGGTGAGATGTGGAGGTCAGCACTCATGAAAGAGCTTGCAAGATTTTTATATAGGGAATAAGCTCTAGAATTTTACCTTCTTACCATCTTAAATATTAACTTACCTTGTTCACAGTACATCAGTCATGTTTCTGGGTTAAGAAAACGCAGCTTAATGCAAGCAATGGCAAGTGGTTTTAAATGGTACGTTTATTTAAGAAGCCATGTTTCTGAAAGTCCTGGCAGAATGGACAGTTAAATATGGAAGCTTGTTTCTGCCACGGAATAGAACAATTAAAAAGGTAATTGCGTCTTTTTATGTCACAATTGTGACTTTTTTTTCTTGCAATTTCAAGTTTATATCTCACAATTGTGAGAAAAAAGTCCGAATTGCGAGTTCACTGTATCTCTAAATTCTGAGGATACAATGTCAGAAATGTGAGTTTATATCTCAGAATTATATCTCACAATTCTGACGTTTTTTCAGAAATTAAAACTTGCAATTCAAAACTTAAGCTTTAGAAATTCGCAGTTGCGAGTTATAAAGTATGAATTGCGAAATGTGAACTCCCAATTCTGAGAAGAAAAGTCTGAATTGTGGCATATAAACTTGCAATTGTGAGGAAAAAATATAATTGTCTGACAAAAACTTGCAATTACCCTTTTTTTATTTTATTTTTCTTTTATTCTGGGGCGGTTAACAATCCGCATAGTTAATGGAACAGTTCACCCTAAAATGCATATTCTGTTATCGTTATGACTTTATTTCTTTACAAAAGGGGTTATTAATAGCAGAATGCTCAAGCTGCTACATGAGGGTGAGTAAATGATGACAGCATTTTAATTTTTGTCTAAACTTTCCCTTTAAGTTTGGAATGGAATTGCAGAAGTTCTGGAATTATTAAAAAAAAACAGAGCATAACATGCTAGGTGTCTAGTAATTTTTTAACAATTAGACCCACGGTAATTGGCAATATTCTGCATTAGTCAATATGTTTTATCTTTGTATCTGTAACTAGTCAGTGTGGCAGTCATAACCAGCTAATTGTAGAGGCACCATAACAAACCTGCCTTAAGTGTGTAGTGAATAGAGTTGCCATGATCATGAATGTGTAGATTGAAATTACAGTGGTATGATTTGGGAAGATAATGGTGATCTAACCTTTTAAAAGCTCTTTTAAAAAAGGACTTTTTTTAATTTAGCAGTGTTGTGCCAGAGGATTATTGTTTAAGCCTATTTATGGTTTTGCCACAGATATGTTGTTTGTGTTCTTTACATGTTTTTCAGTGTCATGTTGCACCCAGCTCACTTTATTACAGTGTCCTCAACTCTTGGGATCTTAATACTGTGAGGATGTTTATCTTTTTAAAGCCCCTTTTAATGTATATTTAAACATGTTTCATCTCATTTTCCTAACAATATTATTGGAATGTTAAAAACTTCCCCTGAAAGTTTTCTTTGTCTTATCACAAGGTGAATCAACACAGAATTTACTTTTACTCTTTTTTTTTTTTTTTTTTTTTTTTGGTGTGTGTGTGCGCACTTTATTTGGATATTTAAGATATGGTACAAGGTTTTAGATTAATTTCACTCTCTCACTCTCTCACTCTCTCAGGCTGCGTTTAAATCCAATTTTTTTTTATGCCCTTCCGTCTCTAACTTCCCTCTGTGACGTTCACTAGGATGTACGTCATTGTTTGTTGCATGAGTGCCCACTACTGGCGGAACCCTTGCAATGGGTTTAAATGGAACGCCCTAAGCCCTTGATCACTTGAAATCCGCAATGGTGCTGATTTACTATTTGCATTTTTTTTCCCCTTATTAATTTGTTCTATAGGCCTGCATGTATGCTTGGGCTTTTAGAAAAAATATAAAAAATTACACAAACTAAAATTATAACAGTACAATAACTATAACAGTCAGCTTACGCTAGCTACAAGTATTATGTGGTTACATGTCAAAATAACTCAGTATCAAACACTAGAGTTGTGTGGGGTAAATTAAGCACGATCTGCTATGACGTCACAATCATGTTGTACTGTGGTCTATGGATCTGCCTGAAGTGTACATATCGAGTAGACTCGCTCCCTCTGTCAAAAATCGAGGGGTCGAGCGTCTGTCCAAATAAACTTCCCTCACCCACTTGACGAAGTTGAACGCATTTCAAAATGGTGGTGGGGATTCTCCCAATGGGAAGTGCTTAGGGATATGTCTAAAAAAAAAAAAAAAATGTCAGCGTGTATGTCTAAAAGTGGAGTTAAACGCAGCCTTAAACTAAAGTCTTATTATTTTACATGAAGTGAAATTGCACAGATGTAAACCTCCATCTTTGGAGATATTGTAGTATGAAAAAGGCCATCGAAGAGCTAAAATTTGAATTAAATTTGTGCATCTGAAAGAACATGTTTCTCTTACAGGTTGTGAGGGAGTGTAAAAGGTGGAAGTCTTTACTTTTTTTTTTTTTTTTTTTTATGTTTTGCGTACTTTACTAGTGTGTATTATTCCTAGTTTGCTGCTTATCAAGAAAGACTTGGGATGCTTGTGGCCTTTTCATTTTTTATTTTTTTAAATATGTATATTTAAGTGATTTTGGAAAGGAAAAAAGATTTATATTAAGAAGGATTTGTCTGTTATTTTAGTTTGTTCTGGTGTGTGCTATCCTTTGTAATAAATCATAAGTGGTAGCAAGAGATGATTTGCACTTCAGAATTTGAGTAGTTTTTCTTATTGTCTGTTTAATTTTTTTAAGAAAAGACTCACCATGCAGTTATCTTGGAAAGACATTATAAATCCAAACTCAAGAAATATATTCACTTTTTTCCTAAACTAGCACTTAACATGTAATACTTAAGCTTACCCATACTTCCAGTGTATTAAAACAATCATGAGTGTGACTGTTCCTACATTTTAATTCTATACGCTAGTATGTCTTGGTTAACTTTGTGTACATGCAGTTGGCAGTTGTGCTGGTTCTGTCAGCAGAATACTAAACAATTCAAAGACTAGAGTCTAGCGGTGCTAATAAAATGAGGCTGTATTTTGTCATTTATTGTATTGGGTAGTATTTATTGTCTGTAACATAATAAAATGATAATTTCAGTAGTAAACTAACTGAAACATCACACCAAGCATTTTTGTGTTTGTTTTTGCTTTACTTTGAAAGGCAAATATTTCTCTCATACAGAACGCAACAGAAATGTCACATGAACAATAATCTTAAAAAACAATAAAATTACACAACAAAGCTCTAACCATAATAAAAGTGTTCAGAAACCGCATTTCCACAACCTTATTTTCCAAATATATGTGCCGGTTGCAACATAGGCTTACTGGAAAAACATGTTCTACATTTTTGCAAAACTCGAAAAACTTACACACTGTAAAAAAGAATTGTTGGTTTAACTTAAAGTAAGTTACCTGGTTGCCTTAATTTTGAGTTCATTGAAATAAAAAATTACAATGAGTTAATACAATGAAGACAATTGGTTTAATCAACAGAAACTCAAAATATTGTTATCTGAACCACATTAATTACTGAAGTTGATTTGACAAAAGACAAAAATTTTGTGATAAATCATGAAAATAATTTTTTACAGTGCATAAATACAATTCACTGCAGTTTCCAGCTGAAATGAACACTAGTGGCAGTAAAACAACAACTTGTATTCATTATAATTCAAACAAATTAGAATTACAGGGGCAGGTTATCGATTAATAAAGACTTATTATGTGGGCTATGGCTTTTCTAATGCAGTAAACTTACTTAGTAGCTCACCTGGTACAGCAGTGCATTTGTGATGCAGAGCGCTTTTGGGTACAGGTGCCGTGAAAAATGAGTCAACGATAAAAAAGCTCACAGATTTGTAAAAGCAAGTTGAAATAGTATGGTTGCTTCAGCAAATGTGTTTTTTTTTTTTTTCCTCCTCATATTTGCTTTTGTTAACTCTATCGGTGTAGATTTATTGGTGGTACAATATTTTCAAATGCTATAGCGCATTAACCTTTTAGCGCCACTACGTACAACAACGTACATACATAAAACATTGGCAGATTCACGTTCATCTGTTTTCAGATAAAACTGAATGCGCCAATCACCATTCACTAGACATTTCACTTTGAAAGTGCCGTGAAACGTGCAAGAAGCAACATGATATTTTTTTGCAGAACTGTTGGCGTAGGTACGTTTTTCCAATGAGCCTGGGTTGGATGGCTTTTTCTTTCTGTTCCAATGATAAATTATTCATAATGTGTTTAAATGTTGAATATCATATGATCACTTTAATGGAATGAGTCTGTGAACACACGTTCTATCCTCTTACGTTTTGTGCTGGTTCAGTCTTCACTTTGTCTCATGCTAAAATAGCTGATTTTAAATCAGCAGAGAGTTTATTCTTCTTTCCTTTACACTGAATCATTAGACAGCACTGGCGTAGTCTCACATTTTTGTGAGTCGAAGAGTGTTGAGACGAACTCCCAGAACTGTTGCACCAGATGCATATTGAATTTCCCTCAGTATGCCGTTCCATTTCCTCTCACCCTCATCATACCTGTGAACAAACATGAACCTTTTTATTTATACGTACATTTGGATTGTAGTAATTATGTATATGTGGTCAAATCATGTATGTTATACCAAAAATATTGGTAGAGCCTATATTACTAGAGATGCACAATATATCAGTACCATATTAAATTTCTGGCTGATGTTGTTTTAAAAATATTGATATTGAATATTTAATTGTGCATGCTCATTTCTAAGTTCACTTGTAGCATTTAAAACAACTAGTATTATAGATAAATATAGAATTTTAATATTGCCATTGTTATTGCTTCAGTAGGGTTCAGTATGATTTTTAGTTAATACTTTAAAAAATGATGCATTAAATTGATCAAAAATGACAGTAATTATAATATTACAAAATATTTCTGATTCAAATAAATGCTGTTTTTTTTTAACTTTATTCATCAAAGAATATTAATATTTTTCCACAAAAATATTAATCAGCGTAACTGATTTGATCATTTGAAATAATAACAAATGTTTCTTGAGCACCAAATCAGCATATTAAAGTCATTTCTGAAGGATCATGTGACACTGAAGGCTGGATTAATGATGCTGAAAATTCAGCTTTGCATCACAGGAATAAATTACATTTCAAAATATATTCAAATAGAAAAGTTATTTTTAAAATATTTGATTACTGTTTTTACTGTATTTTTGATCAAATAAATGCAGTGGTCTTTCAAAAACAAAATAATAGTTTTAACCCAAAAATGTTAAACTGTAGTTTAGATCAGACATCCCTCTACTTGAAGACTGACTGGTTTAGTGAAGGAGCCCCTCACCTCCAGATGTCATTCATCTCCTGCGGCATGAGATCATCGCTGTCCTCTTTGGGAAACATGGCAAAACCACCCACAGCATAGAGGACACCACCCACAGTGACCAAGCTAAGGGAACTACGGTCCTGGGGAAACTCCACAAACTCTGACCACCTGTAAGATAGAAAGGGTTGTGGTAGCTAATTATGTTGAGTTTGTCCCACAAGTCAAGGCGTATCATACAACTCAATAAAAACAGCAGGTTTTTAGCATACATTGTATGCGGCCAAGGGCCACACTTACTTGTTGGTTTTGATGTCATAGACCTCAGCGCTGCCTGTGAGGCCAGTGTCAGTGACACCAGCTGCCACGTAGATCTTGTTTTTGTGGATGGTGACCCCAAAAAGTGAGCGTGCAGTATTTAATGGAGCCAGATCTGTCCACTGATGTTTTTTAGTGTCATAGGCACACACTCTGTTCAAACACTGTCTACAAAATAAGAGAAATATGTGTAACTGTGAGATATGTAACGTACTGTACCACTACACTACTCTCTCAAGGAACTGTGATATTTATTTCAAGATTCTCTGATTAGAAATCTTTTGTAATGTTATAAATGTCTTTACTGTCACTTTTGATCAATTTAATGTGTCCTCTTACTGACCCCTAACTTTTGAATGGCAGTTTATCACAGTTTCCACAAAAATATATTAAGCAAAAACTGTTTTCAGCATTAATAATAATAAGAAATGTTTCAGCAAATCGGCATATTAGATTGATATCTGAAGGATCATGTGACAGTGAAGGCTGGATTAATGATGCTGAAAATTCATCTTTGCCATCACAGGAGTACAGAATACAGTAATTTTAAATTATAATAATGTTTGACAATGTTAATGTTTTTACTGTATTTTTGATCAAATAAATGCAGCCTTGGTGAGCACAAGAGACCTCTTTTAAAAACATTAAAACATCTTAATTATTCCAAAAGTTTGACTGGAAGTGATGTTAAATGCATATTTCAAAACAGAAGGCAGAAATAGCTAATAAACTTACTTGTTCTCTCCCTTTCCTCCGATTACATAGATCATTTCATTATGAGACACTACTCCATGGCCATATACTGGGTAGGGAAGAGGATCTGACTCGACCCATTTAAGACACCTTAAAAAAACAGGGCTACTTGAAGTATCTGTTTGGAAAATTCATGATTCAATAAACACAAAAGACAAATGTACAGCTGATCTTCAAATAAGTAACATGGAATCAGTACTTACTGTCTGTCATAAACCATGACAGTTTCCAGAATGTATTCTCCTTCCTTCATTTCTCTCCCTCCAATCACAAAGATGAAGTTTTCAGCCTCACCCATCCCGAACAGGAAGCGGGGGGAGGGTATGGGAGGCATGCCCATCCAGTCTGATGTTGCAGGGTCAAACTGTAATACAGGACAGCCTACATGAGCATTTGCAGCTAATTTAAAGATGCCATGAAAGCAAAATTAGAGTTTTGTGGCTTTTAGTGCATGTCTGTTAGCTGTGAAGTCAGTCCCAGTAAACACCTCTAAATATTGTCAAATTAAACTTTTAACATACTTAAAATTACAAATAAAACGTACAGTCTTTCTCCTACAGGAAAATTAATCAAAAATACTGATGACTGATTCCTACACTATACAGATTATTTCCTAGCTCTCTACAATGAGAATGTCCCTCCCTCTAATACTACAGTACTTGAAACCAGCTAGAAAATAACAAATCTTGTGGCGAAAAACTAAGACCTTGACTAGTCAACTGCCAAAGATTTCAGTTTCACAGAAAATATGTCAATGTCTGTTAGCTGAGAAGTCGTTCCCAGAAAACAAAAGGTTCCCTTAACGTTAGGGTATGGTTCCGGTTTGGATGTTTCTAAACATTACTAACGTTATAGAAACATTGCAGGGAGTTTGTGTGTGTGTGATAAACTAATAAGAACTGTTTTCTAATGGTTAGGCTTCAGTGTTTTTATAATCATAAATTAGAAGAACCTTCTCTTCCAGGAAAATGAATAAAAGTAGTGATGACTCATCCTGAACTACACAGATTTTTATCCAATCAAAACATTTTGTCCAATCCCTACCCCTAATACCAACTGAAACCAGCTAGCAAATAGCAAATCATGCAATGGTACTTCTGTTTTGTTTTGGGTTTTTTTTAAAAGCAAGTGATGATTCCATCTAAATATCCTGCCCAGGCTTCAGTTTCATAGAAAATACATTGTAAATACACGACAGAAAACGTCTTGGTGTAACCGACCTGAAGGAGGGAACGGAGACGTTACGTAAGCTCATTCTGACGAATGGGGCTCTTGGGCGAGACCCCATTCGTCAGAATGATCTGACGTAACGCCGAACATGACCGACTGAAAGGGAACCAATGATTCATTTGGGGTCTTTACCTTCACTTATTTCCAAATATATTTGTAAATATAGCTGGGTAGATGCAAAAACACACCGATCTGTTTGTTAATGTTGTCTGTGACTACATAAACCTCACAGTGTGTAGAATGAATGAAAACTAGACTGTACTAAAGCAATAAATGAAAGAAAGTAGTCTTTTACCTGCAAAAAGTATGAATAGATCTGTTCATCTTTGCTTTGCTCATCAAAAAACAGTCCACCTGCCACAAATATCTGGTTTTCTTTTGTGACCAGACTGCAGTGGTTTTTAGGGATTTGGGTAGAGAGTGCCGCCACATAACAATCATTTCCCGTCGGGTCATAAGCCACCGATGCAGTGTCATTGATCAAGAAGATCAAGTCTCTCAGGAACATCCCGAACCGCAGATTGTCATTCAAGATGCCTGGAAGTAGCTCCTCCTGCTCTTCTTCCTCTTCATCTCCCTCCTTCTGTCCTTCCTCACCAGCATTCTTTTTGCTTTTGGTCTTCTTGACTTCTGGAAGCTTCCCAGCATGGGCGTCTTTGACTAGTTGCAGTTTCTTGGTGATCTCAGGGTTCGAGCTCAACCATTCATGTTTCTCCACATTTTTGGTGAAGTAGTCTTGAGGAACCAGGCGTAATCTGATGCAATCCAGCAGACCCGGTAGGTCCTCCAGCCTCTTTTCTTGGTCATGTCCAACCCACTTGATCAAAGCCTCAAAAACTTCTTGCTCCGTTTCTACATTCAAAGAGTCAGATGCAATAACGGCCGCCAATTCACTCGGAATCAGTTGCAGGAATTCTTCATCCCGAGCAATAAGCTTGAAGCGCTCACAAGCGAAGTTCCTCGCAGATATGGCCAGACGAGGACAATCCAGCATCAGTCCTAGTCGAAAAATCGCCAAACAGTTGCTCAAACTCAGTCGCTTTTGCAGGAACGAGACACATACAGTGAAAATCGAGGGAATCTGAAGCATGTTGGCCAAAGCGAAGATGTCCTGCACGTTTTGCTCCGTCACATTGATGTTCGAGGTGTAGAGGTACTTCAAGATCATCCCCATGACGCCAGGCTCCACATCCTCCAGTACGATCTCCTTCTTTTTACTCTCCTCCACACCTGACTTGAAGAAAGCTCTGAAGTACGAGCTGCAAGCAGCCAGGACCAACCGGTGGCATGGAAACTCTTTGTCTTTTATCTTCAATACACAGTCAACCATCATATCGCTCTCCAGAAGATCGTATAGACCATCTTGCAGCAAAGTTTGCTGGTACATGCGCGGCTCCTCCATGGGATCTATGGGTAGAGCCATATTGATCGCGTACTGTCCCTGATGGTCACAATGAAGTAAATGGCTAGTCCAGTGCTCTCTGTTCCGCACTTCTGTTAGTGGTTGAGAAAGAAGAGGCAGGGTTGAATCAGTTCCGCTTTGCTGTCAGGAATACAGGCTTCATCAGCTGTTCCAATACTTCAACCAAACTCCAACTGGGGGCTATTTATAGGTCCTTCACAAAGATGTGGAATCCATACTTGTACATGTGAAACACAACCCCCTGACCTGTGCAACAGCTGACACACTTCCCCATGGGAGACAGCCGTCAGAAGAAACACTGGGCTTCTGGGTGAGATCACAGGCCACTACATAGGACTTTTATGAGATTATGAATCACCCTTTTGATTTATTATTTTTATAGACTATATGATGGATAATGGGATATTTTATTACATGGATTCTTATCTTGTAACATAACTTTCCATACATTTGGTATCAAATATACTACCCTGAATATGGCCCAAAATTATACAATTTTAAAAAAAGAATCCGTAACAATTTAATGTTGTGATGTTATTTCTATCAAGTGGTACATCAGTTTTTGGTCAAGATCTTGTACTGACAATGCAAGAGGTGAGCACTCTGTAAAGTCTATTCCAGCACATCCCAAAGACTTTCAATGAATGTAAGGTCTGGACTCAGAGGTGCCAATTCATGTGTGAAAATGATTCTTCATGCTCCCTCCCAAACATTCTTTTACAATTTGAGCCTGATGAATCTTAGCTTTGTCATCCTGGAATATGGCCATGATACGTCTTCCTACATGGTTGTTTAAGAAATGAAAAGCTACACACTCCATCAGTTAGGGTTAACAGAACTGATCCCAAACATATAACATGCTGGAAACATAATAATCAAAGCAATAATGATCCAGTCATAGACTCTTAAAGGGATACTTCACCCAAAAATGCAAATTCTGTCATCATTTACTCACCCTCAGGTTGTTCCAAACCTGTATGATCACAAAAGAAGATATTTTGAAGATTGTGGGAAACTGAACAGTTTTGGAGCACCGTTGACTTCCATAGTATTTTTTTTTTTTTTTCCTACTATGGAAGTCAATGGTGCCCCAAAGCAGCCTGGTTACAAACTTTCTTTAAATATCTTCTTTTGTGTTGAGCAGAACAAAGAAAGTTATACAGATTTGGAACAACTTAAGGGAGAGTAAATGATGGCAGAATTGTCATTTTTGGGTGAACTATCCCTTTAAGTACTCTCCCTCATGTCATTCCACACCCGTAAGATCTTTCAGAACACAAATTAAGATATTTTTGATGAAATCCGACAGCTCAGTGAGGCCTACAAGACAATTAACACTTTCAATGCCCAGAAAGGTACTAAAAGCATATTTAAAGCAGTTCATGTGACTACAGTGGCTCAACCTTAATGTTATGAAGCAACGAGAATACTTTTTGTCAACCAAAAAAACAAAATAACGACTTTATTCAACAATATCTAGTGATGGGTGATTTCAAAACACTGCTTCATGAAGCTTGAAGTTTTATGAATCTTGTTTCGAATCAGAACTGCCAAAGTCACGTGATTTCAGTAAACGAGGCTTCATTACGTCATAAATGTTTGATTTTAATGGTTCACCACTGGAGGGCGTGACTTTGGTAGTTTGATACACGCTCCGAACCACTGATTCGAAACGAAAGATTCATAAAGCTTCATGAAGCAGTGTTTTGAGTTCGCCCATCACCAGATATTGTTGAATAAAGTCGTTATTTTGTTTTTTTGGCGCACTAAAGTATTCTCATTGCTTTATAACATTAATGTTAATTGTCTTGCTGTCAATTGAGACCTCACCGAGGCATCGAATTTTATCAAAAATATCTTAATTTGTGTTCTGAAGATGAACAAGTCTTCAGTCTTACGGGTGTGGAACGACATGAGGGTGAGTAATTAATGACAGAATTTTTATTTTTGGGTGAACTAACCCTATTTTATTTGCCTATTTAAAATTGCCTATTTACAGCAACTTTTTTTTTTTTTTTGACCGGGCAGGGTATAAAAAAGTAACAAAAATATATGGACAAAATGTCTGGTTAATATCAACTGTTCCCCAACTTTTATTTCTAAGGAGTCACTGATGAGAATATCAATAATTCACACATGATCATTGGTTACCTTAACGGTTAAACAAACAGAACAGAGCTTAGGCCAGTTCATATAAATATCCTAGAGTGAAAAGGGTTTCATGACATCAAAGATCTTGAATGTTCTCAATGGCATTCATGCTTTTGTTAAGAGTCACAGTTTAATTTAAGCGACCATGTCCCAGAGACTCTGTGATCAATCTCTTTCAATAAGAACTCTACCATTTCTGTATTTACAGTAATTTGAAAAATGAAAAAAAAAAAGGTCTAGAAAAGAACTTGACAAAGAGACATACGCAGTCATTAATGAAGATTATTTTAATGCATATCAGAAATTCGTAAAATAATCTTTGTGATCACTCCATTACTTTCATTTAAGCACATATTTTCAACCTCAGGCAGTAATTACTTCTGGTATGAACACTGAGTATTTGTATTTCATTTGAATTAAAATTTAAATATAAAATTTGTAATAATAAAATCCATCCTCTATGTTTTTAACTACAAAGAACATATTTGAAACTCCTATTACATATGTAAAACTGTCACTAATTTAAAAAGTAGCCAATGAGAGTAGAGTCTGTAATGTTGAGAAAATCTGTAAAAACTTAAATAGTTGTTTCGATTGCAGCATCTTTCCTTACAGTACCATTATTAAAGCATTATTTCTTGACTATGATTGACACAAAATGTCTAAGTAAACCATTCAGGTTTTATAAAAATGTAACCATCATGTGTAATCTCTACTCTGCCTTTTGCTTGTTTGGGTCCACAGGCTGGGCGGCAGCAGCGTCCATCTGGGTGGTGCTGGGATCTGTTGTAGTGGGTGCAGCTGTGGGTGCAGGAACAGGGGCTGGAGGGGGGATTGGGTCTGGATCGTCAATCAAAGCCTGTCTTCTTTCCTTTTCCTTAATCAGCTGAATCAAGCAGTAGGTAACGAACATCACAGTGATGGTGGTGAAGGGGAAACCTGACAAACAAAATACAGTTTGATTATATTTTTGAACAAGAAAAGAACATCAAATGGTCAAAACATTTTTTTAAAATACATTTAAATTGCTTAAGTACTTTACCTTTAAGTAACAATCTCTTTGCAACCAGTTTGGCAAATTCAAGACTGTTCAGGACCAGGATATTGTAAAGGACAATTGTCCAGAAGTTGAAAGTATTGAACACAGCCCTGATCCTGCGTGACATAGAATCTGATATCGCCATCTGTGGGTGGAAGGAAACATTTGTAGATGAGATTATCCTTTATATTACCAGTAATTTAACATTTAACCACCAAAGAGAGCCCTAGAGGACCTTTTTAGCACCAATAATTTAACCACTAGAGAGCACTGGAGCACTAGAATTATCATTAGCACTGTCCATGTCAGAGTACCTGACTACAAAATCCAAAAAATTATTGCTGGTCATATTTCTTACCTCAATAGAAATAAAAGGTTCCATGGAGAATAATTTTGCGGTCCACAGTTCAAAATTAAGGCCAAAGCAGTTCAAAAAAGCCCAGATGAAAACCACCCAGCTTGGTCCCAGCCAGAGGGACATGATGCCATAAGTGCACAGAGAGGCTATCAGCTCATCCAAAACGTTCTCATGTTTCCCGCCGAGATAGTTATAAACATACCTGTGGAGATGACAGTGTTCTTTGTTAAAGCAAGAAAGCATTGTGTTGCTTAAAAGTTTAATAGATGTAACAATGTCAATCATACTTGCATAGAAAGTCATTTATTCCTCGATCAAAGTGTCTGTAAAAAAACAGAATGATGAACATAGTTGTGTTGTACTGATTATATCAAAATCAATTTATGAAGAAAAAAAAGAAAACATAATAAGGGCTCACTCACGCCTCAGAGAAAACATAGAGCATTGTAATGCATTTCGGTGGTTTGGGAGGGTCCAGATGATCCAGTCTTGATACGGTGTTTATCACTCCAAACATCACTGCCGCTTTCACCCAATCATACACCAGATTTAAGTAGGCCAATCCAACTGGATAGTGAAAGAAGACAAAGGCTATGGTGGTCTTGATAAGCTTGAGCAAAGTAAGTGAATACTAACACACACATACTTACTGAGGGCCCAGTCAGAAATATGTTTAAGGAGCTTCATGTCAGTAGGAATGGTCAGAATGTACATGAAGTGAAAGAGGACTGCCACTATCATAATAACCACCAGGTTTAGCAGGGCCTGAATGGAAATGTTCCACATCTCCCCGTCCTTCCTCGTCAGGTTAGGGTTATTGGCCTGGTGGGGTGTCAAAGGGCAACGCTATTCATTTGGAAAATAATCAAACCGTCATTTCATTCGGTTAATTTAGGTGCAGACCTGAATGTAGAACTTGTCGAATGTCATGATGGGTCCGAAGTAAAAGAAGGGGAGGTAAAAGTTGTACTTGAGAAGCTCCAGGATGCTGTAGTTTCCATCTTTTCTCTCACAGTTCTCAAGAGCAAAACTCATACAGCGCATGATGGTGAAACCACAGCCGCCGTAGAACAGAATAGGACGGAGCTCAAAATTGCCAGTCGCAAACCCTGCCTGAAAGATGAGCCATTTCAAATTGACAATCATAATCACATAGCAAGAAAAAATGTATAATAAATTTTAAAATGGTGATAATAACATTCATTGATACTTTATTTGTTTATTTTTTTTAATTACAATAAATAATAAGAATGATTATTTTTATTAAAATAAATGTCATCATCATTTATAAACATTTAGATTTAATTTCTTTTAATTTTAATAATAATAATATACAATAGTAATAATAATTAATGATAATAATGATATTATATTTTTTTAATAAAATCTATAATATATAACAAAGATTTAGATTTAATTTGTTTATTTTAATAATAACATACAATAGCAATAATAATTAATGATAATAAGGGTATTTACTGTTTATTTGCTTATTTAAAAAATATATAATTAAAAATTGTATTTTAATAATAATGTGAATAGTATACAATATTAATAATATTTAATGATAATAATGGTATATATTGTTTATTTTATTTGCTTATTTTTTAAATAAAATGTATAATTAAAAATGTATAACATTTATAAACATTTAGAATTCAGTTCATTTTAATAATAATAATAATATACAATAGTAATCATATTTAATGATGATAATATTTATTGTTTATTTGTTTATTTTTAAAGTAAAATTTATTGTTAAATTTATAATATTTATAAACATTTAGATTTCATTAATTTTCATTTTAATAATATACAATTTTAATAATAATTAATGATATTTTTATTTTTTATTTTGATCATTAACAAATTATATTTATAACAAACATTTAGATTTCATTTCTTTTCATTTTAAAAATAATAATAACAATAACACAAAATGGTGATGTATATATATATATATATATATATATATATACAGTGGGTACGGAAAGTATTCAGACCCCCTTAAATTTTTCACTCTTTGTTATATTGCAGCCATTTGCTAAAATCATTTAAGTTCATTTTTGTTCCTCATTAATGTACACACAGCACCCCATATTGACAGAAAAACACAGAATTGTTGACATTTTTGCAGATTTATTAAAAAAAGAAAAACTGAAATGTCACATGGTCCTAAGTATTCAGACCCTTTGCTGTGACACTCATATATTTAACTCAGGTACTGTCCATTTCTTCTGATCATCCTTGAGATGGTTCTATACCTTCATTTGAGTCCAGCTGTGTTTGATTATACTGATTGGACTTGATTAGGAAAGCCACACACCTGTCTATATAAGACCTTACAGCTCACAGTGCATGTCAGAGCAAATGAGAATCATGAGGTCAAAGGAACTGCCTGAAGAGCTCAGAGACAGAATTGCGGCAAGGCAAAGATCTGGCCAAGGTTACAAAAACATTTCTGCTGCACTTAAGCTTCCGAAGAGCACAGTGGCCTCCATAATCCTTAAATGGAAGACGTTTGGGACGACCAGAACCCTTCCTAGAGCTGGCTGTCCGGCCAAACTGAGCTATCGGGGGAGAAGAGCCTTGGTGAGAGAGGTAAAGAAGAACCCAAAGATCACTGTGGCTGAGCTCCAGAGATGCAGTCGGGAGATGGGAGAAAGTTGTAGAAAGTCAACCATCACTGCAGCCCTCCACCAGTCAGGGCTTTATGGCAGAGTGGCCCGACGGAAGCCTCTCCTCAGTGCGAGACACATGAAAGCCCGCATGGAGTTTGCTAAAAAACACCTGAAGGACTCCAAGATGCTGAGAAATAAGATTCTCTGGTCTGATTAGACCAAGATAGAACTTGTTGGCCTTATTTCTAAGCGGTATGTGTGGAGAAAACCAGGCACTGTTCATCACCTGTCCAATACAGTCCCAACAGTGAAGCTTGGTGGTGGCAGCATCATGCTGTGGGGGTGTTTTTCAGCTGCAGGGACAGGACGACTGGTTGCAATCGAGGGAAAGATGAATGCGGCCAATTACAGGGATATCCTGGACGAAAACCTTCTCCAGAGTGCTCAGGACCTCAGACTGGGCCGAAGGTTTACCTTCCAACAAGACAATGACCCTAAGCACACAGCTAAAATAACGAAGGAGTGGCTTCACAACAACTCCGTGACAGTTCTTGAATGGCCCAGCCAGAGCCCTGACTTAAACCCAATCGAGTATCTCTGGAGAGACCTAAAAATGGCTGTCCACCAACGTTTACCATCCAACCTGACAGAACTGGAGAGGATCTGCAAGGAGGAATGACAGAGGATCCCTAAATCCAGGTGTGAAAAACTTGTTGCATCTTTCCCAAAAAGACTCATGGCTGTATTAGATCAAAAGGGTGCTTCTACTAAATACTGAGCAAAGGGTCTGAATACTTAGGACCATGTGATATTTCAGTTTTTCTTTTTTAATAAATCTGCAAAAATGTCAACAATTCTGTGTTTTTCTGTCAATATGGGGTGCTGTGTGTACATTAATGAGGGAAAAAAAATGAACTTAAATGATTTTATCAAATGGCTGCAATATAACAAAGAGTGAAAAATGTAAGGGGGTCTGAATACTTTCCGTACCCACTGTATATATATATATATATCATTGCCATTTTCAGTCATATATATACATATATATATATATATATATATATATATATATATATATATATAGCTTTACTGTAGCACTTTTTATATTTTCACAGTGTCAGTGATATACCTGCCAGGAAATGAAGGGCTCCATTTTGAAAGTGGCAAGTGTAGTGAGTCCAGCAACGAAGCAGAGCCACCTGAGCTTGACCAGAGAGATGCTATAGAGCAGCACGCAGTGAGAGAGGATGAGCATGATGTAGGCCCAGCCCATACTGCTGAAAATCGCCAGCATACCGTACACCATGTACACCAGAGATCTGTACTGTGGGGTGAAAAAATGAGAGAATGGGTTTCTCAGGTATGCCGTATGGAGTGATATCTTTATTCATTAGTGTCACATGTAACATAGATATGTCTGGACTTTCAAGAGCCACCTGTGGAGCCAGCAAGGAGCAGATCTTGGCAAAGATCACATGACCTGAGAGCGCAAAGATGATATGCTCTCGGAATGTGGAAAACCACATCATCCACTCGACGTCAGCTGTATCCTGCAGTGTGACACAGATAAATCAGAGTCAACATTCACAACTTTATTTAGATCCAGTATGAAATTATACATACAAAATCTCACCATTTTTCTGCCAGAGTAGTACCATCCTGGCTGAACACTGGTTTTGAAGGTTTTTCTGTTGGAATTTGCTGAATAAAGATTCATAAAGTCATTTAATGCTCTTTTCATTATTAAACATGAACAAATATTGCCATTTAAGTCATTTAATTCTGTAAAAACTGCATATTCATTGATATTATTACTAGTGTTGTCAAATCTATTAATCGCATATAGCATAAAAAATTGTGTGTGTGTGTATATATATATATATATATATAGTACAAAGTTTTATGTTAGATGCGATTAATTGTGATGAATCAATTTTACAGCACTATTTATTACTGTATATTACATGCAAATTTGGCCGTTTTGTCATCAACTCACAATAACACCTTTCAGTCATTTAATTCTTTGATTGATTCTTTTGATAAGCTTTAATTAACAGATGTATATATTATATGAATGCAAAACAACTGCGTAATGATGTTATTACTGTCACCATTATGTTCTGTTTGTTTGTGTTTCATGGGCTTTCAGTTTGCATTCTTTAGTCACATGTGTTTCTTTGTTTGATGTCCCGCTCTGCATTTGTTACCATGGTCACGTCATTATGTTTAGCTGTGTTTGATTAATTAGTCTCGTTTGTGTTGCTACTTAAATTGTACCTTCACATTCAGTCTCTGTTCAGTCTCATTCACGTTATGGTGTGTTTGCCTGCCTGTCTGTCGTGGATTATCATTAAACTTTGCCTTGTGGAACTTTATTCATCTGTCTTTGTCCTGCAAGCCTCCGTGACAATTACTGAATGCAAATGCAAATTTTGTCATAAACCCTTAATAATACCTTTCTCTTTCTCTTCTCTAGCTCTGTTCAATCTCTTGGTATATTAATACTGACATATGATCCCTGCTGCGTACTTTGCATAGCTTTCTGAGGCAAGCGAATATCTGTGCTGTCGTTTTCCTCATTCAGTATACAGTAGTGCTATTTCTGTGCTCTGATGGTTGTTTGTGCATTTATGAGTGAGAAAAGGAGCTCAGGTGGATGTTACAGTAATATGCTAAAAAGCCTCACAGAAGCCACTCCAGAAACTTTATTAATACAGTGATATCATTTTAATGCCACATCAGAAGTTTATACTTACAGCTGGACACATCAAATATCCATCTGGCAGCCCAGAGCATTGCCATACACAGCACTACATTATACAAGTAGAGCTCGTACCTCGGAAGAGCTGCTTTGACCCCCATTGTGCACAGGACAACCTAAGAGAGTTTGGAAAGGTGCAGTTAGAATGAGGAAACAAATCTGGTGTCATTAAAATATTTCCCAATCAAGACAGCCAATGAGCGCTTAAGATCCTACTAAAAATATAACTTGGTAATTGGTATGGGATGAAAACAATATTGCAGTGTTACTGTAGCTCAACATGGCGTTAGCAATGGCAAGGTCATAAGTTCGCTTCATGAATTGATAAATGTATGCTGTGAATGTTTAAACTGCATAAATATAAATTGCATCAGTCATTGCAATAAGAATTATAGGTTACACTTTATTTTGATAGTCCACTTACGACATTCTACTAACTATAAGTAACTTTGCAACTACTGTACATGTCAACTAACTCTCATTAGAGTACTAGTAGGCTTTTAGGTTGGGGTTCGGGTTAGTAGAATAAGTTAACATGTTCTTGAAAAGTTATAATCAGTAGAATGTCTGTTGGGGGAGCATCAAAATAAAGTGTTAGCAGATCTTAAGCAGACAGTCTACTCATACTTTAATGACCGGTAGTTGCAAAGTTACCAATAGTTCGTACAATGTCGTAACTGGACTAGTGTTACCGAATTATATATTAATCTCTGAACACTTTCTTGCAAAAATAAATAAAACCAAAAACAATTTGATCTTTCTGGGCAGGGCAGAAGTTTCCAGTGATTTGAATTGTGTGAGCAGGAAGCATCTACACTATGTGAGCTCTTGCTATTTTTAGCTTGGCTATTTTCTGCTCTCATTGTATTGACTGAAGCATCACTTTTATATTACAGCCAAATGTTTTCTAACCAGCAGATGATTCTTTTGTCTGTTTCTCTATGACCTCAAATAACAAGTCCTGCTTTGTTGTGATGTTTGTTATTGTGAGATTTCATCTGAAGAACCAGGCAGGTAAATTAGCAGCTTATTAGTTCAAGCAGATGTTAGAAACTCCTATTGTACTAACCTGGAGTACAGCAATGCCACCGTAACCCAAAGGGCCTTTAAAAAAAGACTGAAAAATCCACTTGAACTTAAAATAATCACAAAAATATCTAGAAAAAATATAGTCTAATGCATCCTCTCTGTTTCTACAAAGTGTTAGCTGGGCACACAAACTGCCTGTTGGGCAGCTGCGGACAGTTAAAGGTGAACAGGAGATGTATTTATATTCATCTGAAGCAGCCCATAGGGGGCGGACCCATTGTGCCATGTTGTATCAATAGAAACAGGCTTGCAAACAATGCAATGTCCTACATAAGAGATAGAAGATGGGTTAGAAAGTATGTGACATATATAAAAGGAAAATATTAACAAGAAGAAACATATATATAAATATATGAAACAAAGCTTACCTGAGAGGCATGGGTGTGCAAAATCAAGCTTCGCTTTTGTTAGGACTGAAACAGATTTTCCATAGCTAGGTCAGGGGTCAGCTAGAGCAGGCGTGTTATGTAATGGTAGTAGTACCTTCTGCCTAAAGTAAACTCCAATAAGACACAGTAGATGATTTAAGCTACTGTATATAAATCTCTTGGACAAATCTTGATTGGAACAGTATTGTGCTTTTACACTGTGTTTGCAACTCGCATGAGCTTACATTAGTCAGAATCCAGCACAGAATCTACCTACCAGCACATTATTAAAGATCTCTTTGCTAATACAGAGCACTGTTACAGTCCCTTAATATAACTTAAATGTATTTTAGGCCATAAGCTGTTTAGCAGCCTTCAAGAAAAGCCAGGAGCCCTGGCATACATTCACACACTTCCACACCTGTTTCTGTCAGGGTCAAGGCTGTTTTCAGATGATCATATTTGGTTGACAATTTGGCACCAGTTCTATCTTCAAACCTAAATAATCACCATTCCACTTAAAAATAAAACCGATTTATCATAGCAAAAATGTCTGGTTCTAAATGAAGCCACGGTCTATGTACATCTCATTAAAAATGTAGCCATAATGGCTCAATGTAGCATGTCCTGACAGGTTGGTAGGTTAGTTTGTAAGTAGTAGAATAATGTCACATGAATCCCACCTGGTCACATCACCAAGCTTTGACCTGAGAGCCATTATATATATAAAAAAAAATTTTTTAGAAACATTAAGCTTGTGGTTCTTCCTTTGTGTACAGCAGAACAAAGAAATGTATACAGGTTTGGAACAACTTGAGGGAGAGTGAATAATGACAGAATTTTCATTTTTGGGTTAATACATTTTTATAAGTTTAATAAAAAAGTAAATTATTTTAAAAAATAAATTAAAATAAATATATCCCCCTCCCCCTTCTGAAGTCACAAAATAAATAAGTCAGTTTAACATATCAGTACTCCCAGTTTTGGTTTGTTTTTTTTTTTAAACAAGCCCATAATAGCCTGTATCAGGCAGCCTTCAAATATTGTTTTATGTGGATAAAAAGCAGCCTTTTGAGTCAAAAAGATTTGTCATAGAAAATCAACTAGCTGGTGTTATGCCCTCATGTGGCCAACAAATTCAGTGCATGTTTAGCTGAACATACTTGAACAAAAAAAATTGACTAAACACACTTTTATAGGTCCAGAAAGTGCTGGTTTGATTTATTTGACCATATGCAAGATTCATGTCTTCATTTATCAACCCACAAACAGGAATGGTGAAATCCTTTTACAAGTACAGTAACCTAATTACAGTCATCCTCAGGTCCTTACAGAGCTTCCTTGAGTTTTAAAGGAGTACTTGATTACAGTGGTTCCAGCTGTGTGGAACATCTGGTGCACATTGATTGTTTGTAGATTATAATTGCCATAAATTTGATCCTATGAATGCAGATGTAAAAATGTCTGTGACTGCCTCCAGTGAAAAGGCAGATGAGATAGACGAATAGAGAGTCTACTCCTCCACCGTTTCCTTTTTGCTCGTCTCCTGGCCTTCAAAGATCGGGTACTTGCTTTCCACCTCTGCCCATGTGATGGCACCATTGGCCAAATCACGAATGATTTCGGGCAACTCGCTAACCTGTAAATAAACAGGTTGTACATGTCAGCAAATAGTCAACACACTAAAATGAAATGAAGACACAGATATGACCAACTGCTTTACCTCAGCCCTGATCTGCCTCATGGAGTCACGGTCTCTCAGAGTGGCCGTGTGGGGCATCTTATTAACGGTGTCAAAATCAATGGTGATACCAAATGCAACACCGACCTCATCCGTTCTGGCATAGCGCCTACCAATAGATCCTGAGGAATCATCCACCTTGTGGGAGACACCATTCCTGGTCAGGGCTTCAGCTGTAGAGTGAAGCAAAAGAATGATTTATTACACAATTATTATTTAGGTATCACTGATGGATTTTTATAAATGAAGTAGAGATATTATCACTCACATAATTCTCGAACAAACGGCATAAATTCCTGATTTTGGCTCAATGGAAGGACGGAGCATTTGTATGGTGCAACAGTTGCAGGGAAGCTGAAATACTGAATAGAGAAAGCAGCAAAGTTCATAAATAAAGCAAGACAAACATATTAATTACAGAATATTACAGCATAACGCATTTACCGTTCTTTGTTCGTCGCCCTCTCGGATACGGAATGTGTGCTCAAAGATGGAGTACATGATTCTTCCGATGCCAAAGGAGGGTTCGATCACATTAGGAACAACCTCCTCAACTGTGAAGCAAGAGATGTCAATTAAAGTTGATTAACGACTTTTACATATTCTTGTTATGCTGACATAAACGGTTAGTTTCTGCCTCTTACCATGCAGGGTCTTCTGGAACCTCTTGACATTGACCATGTCTTTGGTGAGTTTGAAAGTCTTGCCTTCAGTCTCAATGGTGAACTCACTGCAGTGACAGAGGAAACCAATGAATGAACAGAATAATATTAGTGGGCACTATTTTAGCTGTTTATTGGTTAAAAACTATGACATTTAATAGGCACATTTTTTGAAAAAGGAACCTGGGATGAGACACATCAAAGGGCTTGTATGCGCCCTTTTTTTCTTTAAAATAGTCAATAAGAATTTGACCATGTAAATCAAAACAGGTAAAAATATTTACCTTATATTCTAAGATTGGACAAGCAAAAACTTAAATTATAATTTTTGCAAAAAATATTTCCATAGTTTGTTTTGACTTTAGGACAAAGACAAATAAAATCCAATTATTTATTTAAAAACAAATAAATAAATAAGTTAAAATTACACACCGTTCAAAAGTTTGGGGTCAAGTAAGATTTAAGGAATTAATATTTTTAATCTGCAAAGATGCATTTAATTGATCAAATGTGACCGAAATTATAAAACATTATTAAATGTAACATTATAAATGTCTTTATTTCAAATAAATGCTGTTTTTTTTTTCTATTCATCAAAAAATCCTAAAAATGTATCATGGTTTCCACAAAAAAATATTAAGCAGCACAACTGTTTTCAACTGTGATAATAAATCAGAATATTGGAATGTGACTGAAGACTGAAAATTCAGCTTTGCCATCAAAAATAAATTAAATTTTTAAATATATTAAATTAGAAAACGGTTATTTTAAATTGAGATCATATTTCACAATATTACTGTTTGTACTGCCATTTTTATCAAATAAATGTGTAGTATATCTGCCTTTAAACTGTGAATCTTCATATATGGGGGTCAGTGGCATTAAAAATTTTGAATACTCTTCATATCGATGATGCTCACCCATTCTCATTGAGAAGTTTCTCCTGCTCTGTGATAAAGCATTCATCACAGATAGCCAGGTACTCCATGGCAAGCTTGGCATCCTTCTTATATGCTTTGCCGATGGCTCCTTTGTTTGGCTCGAACTGGACAACATTTACAACTTTGTGTGAAACAGTTAAGGAAGGAGACAGAAGACAAACACAATTAACATTCTGTGCTGAGACAGTTCAGATCCCATTCAAATGCTATCCATACAGTTGACGGCACCCACTGACTTCCATAGTATTTTTGTCCTATTTTTGTTACCAACGTTCTTTAAAATAGCATCTTTTGTGTTCAACAGAAGAAAGAAACTCATACAGGGTTGGAACAACTTGAGGGTGAGTAAGTAATGACAAAATTGTCATTTTTGGGTCAACTATCTCTTTAAGTATTGCAGGAAGTTAAAGGATATGGGTTCCTTTAAGGGTTTCTCAGCAACCAGAGGGACTTTGGTGGCCCGTGCGTGGCACAGAAGGTCATAACACGAGCGATCAGCACACCCCACAATCTCAATCCACCCCTGAAAAACATCATGTACAAACACACAAATAAACACCCATTCTATTGCACAGAAGGTCCTTGAGCAAACACTGAACGTACATAGGAGGTTTTGGTCTCAGCGTCCCAGCAGTCACAAGCATAGTGGGCCATCTCATTGTCCATATGCTGACGGAAACGAAGCTTGTCTTTTGCCACGCCCACTTTGACCAGATAAAGGTAGATCCTTCCAATGAAGTAACCCAAGACGGAGTTGTTTATGATGCCCTACAAAGTACAAAACTTTTTCAGAACAACCAAACTGGTAATTATATTTAATACATCATAAATGAGATCTTGACTAACCTGCTCCACTGCATCTCCCAGCCTCATTATCTGGGCAGATTGCCCACTAGTCTGTGCTTTAGAGGAGTAAAGCATGATCTCCAGATCAGCAACATTAGAGAACTTGGAATGAACCTTCTCATTCGGGTCTACAAAGTGCTCAATCTCAGCCATCGTAAACTCTCTATGGAGAGAAATATCACTTCAGAACATTTGAAATACCAATGGAAACACTTCTGTGTGACACCCAAATTACCAAAGCGAGTTATGTTCAAAAGGAAATCATAATCCACACCTGACACGAATCAAGCCAGAGCGAGGAGAGATCTCATTCCTGAAGGAGTTTCCGATCTGGGCAGCAGCAAATGGCAGCTTCCCCTGGTTGAACTCCAAAAGACGTTTGAAGTTGAGGAAGATTCCCTGAGCAGTTTCTGGCCTTAAATAGCTGAGGAAATAATGTAACCACCAGAGTAATGCATCAATCTATGTCATAATTTAGATATTTTAAAATGACAGCATGTAGTCTGGTGGTGTCCAACATACCCTTGCATGTTGCCCCCAGGCCCAATGGAGGTCTGGAACATCAGGTTGAATGAGATGGGAGGTGTGAGGTCATTTCCTGTAATGGGAGACTTGACATTGTATTGCACAAACAAATCTGCCAACTCCTGCTGAGTGTAGTTATCCATCTAAAAAAGAAAAAAAAAAAGATACATAACTAATCAATAAATCAAATAAACAAATGATTATTCCTTAAAAATTTAAAGTGCCACTCACACCAACAATGATAATTATATTAAGTGTCCACATCAACGGACGACAACATTTTGTTTATTATAAGCATGCACTGCACTTTTGACATTTGCTGCTTTCAATGTCCGAGGTCTTTAAAGTCGAGTGGATTCTGATTGGCTGTCGATATTTTTATTGTTCATTAGCTGGAAAAAAAATACATTTTGAAAGTGATTCCAATGATATTGTTCTTCGTTGAGTTATAGTTGTGGTGTGGACTTCCCTATTCATATAGAGTTAGAACAATTATTAAAACATTGCGCAAGGGAGACATACCTGAGTGATGACACTCTCCATCTCGGTTTTCTTTTCTGCTGTACATTTTTTGTCACTCATTAATTTCTGTAGATGAGCTAAAAAACAAAAGACATTGTATTCATTGTTATTAGTAGAAGTACTATTTATTTTTATTTACTTAATTTTAATACAGGAATGTTTGACTACTACTATTACTGTACATTTCCTGTATTAAAATTAAGGGTAACACTTTACAATAAAGTTAAATAGTTAAACATTAGTTAATGTATTAACTATCATGAACTAAGCATGAGCAATACATTTGTTACTGTATTTATTAATCTTTGTTAACATTAGTTATACTTAATTTGGTAACACTTTACAATAAGGTTCATTAGTTAAGATTAGTTAAAGGGTTAGTTCACCCAAAAATGAAAATTACTCACCCTCATGTCGTTCTACACCGTAAGGCCTTCATTCATCTTCGGAACACAAATTAAGATATTTTGATTAAATCCAATGGCTCAGTGAGGCCTCCATAGCCAGAAATGACACTTCCTCTCTCAAGATCCATAAAGATACTAAAAACATTTAAAACAGTTCATGCGAGTTCAGTGGATCTTAATATTATAAAGCGACGAGAATACTTTTTGTGCGGCAAAAAAACCAAAATAACGACTTTTCAACAATATAGTGATGGGCGATTTCAAAACACTGCTTCGGAGCTTTACGAATCGAATCAGTGATTCGGATCTCCTATCAAACAGCTAAACTGCTGAAATCACGTGACTTTGGCACTCTGAGTCACTGATTCGATTCGTAAAGCTCCGAAGCAGTGTTTTGAAATTGCCCATCACTATATTGTTGAAAAGTCGTTATTTTGTTTTTTTTTGCCGCACAAAAAGTATTCTCGTCACTTTATAATATTAACATAGAACCACTGAACTCACATGAACGGTTTCAAATAGCTTTTTAGTACCTTTATGGATCTTGAGAGAGGAAGCGTCAGTGCTGGCTATGCAGGCCTCACTGAGCCATTAGATTTAATCAAAATATCTTAATTTGTGTTCCGAAGATGAATGAAGGCCTTACGGTGTAGAACGACATGAGGGTGAGTAATAAATAACATTATTTTCATTTTTGGGTGAACAAACCCTTTAACTAATGTTAACTAATGATCCTTATTGTAAAGTGTTACCAAATTAAGTATAAAAACCTAAATAACTTTTACATAAAATAAAACTTATTTCTATTGAATTTCCTATTCAAACCAATTAAAGATAATAGACTTTATTTTATATCACCCTAAAACATTATACTTAATAATCAGTTACAGGTGGTATTAGAGCAAGGGGCATTTTTTATTGGACAAAAAAAAAGAAAAAAAAAAAAGTATACACTTATGGGTTTTATTTTTATTTTTTTATTATTTTTTGGAATTATCGCCTGAAGCGAAGTTGGAGGAAGGAGGAGGGAGAAATCAGGAAAAGGTACACGAGCCGGAACTCAAACTCGGGACGCCCAAAGTGCAACTGCGCTATATGTCGGTGAGCTGCCCGCGAGGCTACTGGCACCATCAATATTTTCAGTTTGCAAAAGAGAAAGAATGTAAAAAACATTAACTTTGGCAACTTTAAGGAGTCCACATTTAGGTGGCTACCTTGTAACACAGTTTGTCAAAGAGTATAAAGCACTTATTCATTTCAGTCAGGTTGGTGGTCTGCAGATTACAGATAAAGCCTTTGTGATTCTTACAGATCCTATTGTTTTCTTTTACCCCTGAACATCTACAGCATCCATGGAGGAGTTATTTCAGTGGACAACAGAGCTGACCTGAACCTGACTGTCTCAAAAAGGTCAACACATACAGTACTATTGTAGCGGACGTTAATATAAGAAACAATGACAAACCTTTAAGGAGGTGGTCAGCGCGGAAACACTCTCCATTCTTGACATCCTTCACCATGTAGTCAGCAAACTTATCAACATGTCCTGATGTCCTAAAACACAACAAAAGCACTGAATTAGAGTTCCAGAGCTGATTAACAGATTGAAGGGGAATAGACAGCTGAATGCTCACTTGAGGACGGGTTCTGGTGTAAGCATGGTGCAGTCGATCTCCAGAATCTGCTCCTCCTGGATGAAGTGTTGCCTCCAGACCTGGAGGATATTGTTCTTCAGAGCACAGCCGACGGGCCCAAAGTCATACAGCCCACTCACACCTTTCTCACACACAAAAACAAACTATTAGTTAACAATAACAAGCCAATCTTAATTATTTTTACTAGTAATTAAGCTATTAAAATACTTATATATGGAGGAATATTGTAAACACTGTAAATACTCACCGCCATAGATGGCAAAAGCCTGATCGTAAAAGAAACGTCTTTTTAGAGTGTCTTCCATCTTGGTTCGATCTACAATGTCATCTTTGGGCTGTAAGGCAAGCTCCTGCAAAATGGAAAAAGAATCAGATGGACTATGTAAATAATTAGGATAAGACACACAAAACTAAATTAACTAAAAGGAACTTATTCAAGCTACCAGTTTTCTAATAATATAAAGATGAAGTGTGTAATGTGTTCTCAAACAGAACTGCAAAAATAATGGTGGTTTTCAAACAGGTTTCCAGCACTTTACCCACCCACCATTGGTCAGACAAACAGACAGTCCCGCCCCCAAACTCACACTATAGGTTGAACCAGTATAGCTGTTGTCAGACAGAACAGTGCAACAGTCAGGTTCCAAAAGTAAAAATCCCATTCATTTTCTCCAAAGGGGAACTGATTTTTAACAATAACTTACTGTATAAACCATTAAAGACACCTACTGTGAGCTATGAGGTTGTTAATTGATAATACATAATTTTGTTGAAGCCATCTGTTCACATTATTTAAACATATTTTAAAAAAAATCGTGTTTAACAGCAAAATTCCTGGTTGAAAACTACATTATCCATGATTCTGCCAAGAAATCTTGACCAATCAGAGGATGAAAACAAGCAAATTGCACCAAAAGAACTATTTAGTGCCTGCCCACTACCATAAGGCACTGCAAATAAAGTAATCAAACCCTACGCTAACCATCTACATATATATATATATATATCTATCTATCTATCTATATCTATCTATCTATCTATATCTATCTATATCTATATCTATATATCTATATATATAAATTGTGAATAAAAAAGGAATGCAATGATGTGGAAGTTTCAAATTTCAATATTTTATTCTGAATACAACATAGATGACATATCAAATGTTTAAACTGAGAAAATGTATCATTTTAAGGGAAAAATAAGTTGATTTTAAATTTCATGGCATCAACACATCTCAAAAAAGTTGGGACAAGGCCACGTTTACCACTGTGTGGCATCCCCTCTTCTTTTTATAACAGTCTTTAAACGTCTGGGGACTGAGGAGACCGGTTGCTCAAGTTTAGGAATAGGAATGTTGTCCCATTCTTGTCTAATACAGGCTTCTAGTTGCTCAACTGTCTTAGGTCTTCTTTGTCGCATCTTCCTCTTTATGATGCGCCAAATGTTTTCTATGGGTGAAAGAACTGGACTGTAGGCTGGCCATTTCAGTACCCGGATCTTTCTTCTACGCAGCCATGATGTTGTAATTGATGCAGTATGTGGTCTGGCATTGTCATGTTGGAAAATGCAAGGTCTTCCCTGAAAGAGACGACGTCTGGATGGGAGCATATGTTGTTCTAGAACTTGGATATACCTTTCAGCGTATTTGATGGTGCCTTTCCAGATGTGTAAGCGGCCCATGCCACACGCATTCATGCAACCCCATTGCAGGCTTCTGAACTGAGCACTGATAACAACTTGGGTTGTCCTTGTCCTCTTTAGTCCGGATGACATGGCGTCCCACTTTTCCAAAAAGAACTTCAAATTTTGATTTGTCTGACCACAGAACAGTTTTCCACTTTGCCACAGTCCATTTCTAAATGAGCCTTGTCCCAGAGAAAACGCCTGCGCTTCTGGATCATGTTTAGATATGGCTTCTTTTTTGATCTATAGAGTTTTAGCCGGCAACAGCGAATGGCACGGTGGATTGTGTTCACCGACAATGTTTTCTGGAAGTATTCCTGAGCCCATGTTGTGATTTCCATTACAGTAGCATTCCTGTATGTGATGCAGTGCCGTCTAAGGGCCCGAAGATCACGGGCATCCAGTATGGTTTTCCGGCCTTGACCCTTACGCACAGAGATTGTTCCAGGTTCTCTGAATCTTTGGATGATATTATGGACTGTAGATGATGATAACTTCAAACTCTTTGCAATTTTTCTCTGAGAAACTCCTTTCTGATATTGCTCCACTATTTTTCGCCGCAGCATTGGGGGAATTGGTGATCCTCTGCCCATCTTGACTTCTGAGACACTGCCACTCTGAGAGGCTCTTTTTATACCCAATCATATTGCCAATTGACCTAACATCTGATATGTTATCTATATTCTATTGTGAATGAATATAAGTTTATGAGATTTGTAAATTATTGCATTCCTTTTTTATTCACAATTTGTACGGTGTCCCAACTTTTTTGGAATCGGGTTTGTATATTATATATATATTAAAACAAAGGTAAATCATACTTTTGCACCTTTAATGCAAATGTATGTATGCAATGCCACTGAAAAACAAACTGACACATTGATATAATATATATATATATATATATATATATATATATATATATATATATATAAATAAATCTTTACATGAATAGTTTTTTTCTATCATTTGAATTTGATTATCATTCCCAATGATTCTTTTTGTTTGATTTTGAAATACTTTTTTGCTTCAAATCAAACTTTAGAAATGTTATGATTCCCCTCTAGCTTGTTGGTTTGGTTCAAGGCTCTTTAACAAGCAAGTTGTTACAAGTTAAGACAACTCTTTAGCCAAGACTTTTATAAAAATCCCTAATGAGAAAAATGAAAGGAAAAATACTGGAACAGAGGCCGCTGAAAAAGTGGTCAAGAACTGTTGCACTCTACAATCTATGCATATTAAACTGGGATAAGAGAGAAGGCGTTTAATATAATAACTAAATTCTTCATATTTAACGGCATCCCACGTTATTTTAAGGAACATGACTGACAGAATAACATTTCTCACCTTGGCCTCAAGGATTCTCTTGCGAGCTTTCAGTTCTGCTACGGCCTTATTGACATCTACATCAGGAGCGTTTTCTGCCTTCAATTTACGCACAAGATCACCCTATGTGGAAAAATAAACAACAGAAAAAGCAATGTTTAGTTTATTATTATGATTACTATATATTAAAACACATATGCATCTATCCATCAACATTTTCTCAGAAATATAATGAGTTTCGTTTTAACTGTCTGTTTTTCTCCACCCTCAGTCTCGATTGGTCTCTGCATGTCAGAATTGCTCATCTCAAACGTGGCACTGACAGACCGAATCATTCAGCAGTATAAACCCAAAATAAAACCACCACACTGTAATACACATTCTAAAATATCATTAGTGCAAAAATGCATTATTTAGTTTTCCATAACAAGCCATTTTAACCATTTTGAATAATATAGAGGGCCGCATTTAATTGCTAAATGATGGTTCCACCTTGAATATAAAGCAAATATGTGTTTAATGCAATGCATGCCTATGTAAAATAATAATACAGCATATTATATGCTTGTTATTGCCTTTCATTACCTGCTCCTTCACTGCCAGCCTCAGGGGAGCCAGAACCTCTTCAATACTGCCATCCATATTCTGTCCTTCCGTCATCTCCAGCCACGCGCTTCTCTTCTTCTTCTTACACAAACAGCCGGACAGTGAGAGCGCTCTGATCGGAGGGGGAGCACACAGACGTATGGGACTGGATCGAACCCTCGAAACAGCGCGGACGGTAGCGATCTGTGTACCGGTCCTGAGGAGGAGTGCTGATGTTGCGCTACGTAAAGACAGCATGGACCGAAAGGAGGAGCAACCACACCGCGGAACTGAATGATGAAATCCCCAGAAATGAGTAAGTGACGGCGGGGATTCAGTTCGATACTTTCGCCATTTTTTGTGTAACTGGATTGTTGTTCTAATTGAAAAATAGCAGATTCGCCACAATCTCTCCGTCTTCTGCTTAGTGCAAAAATCGAAATAAAAAGTGCAAAGTAATTAATAATAGAACGAAGTATAAATAAATTCAGTCCTTCTTTAAATGAATAAATATTTGCTAATACATTAAAAAAAAAAAAAAATTAATAATAAATAATTTTACACAGTATTTTTTATTAACTCCTTGAACTCAACACATTGTGAAAGAACAATACACAGAACAATAAAACGTACATTACTATAAATATAACAAATTAAAGAAAACTACTACCCTAAGAACAACAATAATTCATCAGTCCACCATCCAAAGTAACTCAGGAAGACCCTTTGGAGAATATAAGTAGAGAAGACAATTTACTGCTTATGAATATGATGATAATAATATTACAATATACAATATACAATATAATATACAATAATATACAAATAATACAATAATATTATAGGGAATATAATATAATATAATATAATATAATATAATATAATATAATATAATATAATATAATATAATATAATTGTCAGTTGTCTCCTTAAACAAACACTTGTTATGCGGCATTCTTCATTTGTACGTAGCTCTAGTGAAAATAAATAAAACTGACTTCAGTTCAGCCTTAATCCATCATATCGTCCAATCATAGTGACATGACTCCAGGAGAAACACTCTGAAAACAAATTACTCAGGAAACAATTTACTGTTCGACCACAAGATGTCAGTATAAGCACACATTTAAATAGCGCCTCATTTGGAACAACTGTGGAATAACAATAAATATTAAATCTATCAATACATTTATTCTAAAGCCATTTGCCACAAAGTAAACACTATCATTTCTCTACTTTAAATATATTTTTATAAACATCATCCATTAGTTATATTAGCCATACGAATATTCTCTATTTTTGAATGTTTGTTAAAAACGAACAAATAGAATAGTTAAAATAGAATAGTTCGCTCATTTTTCAAAAATCCAAAACAGTTTAGCTACTCAACACAAGAACAACAAGCACAAGACATCTTTTAATGGCCTGCTGACATTATTGATTTATCTATAATTACATTGTTTAGGCTATAATATTTTACTAATATTAAAAAAACGTAAAAAATAAATAAATTAAAAAAAAGATACAAAAAGTACAAAAATGTGAAAAAGTATTTAAATAGGCTGTAAAACTAGTTGAAGTGAAGGTTGCGTCATGCAGACTGCCTTATTAAACATTAAGATCAAACACCCACCTTCATAAAATATTCAGTAACCCTCCCACCTCTCACCCTGTCATTAAAGCATTTCTGAAATCACTGCAATTTCTCTTAGTATCTCAGCAAAATCATTTCCCTTTTAAACCATAGATGCTCATACGTTATGTACAGAATTTATCATTTCCTTTTCTGCAACACTTTTTTTTAGATTATTTGTATCTGATGTTTCATAGCTTATGGTTCCAGGTTATTAGGTCTGAAACATGTTTGAAATGACATTATATGTAAGATATGCTGTTTTAAGTGGGAGAAAACAAATTAGTTTAAAAAAGTGCTGTAGCTGATACATATTTTATAAAGATCAGACCAGTTAAGAAAAAAACTCCAAACAAGCAATAAACTTATCAGCTTGACCTGTAATACAGATTGCAGACTGATTCAGTTGTTTTTGTGCTGTTTTTCCCCCCTCGACACATCTTTGTTAGATGGTTTTGATACGATACAAGCTATTCAAGCTGCTATTTGAACATAACCTTAACAAAAGCAAGTCAGAAATAAGTCAGAAAACAACAAAGTGTAAATTTCTAGTTTACATCTGCGTACTGGAGTCATGACATTGGGTTCAACATTAGGTGTAGGCCTATATCGGTCTTCTGTAAGATATGCAACAAGCAAAAACAATTAGATTCGATTCTTTGTCCTTTTTGTAGTATACACACAACTTTTTTTGTTTTATTTCTCGTTTTCCCCCACTTTTTTGACAGCGTGGCTGATATTAAGTAAAAGTGACTGTAGTAACTATGGTATATTTTTCTAAGGGGTAGTTTCACACGGTCACATTATGTGTGTGTGCGCGCGCACGCACACGCACACACACACACACACACACACTCAGAGAAGAGGAGAGAAAGAACGGCTGCAGATTCAGACTCTTTGTTATTACACAATCTGTCACTGGTCTCCAAAGACCCCATTTTACACGAGGGCTGAAATGTCGCCTATCCCCGTCATCTGACAGGAGTATCTCTTCTTGCATTGATCGCCGTATGATCATGAAGTGTGTGTTGTATGTTTATTTGGATGCGGTGGTGTAAGATCGTGTGCGGTGTATGGTGCGTCTGCCATCTGGACTCACTCCGCTAGCTCGCTAGCATCAGGCTAGCTGAAAATTATCAAAACATAAGTGACTGAGGAGGAATAAAATCCCGTTTCCATGGACAACACGTCCATCATTACCCAGGTAGCAAATCCAAAGGAGGAAGAGATCCTTTCTTGTCAAGAAAAAGGTAAGGCGACTGGCCGCTGCTTATTTGACTGAATGTTGGATGTTTTTGTTTTGACAGCGGAATCACTGCGGCTTTGCTGTTGATGCTCTTAAGATTTTATTAATACATTATAAAGACTAATGATTTTTTTTTTTTTAAAAATAGTAATATTTTATAACAGTAATTTATTATCAGTATTATTATTATTGTTGTTGTTGTTTTATATCATTGAAGTTTTATATTTTATTATCGTTATATATAATTGCAAAATTGTGATTCTCAAGTAAACGTGTCTTGTTTTGAGGATGTACAGATGTTTTTATTGGAACTCAAGACTCGTTTTTGTAGTGTATGGTTACCAGCTCTTGACTGAAAATCTCAAAACAAGTGTTTCCAGACTGCTGCCTTCTGTTCAATGTTATTAAGCAGCAATGTATTTAACATGGATGCACTGTACTCGCTCACAGTTATTTTCCTATAAGCATCAATCTTAATGCTTGTGCTAGAGCCTCAATAAGCGGATCAAATTATTAAATGCCACTGAACCTGAAATCAAAACACTGTGAACTGGCTTTGCCATTCAGATCCCAGTTTTTGTAGCAGTTTCTTTATGTCAAATAGTAATCATGCATTATTGTACTTCTCAGAAGTGTTGATGGTTTTCTCTCTTGAAAGCAACTGTGGATGAAAAAACTTGATTTAACTGCTCCTAAACATTTAATGTAATTTCAGTGTAAGAGGTGAATTGCTGTTGTCTGGGTTAACAGTGCAGCATGTTTGTTTTTCAGAAATGTTGGTCCCTTTTTCATATTATTGTGTCTTAGTTGATTTTGCAGTGCTTCTAAATTAAGATTTATTTTACTCAATAGAGATTAGTGAGTTTGCCCAGCACATCAATATCTCCTCCAGCCTGGCACTTTTCCCAAGTGCTCTTGACACATTTTGAGTCCTTGTGGTCACCATCTGAAGCCTAATGCGGTTAAACCCCTAGTTTTTCCCGGAGTGTTAGTTGATTGAAACAATGTGGTATCAAATGCTAATTGAATTCCATAGCACTTCCATGGAGCGTGAGGGAAACAAACTCCTGCTTATACAGGTATCAGTGGCTTTTTATAATTGCTTTTTATAATTTATAATTCAAAAGAGCGTTTAGCCCCATGGAAGTCGTGTGCCTGCTTAAGTCAACACAACACGCTGTAATGTGAGATGAAGTTATGAGATTAGCACAAATGAATTAATGTGAGTAAATAAATCTCGCAAATTATTTTCATGCGGTTTTCTGCTGCTTTTCTGAGGATAACAACACAACATAAACATTTTACAGTCACTTAGAGCACAAACAGATGGAGGTCCACATGTTGGGGGCTTACTAGATGAGAGAGGAGCAGAAGGACGGGGTCTGGTTTTGGGACGTAAAGCGCCCTCTCTCAACGCTTCCCTGCCATGAAGTTGGATCAGTTGGCTGAAAATACCACCACTATGAGAGGTTTGCCAGAGAAGATCAGATGACAGAGGAATCCCTCATGTCTTGATATCAGTATCAGTTTAACATACTCTGATTCAGAATGAGACCGGATGCCAGCTAAGCTCAAATTCTGTATATTAGATTCAGAGATGTGGTATCTTGCAGTAAAAATGTTGGCCTCCTATGCTCGGCTTCAGAGAATAAGTGCAACGCTCTGTTTGTTAGCCAGGCGTATTTTGTTTTTGCCATGAAGTGGTAAAGCAGGGGTCCTAAATTAATCTTAATTTATGCACGGCTGTGTTTCAAGAGCAGGAAAGCGCACACTCGCAAATCAAGCCATAGCTGCCACCTTTTAATTGCATAGACCACCAGAGAGAAGTCTATAGTTTTACAAGAAGATCAAGTTATGACATTTTGATAAAAAAAAAAAAAAAGGTACAAATTTTGGAAAAAATGAAACATTTTGCATGGATGAATTGTTCACTATAAGAACAATAACATCCATTTAGTAAATAGATATTTTAAAGCCATCTTTAAAATACTCACTGTTTCAATAATATAGCCACAAGATGATTTTAGTGTTACAAATCGGTTTCCTGTGTAAAATTTGATCAAATTTGACTACTTTACAGTGCTTAAAGCCCTAACAGTTATAAAAATTGATGATTTAAACACCTTTACAATTCTAATAATACAGAAGTTTTAACAGAATAATTATTGTAAGTGCTAGTCACATTTCTGCTTTTAAAACCTCCAGTCCCAGTTACTTCTACTTCCATGTTGTGTTGTTCCTTTAACTTGATAATAAGTTTTAGATGAAATGAAGTCCATTAAAGGGTTAGTTCAGCCAAAAATGAAAATTATCCCATAATTTACTCACCCCCAAGGCATCCTAGGTGTATATGACTTTCTTTCACAATGGGAGTGAATAGTAACTGAGATTTTGAAGCCCAAAACAGCACATCCATCCATCATAAAAGTAATCCATACGGCTTCAGAGCATTAATAAAGGTCTTCTGAAGTGAAGCGATGTGTTTTTGTAAGAAAAATACCCATATTTATAACTTGATAAACTAGAATCACTGGCTTCCGTACGCGAGTTGATTCCGGCAGAAGAGTGAACTTTGACCTGATGCATGACATATTGACGAACGCGGAAGAGCAGAGGATGGATAGATGTTACTGGAAGCCAGTGATTATAGTCTGTAAAGTTATAAATATGGATATTTTTCTTACAAAAATGCATTGCTTCGCTTCAGAAGGCCTTTATTAACCCCCTAGAGTCGTATGGATTACTTTTATGATGGATTAATGTGCTTTTTTGGGCTACAAAATCTCAGTTACTATTCACTCCCATTATAAAACATGGAAGAGCCAGAATATTTTTTAATATAACACTGATTGTGTTCGGCTGAAAAAAGAAAGTCATAAACATCTAGGATGGCTTTAGGGTAAATTACGGGATAATTTTCATTTTTGGGTGAACTAACGCTTTAAGCGGGTACTCACTGACATTTCATAAAAGAACACCCCTTATGATTTTGCCAGGAAGTCCCTTTGCCATTGCAGCTTTTCATGTTCAGAGCTTTCTGTGAGATTACATTTAAAAAATCTCATTAAAAGATGCCACTGTGTCCTAGCTACAGCTAAAAAGGATAATAAAGCATAGCTTTCGAGGTTTGTCATGCAGAAACACAACCTTCCCTTTCCAAAATGAAGCTTTGGACACCGGTTCCCTCATATGGTGAAAAACTTCCCTAACCCAGTGGCCTTGGATGTCAGCCACACTTGCTGAATATTTCAAAGCCAGATGGGGCTATTTTCAGAAACCTATCGGTTTCATTGTAAGCAAAGAAGCATCTGACAAATGCATGTTGTGTTTTGAGTGCGGCGCTGGTGTTGGTGCTTATGGATTGCACCCTTATGCATAATGTATAGAGTTTATTGAAGCTTGCATTGGAATCTTATTGCTGAGTGTTTTGGGACAAATGCCGTCACAGGTGACAAAGTGAATCCAGTTGTAGATGCATGTGATGGATGAGGTCATGGAGACTTTTAGGGCTTGTTAAAAGCTTTTTACCCTTAAGTCTCTAAGAGAAATCATCAGTCAAGGTTAGGCGGTCTCCTTGCCACTTTATTTGGAAATACTCTCTCATTTTGCATTCTTGTTGCAGTCTTAGCCTTGCATACCGAATGTGGTCGAGCGTACAGTCTGGAGGCCTTTTTTGGTCTCTGAGTGAGCAGCAAATTGCAAATATGTGCTCATAATTCCGGTTGATTAGAGTACACATTATGTTTGTTTGCAAGGCATGAGGCCTTGTTTTGTCAGTCCACAAAAACTCATGTAGCATAAGCGCTAGGGAATTGGCCAGCTAATGTCAGGAAGCACATAATGACATCATACAATCAGCATGAAACACTATTATCCAACCAACTGTAAAAACAATCCCTGTATCATCCATCTCTGGTTGGCGTGCAGTCTGTTTGGTTTATATGCAACTTGTTACATTTATGGTTTATTAGCTTTATGCAGGCTTCACAACGTGAATAGGTCATGATGGATTGTGATGACTAGTTTATTTACATTTTTCTTATATGTGGATGCACTGATTTTAAAATTGTACTATTTTTGTGCATATAAATAAAAACTAAAACACAAAAACAAAATGTCAGCATCACAACATTATAATGCATCATGAAAAATGAATATTCATTTTGGGATTTGCTAAAGATTACATTTAACACTAACAGTACTCAATTATTATTATTTTTACAGTTTAACTATAACTGAGTGTTTACTGGCTATAACTCAGTTATAACTGAGCAAAATGTAAAAATTGTGGAAATGAGCTTGCACAATTAAATATTCTATATTAAAAGATACTGATAAATTAAACAGAACTCTAACATTGGCCAAATTATCAAAATAATATAGATACTGTGCATCCCTCTTCTTATATATAAGTCTCTTATGTTCACCAAGGCTGCATTTATCTGATCAAAAATACAGGAAAAGCTGAAATATTGTGAAATATTGTATAACAATTTAAAATAACTGTTTTCTATTTGAATATTTTAAAATGTAATTTATTCCTGTGATGGCAAAGCTGAATTTTCAGCATCATTACTTCAAGATTCAGTGTCACATGATCTTTCAGAAATCATTCTAATATGCTGATTTTCTGCTCAAGAAAATTTCTTATTATTATCAATGTTGAAAATAGTGCTGCTTAAATGGTTAGTTCACCCAGAAATGAAAATTATGTCATTAAGTACTCGCCCTCATGTCGTTCCACACCCGTAAGACCTTCGTTCATTTTCAGAACACAAATTAAAATATTTTTGATAAAATCCGATGGCTCAGTGAGGCCTGCATTGACAGCAAGATAATTAACACTTTCAAATGCCCAGAGAAGTGCTAAACACATATTTAAAACAGTTCATGTGACTACAGTGGTTCAACCTTAATGTTATGAAACGACGGGAATACTTTTTGTGCGCAAAAAAACAAAACAAAATAACAAATTTATTCAATAATATCTAGTGATGGGCAATTTCAAAACACTGCCTCATGAAGCTTCGAAGCTTTACAAATCTTTTGTTTTGAATTAGTGGTTCAGAGCATGCCAAAGTCACGTGATTTCAGTAAAAGAGGCTTCATTATGTCATAAGTGTTTTGAAACATTTTGAAAATTTTAATGGTTCACATGACTTTGGCAATTTGACACTTGCTCTGAACTACTGATTCGAAACAAAAGATTTGTAAAGCTTCGAAGCTTCATGAAGCAGTGTTTTGAAATCACCCATCACCAGATATTGTTGAATAAAGTCGTTATTTTGTTTTTTTTGGCACACAAAAAGTATTCTTGTCGCTTCATAACATTAAGGTTGAACCACTGTAGTCACATGAACTGTTTTAAATACAAGTGTTAATTATCTTGCTGGCAATGGAGGCCTCACTGAGCTATCAGATTTTATCAAACATATCTTAATTTGTGTTCTGAAGATGAACGAAGGTCTTACGGGTGTGGAACGACATGAGTAAATAATGACATTTTTGTAGAAACTGTGATATATTTTATTTCAGGAGTCTTTGATAAATATAGCGCTCAAGAACAGCATTTGTTTGAAATAGAAATCTTTACGTATGTCTTTACCCTTTAGCCACTTTTGATCAAAGGTGCCGTAAGCGTGTCCACTCATGAGGGGGGAGGTGCCATGTGTTGCATAGCGGATTCATGAATTTGGGGGTGGAGCTTTTAAGATAGGGGTGTGATCCTTTTGGGTAGGGGCTTGCTTGTGCTGATTTCAAATATCAACAGCGTTTCTCAGAAATCGCTTATTGCACCTTCAATGCGTCCTTTCTGCTTGAACAGTAGTTTATGTATATTAAATTATTATATATATTATACTTTTATTTAATTATGTATATTATATGTACTGTCTCAGAATTTTTATATCTTAAATTCCTCTTCTTTAAAGCCACAGCCATACACAATCATACGGACATCTATGATTTAATTTAGACAGGGGACATATTTGACAGTGAGATGCCCACATCATTGAGAAGACATTCTATAAAGATGCCTCTGGCTTCCCCCATAATGCTTTGCTCTCTATAACTTGCATATTGGAACATGATGTGCTAATAGAGTTCAGTTTCCCAGGCTTTCCTGAGGCTACAGCTACATGCCCTCACGGGATGGGATTGAATTCAATCAAATTCACTGTACTGCTTAATGCTACGGTGTTGCGTTGCTGCTGAACTGACCAGCTTTGCTCTAATAAGTCTTATCTTTATCAGGTATCATTGGATGAGCCGTTTACCTTAATCAGATTAGGAAGTGTCTGAGCATGAATGTTTATTCCCACACTGGTCATCTGCCAATTAGAAGCTGCTTGGCAGCAGGGGTTAAATTGGGATTTGTTATGTAGGGGGGGGGCTCTGTGGTTTCAGGCTTTCGAGGAGTGCACATGTGTATGCAAAGCCTACAAAATCTTATCAATTGACAAACTGTAAAATATAAGTTGACAGAGCCCTCTGCGAACACTAAAATGCAGATCAAAATCATTCTAGATGCTGGCAGTGTGCAAAGCTACATCTGATGACAATAAAATCTTTCTGTAGGCCTAAAGGAGAGCATATAAATACAAAATACAGGGTTCGACATTAAGCCTTGTCATGTGCTTGTGCTTTGGACAAGAAAATTGGTCACTTGTCCAAGCAAAAAAGTTGCTTGTCTGGAAAAAATTGGATTTTTTATGGTGTAAATATAATTTATTCTGAAGCAATATTCTCAACAGTGTTCCATCAGCTTTTACATATTTATATTTATATCTGCATATTTGTGATATTTATCCCAATGGCATTTCCCCCCCTAGTCTTATTACATGCTTCATTTTTACATTTGATCAATAAATTGAATTAAAAAAAAAACAAGGCAGGACTGTTACGAATCAAATTAAATAATTTACACTGAAAAATTACAACTGCATTAAATAATGTTACGATATTCTTTAAACATTTTTGAATATACAATACGAAATGTTGGGGAAATTATACTTTTAAACAGGAAACTGAACCGCCAGTAGGTGGCGGCAAGTGACTGTCCTAGTCATTCATTCAAACGATTCGTTCAAACGGCTGATTCATTCAAGAATGAGGCAGGTGTTTTGGAATGGGCCATTGAATCTTTTACTCAGCCGATTCGTTCAAAACGCTGAATCATTCACTAATAAAACACAGCCGAGTGTCGCTGTGAGAGATGCGCTATGGTTCTGCTGTAATCTTTATTTGGAACTATTTTTGCTGCCAAAATAGAACAAAAACAGTCAGTACTGCGTCTAAAATGTAAGTGACTTTACTAACTTGTCTTGAATTTACTTACCTAATAATTATGAACTTCTTATTGAATGTAGGCTATAAAAGTAGTGTCACATTTTCAGTCGTGATTCCAATAACACGGAAAACAGCCGTTTTGGTCGTGTGATGTTACGTAACTGTATCTCAAAATGTGGAGTTTTTTTAGATTTATAACATATAAAAAACTCCACATTTTGAATTTTTACAGCAACATGTTTTCTTTGTGTGTGCTGAACTCATTTGTTTCGATTTCTACTCGAGAGGCTGCGCGAGCCTCAACAGCGCAACCTTGTTACTGTCAGCACATTATACATTATATATTATTATCAATCGCCACTTACACTAAATGTAATAAAATCATGCTTGCTTTTGGTGATTCCCTAGCTATTTTTGTTACTGATGTTTTAATCAGGACAAGTAAAACTCTTTTTCTCTTGCCCCTTCAAAAAATTAAGCGTTAATGTCGAGCCCTGGTAAGCCTATGTGCCGGGGCTCAGCCCCGGACGGCGCCGGCCCAATTTAACCCCTGCTTGGCAGCTCCTACAGAATCATATTTCAACAGAAGAGCCACTAACGCTGTGGTCCTTATGCAATATGGATTTGTTACTTTGCTCAATATCAAAAGGATGTTAAGGATGTTTAATTGTTGTTTGACTTCCTAATCTAACAGCATAATTAGTTCTCAATGTTAGTTCCTGCAGAAATACCAAAACATTGTGTACTATAGTTTTTAACAAGAAGCATGATCATTGTGCTTATGGACATTGATAAGCCAGTCATCTACTACACTTTAAATTAAATTGTTGGTTTAACTTAAAAAAGTAAGTTACCTGGTTGCTTTAAAATTTTGAGTTCATTGAAATTAAAAATTTGGGTTAATACCACAGGGCGGTTGGTTTAATCAACAGAACTCAAAATATTATGTTATCTGAACCACATTAATTATCTAAGTTGATTTGACAAAAGAAAAAATGTAACATATCTTGATCTTCAAGCAGAATCCACAAATCTGATGAAGTTAGCACCATTTTTGATTGTTATTTTCCTGTCTGTGAAGCTTCTTTGAAACTATCTGTATTGTATAAAGCGCTATATAAATGAAGGTGACTTGACTTGATTATACTGTAACAGGGAGATCTTGGAGGCTTTGGGAAGGTGTTGCATCTGTTGAGATTCAGAAGCTTGAGGCGCTTGTGAGAAATGGTTCCGCACTAAAGTTCAGACCCACCATCAGAAGCCTCAGAGGTATTTATTCTCTTCTTAAGACACTCTTCCTCTTTTTAATAGTTAATGTCATCTCTGAAGACTTCATCACTGAAAGCTCTGTGGATTTGTGGCTTCTGGAAGGCTGATGGAGGTGTTGAAAGAAAGCTGAGGAGATGGAATACTTTTGGCGGTCAGAGCAGCTAGAAGCCATCGGGGTCAGATAGAGTGGGTGGGCTTCGCTTCCGCTTGTGTAATTATACTCACACTGGCACCCTCCTGAGTTCTTCATTTGATGGCGCTGGATGTGTGTTAATGTGTTAGTATTTGTTATCTTAGTGTGAATGTGTGAATTACTGTCTCTCTCAGTCTTAGGCTTTGTATTTAACACCTCTGTAGACTTTGATAGTAGTAATGAATTTGTGCATCAGCATATGTTTGTGCTTGTTGTGTTATTTATGCAGCAGATCTCTTGTGCTTTGTTTGAGCTTTGCTTCTGGTTTGTTTTGGACCGAATAGTCATTCCAGCAATAGTACAAGGCACTCATTGCCAGAAATAATACTGCATTTTCATAATTTTTTTTTTTTTACCACAAAAATTATTCAATAATAATATAGTTGGTATTTTATTTATTTTTCTATTATTTTAATATATTTAATTCATATTTTATTTGATTATTTTTTTGACAGTTTATTTATCAAAAGAATATTTTTTTTTTTAGAATTATTTTTCATAAAAAGTTGAAAACAAATAATGACTTATTTATACATACATATTTATTAGGTTTTGTAAATTGCAATAATTTGCAGCTGGAAATTATACTAATGTAACTGTTTGTTAAAACAGAAAAAATTAAATCCTAAAAAAAATTAAAAGTAAATTCCTTTTTTTCCATTTTGTGTACACATATTGACTTATATCGAAGCCCATTTTAACAGTATAAAACCTTCCATTATATGTTGATGATTCAGATAGTCTGCCATGTAGCAGAAACCGCCGTTTCCTCCAGGGGAGAGAGTCTCAATATTAGACCTACCGACCTTGGTTGTGTGGGCAGTCAGCGGTCCCCTGGGCCCAGAGTGGTTCTCTCTGTGAATGTGTCTTAAACTGGGTATAATGGCTCAAGTTCACTCTATTAGTTGAGGGGTAACAGTGTCTGGAACAGGAGATTGTCAAAAGGGAACAACATGAGGCAGGCTGAGACATCACCAAAACATGCTCTGATGATGTTGACGCCATTTCAAGCACTGCTGCCTTTTGAATCAGACCACTTTAAACTGGCAGATTGGTGGTGAATGGCTAAAGTACTCACAGACATAGAGCCTCCTACACTCCAATCTACTGTTTTTTTATAGATGCTTGCCAAGGAAAGCGTCAATATTATTATAGCGCATACTTCTAAAGTTAGAGCTTTGAACTTTGATGTATGATCCTTCCCACACCTTTGTGCTACAGACATGAATGATACCCCAAATCATTTAGATTGTTGAGGAAAGGTGTGCTATTATTTTTCTAACTGATCTCACCTTTTTTTCCTGGTGGGCGATGAAATGGACAAAAAAAAAAAAAAAAAATCCTTTAGACATTACATTGCAGAAGTGACGTAAGCCATTTCTAGAGACCAGAATATCATAGAGACTTAAAAGTTTTTTTATTTTTTTATTTGGAACAGTAAGTTGCTACCCAAAACCTCCTAATAACCACATAGCAACATGCTTAAAAACACCCAGAATACCTTAGCAACTTCATAGCAACGCCCTGGCAACCACCCAGAACACCCTAGGAACATGGCAGCAGGTTTTGTATGGTCAAGCCCACTCACATTTTATTCTTTTAATTTTGGCCAATAAGCAACCAGCCAAAACATCCTGGCAACTACATGGCAACATGCTAAAAGGCAGTCAGAATATCTTAGCAACTGCATAGCAACACCCTAGCAACTATCTTCAACAAATTAACAACTTGGCAACAGGTCTTATATGGTCAGTCCTACTCACATTTTCTTCTTTTGATCTGGACCAGTAAGCAACCACCCAGAACATCCTAGCAACCACATAGCAACATGCTAAAAGGCAGTCAGAATATCTTAGCAGCTGCATAGCAACACCTTGGCAACCATCCTCAACAAATTAGCAACTTGGCAACAGTCCCACTCACATTTTCTCCTTTTTATCTGAACCAGTAAGCAACCACTCAGAGCACCTATAGCAACAGCATAGCAATGTTCTAAAACCACTCAGAATACCTTAGCAACTGTGTAGTGACCATCCATAACACACTAGCAAGATGGCAACAGGTTTTGTATGGTCCAGCCCATTAACGTTTTCTTCAGAAAATCTTCTCATAAATACCAGCATATGCGCTACCCACTAGGCCACATCTCCCACCAGTCTAACAGTTTTAATGCTTCTCCTGAATGTAATGACTGAATTATTATGCTGAGTTTCATTTCTGATAGAAAATTCCTATTTTAGGACACTTCAGTTCAGAATATAACAATATTTGAAGTCTTGTTAACGTGTGTGTGTGTGTGTGTGTGTGTGTCTAGGTCAGTAAAACAATGCCACTCTGTATGAAATCTGAGAGTGTCTGTTGGGTCTTCAAAGTGAAGGGTGAACTACATTTAACGGTGAGCTTGTCTCCTGAGAGATCTATAAAGTGGAGCAGTGGTGCTGTAGGGGAATGTTTGTGTGTGGAAATGACATGATTACCTGTTTTCAGCAGATGGGAACCACTTCAAATGACCACTGACATTCTCTGAGTTCAATAACAGGGACGCCCCACCAAATTTAGATATGACAATCTGTATTCCAGTCATGGGGAATCCACCCGTCAATCCAGGCACTTTTATTTGCATAAAAATCAGCTTACAGGCACACGTCTCTTTGTAAGGCTGTCATTGTCACCAGCATGCCCTTTTCGCAACAGTCCCGAGAGACCGTGCCTGGATCAGATGCTAATGTCAGAATCAGTAAGACACAGAGACAGAGCACGAAACATATTGAGTGCAGTAGTCCTACATCTGCTATCTTCAGTCTTTTTCTCCCTCCCACCTCATCTGCTCTGCTTTTTCCAAAACAACGTGGGACGTGTTGTGTAACAGGACTGAATAGTCACATCTCTCTTATTATTTTCAGTGGCTAATTCCACTGTGCCTGTCACATCCTTCGTTTCTTCAGCTGCAATAACGTGGCTGCTAGGTCTGGAGGGGTCTCGTCTACAATAGGGTACATCGCAAACTCAAATGAGAGATGAGTTCTTCATACCACCCTGACATTGTCACTACTGAGCAGTTTGAGGAAAAGATCAGATCATTCACTTCGTTTTTGTTGTGGGTATAAGCAGTACATTTTCATGTTCCCACCATATGTCACACAATTTTTAACTCAAATAATATTGATGATATTAAATATTAAATTAAATATTAAACTAATTTTTTAATATTGAAATAAGTTTATTTTAATTAGTTTAAATAAATTAGTTAATTTTTTTTTCCACGGTATAACAGTTTAGATTACGAACTTATGGAAGCTTGTTTCCACCACGGAATAAAAAAATGTAAAAGATAATTGCTAGTTTATATTTCACAATTCGGACTTTTTTTCACAATTGCAAATTTATATCTCGAAATTCTGATTTTTTTTTCTCACAATTCTGACTTTTTTCTTAAAATTGCGAGTTTATATCTCACAATTCTGAGAAAAGAAGTCAGAATTGCGAGATATAAAGTCGCAATTTATTTTTTCCTCAGAATTGGACTTTAATTGCGAGTTTATATCTCGAAATTCTTACCTTTTTTCCTATATTAATTCGCAATTGTGAGAAAAACAAAGTCAGAATTGTGAGAAAAAAGGTAAGAATTTCGAGATATAAACTCGCAATTAAAGTCCAATTCTGAGGAAAAAATAAATTGCGAGATATAAAGACTTTTTTCTCGCAATTGCGAGTTTATATTTCGCAGTTCTGACTTTATTTCACAATTGCGAGTTTATATCTCAATTCTGACTTTTTTTTTCTCACAATTCTGACTCTTTTCTTAAAATTGCAAGTCAATATATCACAATTCTGACTTTTTTCTCGCAATTGTGAGATATAAACTCGCAATTGCAAGTTATAGTCTAATTCTGAGGAAAAAATAAATTGCGACTTTATATCTCGCAATTCTGACTTTTTTCTCGCAATTGCGAGTTTATATTTCGCAGTTCTGACTTTATTTCACAATTGGGAGTTTATATCTCGAAATTCTGACTTTTTTTTTCTCACAATTCTGACTTTTTTTTCTCACAATTGCGAGTTTATGTCTCAATTCTGACTCTTTTTTCTCACAATTCTGACTCTTTTCTTAAAATTGCAAGTCAGTATATCACAATTCTGACTTTTTTCTCGCAATTGTGAGATATAAACTCACAATTGCAAGTTATAGTCTAATTCTGAAGAAAAAATAAATTGCGACTATCTCGCAATTCGGACTTTAACATTCAATTGTGACTTTATATCACACAATTCTGAGAAAAAAAGTCAGAATTGTGGAATAAAATGTTGCAATTACCTTTTTTATTTTAGGGGGACATGGTCACGACTAAGTTGGTTTGAGTGGTTATTTTTAATTTTTAATTTTTTTTTTTTTAATTTAAATTTTCTTGGCATTTCGTAAATAATCAAGTTCTAAAGGTACTGCATTGGATGATGCTTGTGATGTACTTTTGGCAGAATGTGTCTTTAATGCTCTTTGAGGCTCACCGCTAAATTGCTTATGCTGCATGCATGTGTTATGCAACAGTATCAGGCTAAGGTGAAATACACACCAAGGAATGTTGTCTTACCTGAAAGATTCAGAAGTCCGTAATTTTTTTTTCTGTGATGATGAAGACACATTATCAAAATCGAGATCCCCATGAATGTGCCATGTTTGATGGGTTTATCTTGTCTATCTTCTTGTCTATAGCTACTTTTTTAAGCTGCATCTAATAGACTGCCTTTCTGTCACCCTATTCCTCATAAACTTGTATATTAGTTAACTTTGTGGTCTTTTGATTACAACAGAAACACGTAGACAAAACCACTTGGAAAATTTCCACAATAGAAAATCTATGGGCCAATATAGGGTAAGCTGCTCCATAGACCTCCATTGTAAACATTTATCTGTCAACATATTTTTTTAATTATTTTTTTTTTTTATGTTGTTACATTGGATAAAAGACAGTTTGAGTGGCTAAATGTGCCTCCTTATAATCAGACTTCAAACGCTAGCATTTCTCTTTTTCCTCGTCTTGTTCAATGCATTGTAATGAATAGTTTCCTGACAGATCATTCTTCTTTTAGTCCTCTTCGCTTGGTGCTCTTGTTAAAACATTGTTTAAGGCAGTGGAGTGCAACATTGAATAGTAGTTCTGCTGTAGCTGAACCAAGTCTTACCTCATATATTTGTATTTTAAGACACACCTGGTCCAGCCTGAGATTAAGTATAAGGAACTCCTAGCCTCAAGGTCAGTACATACGGTGTGTGCATGCATGCTACAATCCTCTTTGGCCTCACAAAGCTATCAAACATAAGTGCTAGTTATCTCCAAAGCAAAACGACAAGTGCTTTGATACTAATCATTGGTAAGGCCCAGGAGAGGCTTCAAACAAGTGCTTACTTGACATCATAGTAAGAGGCGGCATTTATTTTGTTATCAGAAACAACTAACAGATACCGTACAGCAGTGTCTGCTGTACTGCTATTCACACTGATAACACCATGGTAAAATAAAATGTTTTAGAGTTTAGAATTTAATGTGTTTATATATATATATATATATATACATAGCCTTGCATCACCAAGTGCAATGCGTCGGATGCAGTGATGTAAAGTACACCGCCACTGGACTCTAGAGAAGTGGAGACGTGTTCTCTGGAGTGACGAATCACGCTTCTCTGTCTGGCAATCCAATGGACAAGTCTGGGTTTGGCAGTTGCCAGGAAAATGGTACTTACACTTGTGCTAAGTGTAAAGTTTGGTGGAGGGGGGATCATGGTGTGAAGTTGTTTTTCAGGGGTTGGGTTGGCCCCTTAGTTCCAGTGAAAGGAATTATTAGCAAGGTCCATAAAGACATGGATGAGCGTGTTTGGTGTGGAGGAACTTGACTGGCCTGCACAGAGTCCTGACCTCAACCCGATAGTGCACCTTTGGGATGTATTAGAGCGGAGACTGTGAGCCAGGCCTTCTCGTCCAACATCACTGCCTGACCTCACAAATGCGCTTCTAGAAGAATAGTCAAAAATTCCCATAAACACACTCCTAAACCTTGTGGAATGCCTTCCCAGAAGAGTTGAGGCTGTTATAGCTGCAAAGGGTGGGCCAACTCCATATTAAACCCTACGGATTAAGAATGGGATGTCATTTAAAGTTCATGTGCACGTAACGTAATATAAAATATAAATATATATAAATATAAAATTTGGATTAGGAGATGCAAACATGAAAAACATCCTATGACAGGAATAGTTCACTGAACAGTCAACAGTCATTTATGTCTTCATCAGTCGGCTGTCTCAGCTCTGTGATGTCCTCTGGTTTACATCATCCTATAACAGAATCGAGACAGACAATGTGAGCTGCACACCGAATATGAAAACATTTAAAATCCTATGATGTAAGACATGGATCTTCACTACTCATCTGGCTGATTAGGTAAGAAACCAGCCGGAGGGAATACTTTAGCAATTGGCTTCACTAAGACAACATGGATTGTTTGAGTAAGATAATACAGTGTAGAGGATATATACAGTTCATCTCTTTCTCATTTTTCCTCTTTCAGATCAGCTTTCGGAACAAGACCGCAAACAGATTTGTGAACTTGTTTATTAGCCTTGTTTCCTTTGCTTGCTCACAGCGGACTGACTGTCTTAATTATTAAAGAAACAGCTGAGCGAATGTTTGATGCTTAACCCGGCCCTTGCTTCTCTCTGTTTCTGTATCCCTCTCTTATTTAACCTTTCCCCCCGTTTCTTTTACGCCACTATCCCCTCACAAATACACTGACCACAGCCATTTCTGACAGAATAAAGCTGGGGGTCTGTGTTCTTTGCAGATGGGCAGTTTTCCACGCTTTGGGTCAGAGGGTTATTATCTCTTCCTGTCACGAATGTCAGGAATTTCCTGCACTTTCCTCTTCCGGCTGTGAGAGCATAGAAACCGTGCCCACCCATGTGACCGCTCGGCATCGGATTACCTCACTCACAGACTGTGGGAATGGTCCGCACACGATGAAAACAAAGCTTCAGCCGGAGTTCCATTTGCTAAACTGGAAACTGCAGTATGAATTTGTCTTTGCAACTCTTGTTTTGTATATTGAGATTCCCTGTGCATTTCTGTTTTTGTGCATTTTGATTTACTAAAAAGACAGCTGTCAATCAAACATCAGCATTTTAGGACCGTCAGGACTTGTAGACTTGGTTTTCCATCATTTGGTGTCTGCAGGATTCCGAGTTCTCCACTGTCTCCTGTGGTATAGGTTTGGATATTGTTTGAATTTTAGCAATTCCGATTCTTATCGATTCCCAGTTTTGATTCCAATATGGTAAAAAAAAAAAAGTGAAGTCAAACATTTAGATATTAAACATATTTATTCTCTGTCTTTTTGCAAAACATTCTGTTGCAGCTGAACATTATGAACAAAAATCAGCAGCGTGAACAACCAATAAACTAGACTAATATAAATTTCAGACATTATTGAAAACAGTAATACAATAAGAACGAATAAGCAAATTAGTAATAGCACAAATAAATAAAACTGAAAAATGTACAGAAATTGAAATCAAATGTAAAATAAAACTGCATAGTTTGCTTTATATAAATATTATATAGATTAATCCTTATTAAAGTTAAGTTATTAAGTCAAAAGATCAGTTAGTGATTTTATTTGTGTTTTCTTTGATTAACAGTAATGACACCGACGGCAGCAGGTTTATTAGGCTACTGTCACTTTAAGACCTAATGCACGGATCCAATATACTGTTACACATGCATTTTGTTTCTCAACTGTTTGTTCAAGACGTAACAGACTGTGTTTATAAGAATATTTTGACATCAATTTGTGTGTATTTCTTAGTTCAAGCGCAAGAAGACGTGAAAGAGAACTCAATTCAGTATTTGTGTGCCGAATTGAGTTCTCTTTCACATCTTCTTTGGCTTGAATGGTTTAAAACCACATTAAAATGTGCACACAGGAATCAATAAGTGGAATCGAAATTTGGTAGCTAAAAAATGCACTCTTTTAATGCAAAAAGCAAAATTAATGCAACAATTTGCATCAATCTTTTGGAGTTATGACAACTTCTAATGAAATTATGTTCAACCAACACAGTACATGTAAAATATTAATGTAATTATCAATGTTATTTTGTCAAAAAAAACCTCATCAAAATGTAATATATAAATATATTTAATATATAAATCAATAAATTAGAAATGTTAACTTTCAACCATGCATTTATTTAAGTTCTGGTAACTGGTCCCCTGAATTTCTTTTTTGGAGTGACTGCACGATTTGGGGGAAAAGCTAATTGTGACCAAAAAAGCTCCAGGTTTGTGTACACAAAAAATTGCGATTAAATATCAAAATGACTATGCTAATAATTATTATTAGTAGTAGTAGTAGTAGTAGTACTAAATAAAAATATTAAACAAAACAAGACATGTTATTAATATTTCACAGTAAAATATAAACATCTAGTATTTAACAATAATAATTATTACAATTATTTTATTTTTACAGAACAACTGTAAAATGACAGTTCTAACATTTATGGCTGTCTTAATTTCTTCATTTTCAAACATTAAACCATCAAGCCCTTAATGCTTCTCTTTTGTTGACAACAGTTGGATTATAAACACTTCTCATTACACATTTGGGAAGATGGTTGGCACATGTTGTGTTCTCAAATGCATGTTATAAACTCAAACCACAAATCATAACAGTCAACCATAAAAGGTCATTCACATATAGAAGTGTTTTAAAAAACAGCCTGTTGATGGAAAATGCTCATGTAAAATAATAAATAAATGAAGTTGCCACATTAGAGTAGAATGTCTGCTTTTATTTTAATTATAGTTAAAAAAAACATTTATTCTATTTTATTTAGTATGCAACCAAGCCACTCTGAGATGCTTGAACAGCAAATCAAAAGCTGATAGCCTCATTTTGAAACATTTAATTAAATCGCAGCCTTTGCGATTTGATAATCATGCTAAGTCTTAACGATTTTGGAGTTTCGATTAATTGTGCAGACCTAATCACTTTGTTAGACAAATTATTGCATTTTAGTAAAGTGAGTTTTTTTTTTTTTCAATAGAATATACAGCATTTCAGGCTAGGAGGGACAGCACCGCCATGCAAACTGACTCCAGCCACATTCCTGTGGTCAGCCAGAGAATATGTTTTTAGATGGGTATGTTTGTATGTGCGCGTGTGGAGAAAACCCTGTTTGTGTTGGACTGGTGGTTGTTCAGAGGGCTGGTATAGGGTACAGACTTCATACACTGGCCCACCTCCTGCATTCTCCCTCCCTCCATCTCGCCCTCTGGCGTCCTTCCCACCTGCATATTATTAGACTGCTGTGCAGGGCAGACAATCAAGGCGGGAAAATAGCCTCAAAATGGAGGCCCGGGAGGGAAGGATTGCACAGGAACGGTGTTTTGGGAATGTGAGCGAAGAGGTTGGACTGTACCATGTGTTCTATGACAAACTGTGTATCCTCAGTAGACTTAGTTACTCCTTATAATAAGCTTGAGATCTTGTTTAAGAGTGCAATTATGTTTTAATATACAGTATTAAATCACCCTCTGAATAGCATTTCTGTGTGGAAGGTTGTTCGGCTCGTTTGCATCTCGTTATGCCTCAGAGCCCAGCTTGTCAACTGACAGGTAATTATAGTTGGATAGAAAATCAGAGGGTCTAGTGCCTCTGTCTCTGTCTTTGGCGACGCCCACCCAATCTCTCAAATTAGTTTCGCACAAGTACATTACGATCTGTTTATAGACATTCCTTGTGTGACTGTTCTTTTATTTTTCTAAAAAGTGTAATTTTATTTTGGGATGTTGCAAAACTTGTGACTGTTCCTTTATAATAAAGAGGACAACAATAATTTCACCTGTTCTGTCTCAACATTATCTCAAATTTTGCTGAAACTTGCCAATCAGTGATTTCTCATCAATTTTTTACAAGAAAAAAAAATTAGAATTAATTTTTATAATGCTTATTTTTACACCTGTTTACACTTGGGCGTTTTTGTTTTAAAATGGCGTTTTAAAATGAAAACGATCCTCGTCTACACTGGTGTTCAGAAACGATCTCTGTCTACACTACACAGCCAAAAACGCATGTCACATGACTGTACATACACACACTGGGCATGCGTGTAGAGGTGTAAACAGTTGCCTCTTGCGCATGTAGGTAGCTGCAGTATTAATAAAAATGCAGAGTTTAACTGCACAATGGCTGCTAAAAATTACAAAAAAGCCAGCAAAGATTGCAGTTCAGTCTCCATGTTATTGTTTACACGGTCGTCAAGGATACGCAGAGCGAACGTGGGCAGCCACGCCATCATTTTCAAACATCTCCGTTTTAGTCCGTTTGTACTGAAATGCAACCCCAGCATTTTTAAACTGAAACGGGTTCTGCAGCGTTTTCTAAATTCTGTTTTCGAGGTTCGAAAACACCAGCATAGTGTAAATGACAGGCATAACCGTAGCAAAACTTATGCATTTTAAAATGAAAACATAGTAGTGTAAACGGGGCCTAGGTTTCTATTCTTTAACTGTGTGTACTCATACTTCCTGTAAATAAAAATAAATGAGGCAGTTGTGGAAATTGTATTTATTTATTTAATTTATGTACTTTTTGCGTATTATCTCTTACACATGTAGTCGAAATTCTGCACTGTTGCATTTAGTTTCATTTATTTTATTTTTTTTAATATTATTTTATAATTGTAGTTCATGTTTCTTCCACCGAAACTGTCATTCTTTTGTTTTACATGACCATTTTCCATCAACAGGGTTTTTACGTTTTAAGATTTCTATATATGAATGACCTGTTATGATTGGCTGATATGATTTGTCTTAATATGTAAAATGAGCAGCATCCCCAAATATGCTGAATATTATACACATATAATCATATGATAAAAGAGGACAGTTGCTTTGGGACTGTTTAAAAAAAAAAGAGAGAGAGAAGCATGGAAATTCCTGTTTTCCATAATATCTTCCTTTTAAATCACACTTGTGTAGTGCAGTCACTTTTGAAAATAGAAGCAGGTGACCTGCTGTACTCATACAGGTGGTTAATAATGGCTCCAGCCAAAGCTTGTTGTTTGGGGATCATCATAAAGACTAATGTACTTGGACTGGACTGAGTTCTTGTCAACCACATCAAGCTGTACTGGGCCACAGGAAGTGGATTTCCTCATGGTCTGATGCTCTGTGTGACCTTATGCGTTTTCCAATAGCAGTAATCAGACAGATGCTGTTAGCTATTACCCTAATGCTTCTTCCATTATGAGATTGAGACCCGCTTGGCTCACGGGTTTTATTTTTATTTAACCTTTATGTAAGGAGAATAGACGCGCTGAGATTTAAAAGCTTTTGAACAAGAGATACTGTACCTAGCCAAGATCAGCAATGGCACAAAAAGTTTCAGATTCCCAGTTGAATAAGTTATCCTATTTAGTAACCCAGCTTAAATTAACAAATAATGCTGAAAATCACGATCCATTTTTTTCTGCAAACAGTTGTATTGCTCTGTACCAGTTCCTAATTTATTGAAAGTGTATAATTGGTTGATTGTTACCACTTTAAGGTGCAGTAACAACAGACATTACTGCAACAACAAGAGCACTTGGCCCTCACGACTGACCTGGATAACGTGAAACCCAATCTGTACCGTGCCAGTTTAACGCGCAGCAGGTCACAAGATAGGAGTATGACTAGAAAGACACATCTAGACCGACATCTCAGTCATCAGTGATTGAGCCTATTGTTACTCAATTTAAAAGGAAGAATAAAAAAATACACATTTTCCAAATGCTATTTTGCTCACCCCTTCTGTTTTGCCAATTGCCATACTCCTGTCCTGCTGCTGTCAAGAGTGTCCTGTTCTTCTAGTAACAATGGCCTGCCCTGCATGCCTCATTAAATCACCTATGAAGAGCAAGTTTTTGTCATCCAGTCTTTTTCTCATTTTATTACCCAGCAAGTTAACAGAAGTGCAACCAAGTGATGTGGCTTTGGAAATATTCAGTATTTTTTTTCATAGTGTTGTTTGTGTAGTTCCTGCAATTGCTGGGCAAAATATCATACACATATGTGCGCATAGCCAGAATGTTATTGTGAGATGGGCAAATGAGGTACTTAAAGGAAAGCTTTTGTTTTTTGTTTTGTTTTGCAAACCAGTTACTTCAAAAGGAAAGCTTTTGTTTTGTTTTGCAAATGAGTTACTTCAAACGGAAAGCTTTTGTTTTTTGTTTTGCAAATAAGTTACTTCAAAAGGAAAGCTTTTGTTTTGTTTTGCAAATGAGTTACTTCAAAAGGAAGACTTGTTTTTTGTTTTGTTTTGCAAATAAGTTACTTCACAAGGAAAGCTTTTGTTTTATTTTGTTTGCAAATGAGTTATTTCAAAAGGAAAGCTTTTGTTTTGTTTTGCAAATGAGTTACTTCAAAAGGAAAGCTTTTGTTTTATTTTGTTTGCAAACAAGTTATTTCAAAAGGAAAGCTTTTGTTTTTTGTTTTTTGTTTTTTTTTTGTTTGGTTTGGTTTGTTTTACATATGAGTTACTTCAAATGAAAGCTTTTGTTTTGTTTTGCAAATAAGTTACTTCAAAAGAAAGACTTGTTTTTTGGTTTGTTTTGCAAATAAGTTACTTCAAAAGGAAGACTTGTTTTTTGTTTTGTTTTGCAAATAAGTTACTTCAAAAGAAAAGCTTTTGTTTTATTTTGTTTGCAAATGAGTTATTTCGAAAGGAAGGCTTTTGTTTAGCAAATGAGTTACTTCAAAAGGAAAGGTTTTGTTTTATTTTGTTTAGCAAATGAGTTACTTCAAAAGGAAAGGTTTTGTTTTATTTTGTTTGCAAATGAGTTACTTCAAAAGGGAAAGCTTCTGTTTTGGTTTTGTTTTGTTGATTCTCCCTTTATTTTGGGATGGTGCAAACTGTTCTTTTACAATAAAGAGAACATAATTTTTTTATTTAATTTAATTTAATTTTGACATCATACATATGTTTGCATAGCAACTATAAAGCGTTTAACTGATGTTAAACTTGCAACTGACTTGAAAAAGTTTTCTTAAGGATATTAGACCTACTGCCATCATCTTACCCACATTCAGCATTTACAATGTCTGATTTGTAGTTTTTTGTCAAAAAGGGAGCTTTTAATGTGGGTTGTGTAAGTGTACTTGAGACATATTGCTATATATGATGACGTGCAGTTGTATTCATGGAATGCAATCGCAGAACAGCAGGCGTGTAAGCGCAGGGGGCAAAGGTGACAGAGTCGCCCATGGAGACGCGTTCTGTGTACCATAATACACAAAAGGAGCTATTTGCACACTTGTTCGGTCATGTGTGCTTTATACGGTAACCAATAAGCAAACTCCAACGGACCGTTGTTTTTTCACTCGTTACGACCTCCTTCGTGAATGTGCGCTGTATGCGAGGCCGACGGGTTTTAAGTTACAGGGCAGGGAAGGTAAAGCCCCAGATGTTTTGAACAGTTTGTACATTGCAGTGACCAACGTGTGGTGTGTGTGTTTTTCTCTGTCACAGTCTCCCAGTCCAACAGCAGTTTAAAGAAACACAGGAACAGAAGTATCTTTAGTCCCTTCTTCTGCTGTTTCCGGGACTATAATGCAGAACCACCAGCCACCAACAACAAGACCTGCTCCCTCCCTCCACCTGCAGAGGAGAACAGCAGCCCTCCAAAGGTGAGGCCTCATTTATTTCTCTAACGGCACTTTTATCTGCGTGAAAATCTTTGGCACTGGATGCATGAAATTGGACAACTTAGTTTACTGCGTCTGAATTGCTAAGGTTGTGTCAGCTCAGAAAAACGTATGATTATTAGCAAACTTTGCTCATTTTCTCTCGATTTAGCTGAGGGTTTTTTTTTCTTCTTGTTTGCGAGCTGCGCCCGAATGCAGGCTCTGTGCACGCTGTTCCCGTGTCCATACCGCAAAGTTTTCCAGCTGTTCCGAACTCGGTGAACCCGCCGTGATGTTTACCATCCAATTCTAGAAATGATGGGCCTGCTTCCCCACACACACATTCTTCAGTTTCCACACACACATACACACACACGCTCTCTCTCACATTCCTGAACTGGTTCTTTAATTCCAATAAAGTGTGTGTCTTGTGTGATTGATTACTTGCTGCCCAGTTTGTTCCTTCCCCTCTTTTTCTCTCTCTCTTTCTGCCATTTGCTATGTACACTTAAGAGGGAATACACTAAGAATGCATTGCGCATGCTAATAGTGTTGTTTATTTGCACGTTTGCGCTGTTTTCAGTTCAATAAAGCAATTATGCAAAGCAGGTCACCACAAAAGAAAATAAAAAGCACAAATGAGATCTCTTTAATATTTAGTTGTTTCTCCTTTAGGGAAGAAATCAAATTGAGAGCAAATTGAGACTTTTGCTAAAGATAAAGACTAGCCAAAATACTAAAGTCTGCAATCAATAGTTCATGATTTCTTCAAATTCTTACATGAAAAAAACTGAGCTAATTAATTTATAACATTCATTTTACATTAGTATTGGTAGAATAAAAATACAAACAATTTCTATTTTACAATAAAGGGGCCATTCTAATTTTTATTTATTTATTTATTGCACAAGCACACTCCTAATTAAAGGTGCAGTAAGCAAATTCTGAGAAACGCTGTTGAAAATTGACCCCCCCCCCACTCATGAGGGGGGAGGTGACTGTGTTGAATAGCATGTTTGTGATGTTGGGGGCGGGGCTATCAAGAGTGTGATCCTTTTGTTTAGGGGCGTGTTTGTTTTGGTGATTTCAAATATCAACAGCGATTCTCAGAAATCGCTTATTGCACCTTTAAAGGGTTAATTCACCCAAAAATGAAAATTCTGTCATTAATTACTCACCCTCATGTTGTTCCACTCCCGTAAGACCTTCGTTCATCTTTGGAACACAAATTAAGATATTTTTGATGAAATCCGATGGCTCAGTAAGGCCTCCATTGCCAGCAAGTTAAATAACTTTCAGATGCCCAAAAAGCTACTAAAGACTAGGGGTGTAACGGTACACAAACATGATGGTTCGGTACGTACCTCGGTTTTGAAGTCACGGTTTGGTACAGCAGGGTGAGAAAACAACAAAAATGTCTTTTTTTTTTTTTTTTATTAAACAATGTTTTACTGAACCAACTGTGTCTTTAAATGTATTCAATTATAATTAAAATGTTCTTAAGTAGAAAAAAATCTATCTCTGCTAAAGCTGTAAACTATTAGGGAGCCGTTACTTATAATTATAATAAAGGTTACAATGAACAACAGAGCCCAAATTATTAAATTCAGTTGCTATTTATTTTTAAACATAATCATCAAAAAAATGTATGTATTGTAAGCAAGTAAATTACGCATACGGCAGTTTTTGCATTAACTTCTGTTTCTCCAATTTGTTGTTGAAATATAATCATTAACACAGTGGCTGTCATAACTTGTTTTCATGACGGATTTATTTAGGCCTAACAGGTTAAGTAAAATATAATTAATATATAGGCTAATATAGTGCATATATTTACTGTTTTACTGACATCTTTCCGCAGTTGAAACACTAAGATGTACTGTATCTTTCAACATACCTTCATGTTCATTCTGTAGTAGTGAAGAGGAAGAGATGATCGCGTTCACTCGTGCTCCGCGCTGACATTTGAACTAAGGCGCCTATACAGCGATCTGTTACGCCACATCAAAACGGCATTTATTGTTTGAATTCCGTGATAAAATGGACAGAATTTGAAAGATGGCACTTTGTTTCTTATCGAAAGTAACAAAACACAGCTTTACTGTGCGTGCCCCCTTCAGGATTGGAGTGTGGATCGCCTGTATTCGTCGTCATACTGCGGACCGAACCGAACAGCAATGTCCGTACCGTGACGGTTCGGGATGAATACATGTACCGTTAAGGCTGATTTATACTTCTGCATTGGACCTACGCCAGAGCCTCTGCGCCGTAGGCTATGCGTCTGTTTTCATTTATACTTCTGCGTCGTTGTCCGCGTCGACATGCATGCAGACCACTAGGAGGCAGTGTCCGCGGTCATGTTGAGGATCAAGGCAGAAGCCGAAGAAGAAGCAGCTTGTCATGTACGTTGTCGGAGAAGCTTACAAAGAGAAGCGGCAAATAGGTAACGACTTTTGTTGCAGTTTGACTGAATGTGTCCCCTGAAACAGTGTTTTTTCATTCATATGGAAGTTGAAAATGCTTACTCTTCTCCGATTGCTTTTTTTTAACCTGAGGAAGGGATTCTAGCAGACCAATCACAGGGCTTGCGGTCCACATAGTATTGACAGGTTGTTACATTTTTGAAGAGGTGCACGTCAGGCTACGTCATAGGCTACGCATGCTACACACAGCCTACGCCATAGCTATGGCGTACACTCGACGCAGAAGTATAAATCGGCCTTTACACCCCTACTAAAGATGTATTTAAAACAGTTCTTGTGACTACAGTGCTTTAACCTTAAGCGACGAGAATAATTTTTGTCTGCCAAAAAAAAACAAAATAATGACTTTATTCAACAATTTCTAGTGATGTGTGATTTCAAAACACGTTGAAGCTTTACGAATCTTTTGTTTCGAATCAGTGGTTCAGAGCATGAAAGTCACGTTATCTCAGTAAACAAAGCTTTGTTATGTCATAAGTGTTTCGAAATTTCAGTGGTTCACCACTGGAGGGCGTGACTTTGGCAGTTTGATACATGCTTTGAACCACTGATTCGAAACAAAAGATTCGTAAAGCTTCGAAGCTTCATGAAGCAGTGTTTTGAAATCGCCCATCACTAGATATTGTTGAATAAAGTCCTTATTTTATTTTTTGGCACACAAAAAGTATTCTTGTCACTTCATAACATTAAGCTTGAACCACTGTAGTCACATGAACTGTTTTACATATGTCTTTAGTAGCTTTCTGGGCATTTGAAAGTTAATTATCTTGCTAGCAATGGAGGCCTCACTGAGCCATCAGATTTTATCAAAAATATCTTAATTTGTGTTCTGAAGATGAATGAAGGTCTTACGGGTGTGGAACGACATGAGGGTGAGTAATAAATGACAGAATTTTTGGGTGAACTAACCCTTTAAGACTGCAGTTTATCAGTAGCCTAATAAAAACAGTTTTATTTCATTTTACATGGAGCAGACCACCTCATGGGGGCCGCCATGTTGAGATCACATGACCAGCTGAATACTACTCACTTTATCCCCCTTTTATCGTACACATTTGTTTACATAAGACTTTTTTGTTCACCAAGAAGACTGCCGCAATATTACCAAAAAATTACAGAGTAGAGTACACGTTCAAATACTCATGGTGTAGTGAGTTATTTCAGCCCATTAGTGTCTTTTGCCGATTGTTCAGTGTATTTACCTCTCACTCTCTTTCTTGTTCTTGTTCTTTTTCTTTCTGTCTCTTGCACACATCCAAACACACACACATACACACACACATACACACAAACGCTGGGCAGTGTACCGTGTGAAATGACCTCACTGTCCGTGGTGAAACTTTAAGCCACGGCGCTCCACAAACACTCATGTGTGCTGCCAAAGCAGGTACAGGCAGCTATAAATGGATCTGAATCAGATCGCATTACTGCGAATGTTTGCTTGTAAATGACTCGCGATCTGCAGAGGAATGTCCTGCCATTTTATATGTGCATGCACTCTAAGCTGCCCTGTTTTAGACCCACAGATACTTAAAATGAAACCCATGTGTTTTCCAGCCCTCACAGAGAGAATCCTGGCAAGATTACACTGTGAACAAGGATGTGATTTTTGTCAGCATGTCTCTGTGTATCTTAGTCATGTAATAATAATGTACAACTGTTCGTAATCTGTTGCGTTGTTTGCTTTACAGTGTTGTGTTTGTTGTGCTTGTTGTTGTTGTTTTTTGATGATTCTCTTTCCCCCGTTTTGCTTTTTTTCTCTCTTTCTATTTTTTTTTTTTTTTGTGCTCTCTGGTTTTATTTCTCAGTGTGATCAGGTCCAGGTCATCCCTATTCCCAGTGTATGTATTAGGCCTATCTTTTTTTTTTTTCTTTTTCTTTTTTTTTTTTTTTTGCCTGCATGCTTATGCATGTATTTTCTCTTTTGAGAGAAACCTGCCTGTCTTTGTTTTTCTGGGGTGTGTTTAGCTCCTTAACCTTACCTAAAAAATAACAAGCAGTATCTTGGAAAACAGCCACATATTGTGCATAAATAAAAGGATTTAAAACTTGGGCTGTCAATTGATTAAACATTGAAAAACAGCAGTCCACTAGATAGTGCGCACAAACTCTTTCCGCTCTCAAGGCCAAAGGAGTATAGGCTACTTTGAAAGGCTTGTGTGCTCAACTGTGCACGAGATGGAGTGAGCAGTGGTGGAGCCAGGATTTTTTCATAAGGGTGGCCAGGCAGGGGCCAGCAACCAGTCTGGGGTGGCACAGAAATCTTCATTATTTCAACATAAAAATGAGTCTGACTATAATTTATTGGACTGTGCATACAACACAACTGAATACAGTTAATTTGTACTTAATTTTAACTGAGATAGTGAATTAGATCATGGAATGCTGAGTGAATATGACCATTTAAAAAAAAAAAAAAAATGATTCCTCACCTGCAGGCATATTAATAAAGGGGCTCACACATAGCTAAATTTCAACTTGTTCATTCAGCTTGTTCTGGTTCTCAAAACCCCCAATAGCTTGTTCTCTATTGTTGCATGGATAAGACATCCAGATAACTACATACTATAGTGTAGTTCAAAGATTATTCAACCTTCATTGAATTTTATGTATAATCAATGAACTCTTCAACAATTCTGAGTTTTTCTTTTCAAAAACTAACCGTAAAAAAAAAACACTAAATGTTTAACTTTGTATATTGTCAAAATAAATAATTGCAACAGTTCTATCATACCTAAATTAAACTCAGTACAAAGAAAAAAAATGTGTTCTCTTTTGAATTCCCATTTGCAAAAATGTGAGTAAGGGCGGAAGTCAACAGCACATAAATGCCAGAATGTAAAATTAATTATTTTATGCATTTAAATGTGATACATGTTTGTTTGTACTTTATAAATTAACGCAAAATTAGCATGCATGCATAGTTTTAACGCAGCTTTAATCGTCTTTTTGACTTAATTGACAACAGAAATAGTAAGTTGCATGCTCGTAGTTTCTTTTGCGCTTTATTTATAGTGAAGTAAGCCTAATACACAGTGCGTCGTATTTGTGCGTGATTGAAAAGTGCGCGCCGCGAGCACAGTATCCCGGCTGACACGACAGGAAAGTAGGCTACGTTTTTTTTCTGAGTTTTACTGACATAGATCTGACCGCAGATACCTAATAAAGACAACGCGTTGCTCTCAGCATCTGACAAAGAGTATCACCGGCTTTCACACACGTCTTTTAAAATAAAAGTGGCATCATAAAAAAAGGATTTTATGTTTGGTGTTGTTGTTTCTTTGACTGCACACATTGTGACCCACTCAAAACGGTCTTGCAACCCACCAGATTAGAAACACTGACGTAAGCTGTAACGGTTCTGCGTTTAAATAAACGCAATTCTTGTCAATTAAAAAGAAGACAGAAACAGCCACCCCTGGGAGTGGGACGCGGAAAATGAAGTAAGGCCTATACCCGGGCCTTAAGACAACTTTTATTTTCTCTCACACACAGCACAGAGAAACAACTTTCTAAGAAAGTGACCAAACTGCCTGTCAAGTGATAGACGAAACTGACAATATCTTTTTATCTTTTTTAAACTGAAATGAAAGGCAATGAGGATAAACATTCACAGCCACGATGTCCAGAACACCACAAAGATATAGAAGAAAATTAATAAAAACATTTTGGATCAATAAACCTCAAAAAATATATAAATAACTGCAGAAAGGCCACACTGCAGATAGATATGCATTTCACATGTCGGCAAATCAAATTAAATCGGCTAAATTGGCCTGGCCTTTAAAATTTAGAATTTTGAGTAAAATAGAATTAGAAATAATAAAGTTAAAGGGATAGTTCACCTAAAAATAAATATTTACTTATGTCATTTTAAACCTGTTCTTTCTTCTGTGGAAGACAAAAGAACATTTTTGGAAGATTTTTTTTAGGTTTTTTTTTTTCCGTATAATGAAAGTCATTCGAATTTTTTTTTTCCTTCCCCCTTCAAAATATCTTTCTGTCCCACAGAAGGACATGAGAGTGAGTAAATTATGACAGAGTTTCCATTTTAGGTCAACTATCCCTTTAAATGCATTCCAAATGCCATTTCATGTTGTTTTTAACCCATTTATACTGTCATAATATTGTTGGTAGCAATAAGCTGTACTTGAGGACAGCAGCAGTCTCAGAAAGTTAAATCCATCCCAAACTGCACCTGCTAGAGGAAGAGCGTGTGGAGAGGTTTGCTGATCTAAGCCAGGCTTTTCATGCTGGGCCTGAGATAGGGGAGACCCAAATCCTGACACACACTCCACCTGCATCTGCCTGCTCAGCAAAAACCGAGCATCCATGCTGAGAAAATGCTGGCAGGAGTTTTAATTCTCACAGTAATTGTAATCAAACCTCAGATCCGCTGGTGTTTTCTAAGATGACAGCTAGGAATGTCACACTCCCTGCTTCCAGATCCTCCCGCTCTGACTGGCTGACAATAATGACTCAAATTTTCAACTGCATGATGTCAAACTTTCAATATCTTCTCTGTAATGCATTTTGAAAGTGTCTTGATTGGGGCAAAGGTTAAGTTGGGAATTTAGAGAACCACAAACCGTCGGCTGTCATTTTTTCACTTAAAGATTATTATGATGCATAGTGATAAATTGTAAAGTGTTTGAAAGCCATTAAATGAATGCCAAGATTGATTGACACAGCAATTATGGTTAAAGCATTAACCATAGAGTTACAATGTAATGATGTAATTGTATGTACTCATGGGGACATGCATAAATTTGACCGTGTGAGTGGTCTTGATGGTGTATGTGGGGACCGAATGTTCCCTCAATGATGGCAAAAGCTGAAAAACCTATATTGTATATTTTCAAACCGTACATTATAATGTTGCAATACCATCATGGTGATGAGTGGAGCATGAGCTTAATTTGAGAACAGGCATATGTTATATGTTCTACATTGCCGTACTCTTTTAGCAATTGCTATGCTAAGCTAATGTTATCAAATCATTGTGATACCAATTAGCAGTTATAGCTAGCTAAATTTCCACTTTTAAAAATATTTAAGTTGAGATTACATTATAATTTTAAGTTAAGTGTATGACTTTAAAAGAAATTAAAATGTATTTTAATTGTAATGAGTATAATGTATGAGTACAAAATTGAAATCTGCTAGTTCTGCATACTTAAACTTTGAATTTCTTAACTTAAAAAATTTGATGCAACTGATTACCTCAATTTTTTTGTGTTTTGCCAACTTATTTAGGTTTACACTTACGGCCATTTATCGGTTATCGGTCATAACATAAAAATAATTATTGGGGAGTTCAAACTATGAATTGCTTATAGTTGTCTAATTTGATACAGATAAAAATGCACTCTTCCCCTTTAGGAACAGTAGAAGTCAATGAGACCATGATATTGTGTGTGCATATGTTTGGACAGTGCTAAATAGGGCATCCATTTTCTAGCACTTGCACTAATATTAAGGTCATACACTGAGATTCACTGCATGTTTATTACAAATTTGACACGTCACATTTGTATACTTAAAGGGTTAGTTCACCCAAAAATGAAAATTATGTCATTAATTACTCACCTTCATGTCATTCCACACCCGTTCAAATTAACACAAATTAAGATATTTTTGGTAAAATGGCTTAGTGAGGCCTGCATCTCCAGCAATAACACTCCATTTTTCAGTTCCCATAAAGCTACTAAAAACATATTTAAAAGTGGGGGTCAACTTTTAACTACAGTCAACTTTTAACAACAGTCAACTACAGTGGGGTCAACTTTAATATTATACAGCGACGAGAATACTTTTTGTGTGCCAAAAATAACAAAATAGTGACTAGATATTGCACAATATTTAGTGATGGGCGATTTCAAAACACTGCTTTATGAATAATTTGTTTCGAATCAGTGGTTCAGAGCACCAAAATCCCATTATTTCAGTAAACAAGGCTTCGTTACATCATAAGTGTTTTGAAACTTCAATAGTTCACATGACTCTGGCAGTTTAATACGCACTCCAAACCACTGATTCGAAACAAATGATTTGTTAAGCTTCGAAGCTTCATGAAGCAGTATTTTGAAATCGCCCATCACTAGATATTGTTGAATAAAGTGTCCATTTTGTTATTTTTGGCGCACAAAAAGTATTCTAGTCATTATAATATTAAGGTTGAACCACTGTAGTCACATGAACTGTTTTAAATGTTTTAGTAGCTTTCTGGGCATTGAAAAAAGGTGTGTTATGCATTGCGCAGGCCTCACTTAGCCTTCAGATTTTATCAAAAATATCTTAATTTGTGTTCTGAAGATGAATGGGTGTGGAACAACATGAGGGTGAGTAATTAATGACATAATTTTCATTTTTGAGTGAACTAACCCTTTAAAAGTACATATTGGAGTAATTATGAATTATATGAATAATTAATGAAACTTTAATGTTATTAGAATTATTAGCACTAATAGTTGTTCAGATCTGATGAGGTTGAAATATCACCAGTGAAAGGTCATGGAGGACTAAGATTCATACTGGCACAGATAAATCATCCATGATGTCCATAGCCTTCTTCCACACTCATTCTGAAATGCATATACTATGAAAGGCATATTACTGTTATGAATGTACATATATTATGCATGCATGCATGCGCTGTATATGACTTTGCTTGCATCTTTGGATATGTGTGTGAGTGTGTTTTGCCTCTCAAGTCCATCTGCCTCCATCAGGTCAGGCTTAGTAAAGGACATCTCTTTCCCGTTACTGGCAGACCATCTACAGAGGCAGCTTGTGCTTGCTTAAGCAACATGACTTGGCAGTGAAGCCGAACCAGTCACTTTAACACAGAGCTATGATTATTGTTTCAAGGTTATCCAAAAGCACCAGATCCCAGTACATCATCATGGGATTTGTATTCAACAACAACAGAGCAATCTCCAGTGCATGTTGTGTCCCATTGGAGGAGAGACTGTAGCTTTTGATTATAACTCAGAATGTCTGGCTGATATGATAAGCATGCATCTTTTTTCTCTGTTGAACGGCTTGTTTGCTCTCCTCTCCTGCTTGTATTCATCTGTGCCGTATTTCCTCCAGCCTCCAGCCAAATACCTCTTGCCTGAGGTTAGCATTAATGACTACGGCAAGAACTGTGTGGTCATTGATCTGGACGAGACCCTTGTGCACAGCTCCTTCAAGGTACTTGTGCATACACACACATAAACACAAATACTACAATTATGTCATTGATATTTCGTATAGCAGTGAATAAATTGTATATTGTTATAACTGACTGCTAATCAGTTTTACTTTGAAAACCATTGCCGTTCTCTACATTGGCTGACTTGCATTTGAGGAGCTCAAGATTACTTTTGCTGTGTTACAAAAGCTTGTTAGCTCCCTAGGGAGCCATTTAAGGCGTTTTCAAAAAAGTATAGGCATCTTAATTATTCTAAGATAACTTTTTGGCTAAACATACTTCCATAACAAACCTTTTTGAAGGAAATCACAGAATGCTTTACCCCAGCTAAAAGGAAATATTCTCAGAACTTTTGCTAATGTTTCAGCTAGGTTCTCTCAAAGTTTTATTCATTAATTGAAGATATGTTCAGAGTTATCTGGTCTCTAATAATGTTCTCAAAATGTTAGCACAAAAACAATATAAATACATCATTCATTGAACGTTTTTCTCTGTTTCAGAACCTTCATAGAAGGTTTTGAATGTTGGACATTTTGAATTTTGAGAGAACGTTCAGAAAACAAATGTTTTCATAACTTAATGGGAACATGAGTTAAACACTCTTAGAACATATTCTTCATATCTGGGACAATCTAACACCCTGTCCCAACCAGACACTATGGCGCGAGACAAAATAAAAGTATCTTATCCATCAGAGATTTTGTCCTAACCAGCCGTGACAGTGATGCGATTCGATAGAACGGGTTCTATTTTTCTGCGACATTGCAACTGGAACAAACACAAAGTGTGATAATAATAATCTCAGGTACTGTTTATGTGCTTTATTTAATGTTAAAAGTGTCTAATATGAGTTTGAATATCATTTTGCTTGCCCTTTATTACGGTGGCCCAGTAGTGCACAACGCAACGAAATTAAAAAAGCAAACATAAGTTCACAACACAACGGAAACAAGCCACAACACAACGGAAATGCTTCCGACCACTAGGGGGCTCTCAGAGCTCGGTAAAGTTAGTTTTCCTTGGCACTGTTCTATAAAGTCGACAGTCTTACAAAGATATCAATACCATGATTAGTTTTAAGTATGTAAACATTGTATATCGTTATGAAATATTAATTAAAAATCAACTACGTGCTCAGTAGCTTCATATTTATACCTGTGAATGATTTGACGCGCTACCACGGCGCATGATGAAGGGGACGTCTGCCAAAGTGGTTCAAACGAATCATTTGTATTCATTACAATTACTTTGTTTAACATTTAAAAACAGACATGTTTAAATTCCAAAGCGTTCCTGTTGGTAAGACTGACAAGCTTTGGAATTTGTAATTTTAATTAATACAAATTTTACGTTTTAAGCACTGGGTGGAATTGGCAGACGTTCCCTTCATCATGCGCCGTGGTAGCGCGTCAAATCATTCACAGGTATAAATATGAAGCTATTGAGCACGTAGTTGATTTTGAATTAATATTTCATGTAGATATACAATGTTTACATAATTAAAACTAATCATGGTATTGATATCTCTGTAAGACTGTAGACTTTATAGAACCGAGCTCTGAGAGCCCCCTAGTGGTCGGGAGCATTTTCGTTGTGTTTTGGCTTTATTCCGTTGTGTTCCGTTTATGTTTGCTTTTTTTAATTTCGTTGTGTTGTGCACTACTGGGCCACCGTACTTTATAGCGGGGGATTGTTGTTTTAAAGGAATGAACTAATTATTTTTTATATATTTATTAAAAGGATTAAGGGAATAAATAAAAGCAAAAATTGTAAAATAAGTTCTACTGCAGTTGTGAATATTGATGTTTAGCTGCTACTTTCCATGCACTCTTTCAGAGATAAAACTAATACGTTGCGCTGGAATTCATACTCGTCTTCTTTGATTTGATTGGTTATCTCACTCATTTTGACATTGACGAGCGCTGTTAGAGTATTGAGACAGAGCAACCTAAAAACTTTTAAAACTTTTTGTACTCCAAATAACAAACAGAGCTGCGCGTAACGAAGTGCAGCAGAGCAGCATCAAGAATATAAAATATTGAGGGACACTTTGGCCATTTCTAATTTTTGGGGAAACTTTGGGGAGTCCGTCTAAATGTCTATGGTGGCTATATATCTAACATATACTCTACATTTCATAAAATATATGTATCATATCTTCTACATTTAAAATGTATAATAAACGACTACTATACACAGAGTGTAAAAAAAACATCTTAGGCCTAACTTAATGCAAAGGAATTGCCGCCTCTTTTCCGAGTTGTGCCTCTGAAGCCTGAAGTTAGAGGCTAGAGTCCATTCTTCTTTAGTTGTGGGTTTATTAAAAAAAAAAAAAAACGATGAATAAATATCCATTTAGTTTAGTTAGCCTGCTATTTAGCACAAGCATAAACGATAGCGGGAACAGAAGTGAGTCATCTCGCGTACCAGCGCGATATGATTCGCGAGTTGGGACTTATATGGGTTTCTTGGTTTTTTAGTATAGTATTTAAAAATGATTTAGCCCTAATTTACTCATTCTACTCACTAAAATAATAGGATAAGACGAACAAAATGAGAAAATGTGAATTCTATAATTTATTTTTATTTTATTCATAGCCCCCCAAACTCCGCCTATGGAAATAAGAATGTTCAAACTGTCAATTCAATGTGAACAAACAAGTGTATTTTATACAGATTGTTTCAGTAACTCAGTGTGTAGACCTCTTTTAAACAATATTAAAATAACGATATGTTTATGATATGAATTTGATAATGCTTAATCGTTTCGAGTGCAGCGTGCTATGCTGTGTTTACGCCACCTCGTATTTACAGGAGTCTTGAGATGACAACACGTTACGTTATATTCGGAGCTGTTCACGTCCTTGGACTGGGAATTATGCGTTTCCATGGGACCACTATCAACGCCTAAATGAATCGACAGCGGTCAGGTGGTAGAGCGGCCACGTGGTACATCTGTGAGTTTTTAGAAAACTCCCAGCTTACAAACTGTAATTACGAGCTCTACGAGGACGTGAACGCTTTTTACAAGCTAGAATCTCATAACTACAGGAATTACGAGGCCACGTGAACGCACCTCTACTGCGCTTGCAGAGAGATCCCGCCCTCACGCTCTTCTGATTGGCTGGGATTATTATTATTTTTTGGATCGATTTTATCGCATCGCGTCTGGTTAGTATGCGGGAGAAATGTTGATGATTTATAAATATGCATTTCATTCAGTACTGACGTGACAAGTATCTATTACCTGTCAAGTATCGATTACATAATTGCCTGTTTTATGTTTTTATTTTTTATTTTTTTTATGAGAGTTGCATTGTTAGCATACTTTATTGGAATCAATTGTGAGTTGAGTCTCCAATGCAGAATCGCTATGCGTATGTGAGTTTCTGTCTATATCCACATTATTTTTTTAACATGAGAACTGGTCCAGTCATTTGTAACTTGAATGTGCAAGGCTTCGGGTGTCATTCGCTTCCAGTTATTTTTACGCAAATAGTTTTACCGTTTACCGGATTTTGTTATTCTTCTAGCTATAAGAGTCTCACAGAAAATAGCTTACTTCCGTCTTGCAAAATAAGGTGGATAGAGCATTCCAAATCTGAAGTTCTGTTTCAGTTAGAATGCTCCCTTAGAAGACAGCTGCCTATGTAGCCACAAGACAACAAGGAAGCTCGCTAGGTTTTGGTAGAGCTTCCATTTCAGTCCTCATTTCTGAATGAACACAAGTAACATGAGTAAATTCAGGGGATTCACTTCTGCACAGTAGTTTTGAGTGGCCTAATGATTTATTTGAGCAACCTAAGACATAATAACAGAAGGCATTGGCATGGATTGGGGTGGATTTTAAGTCCCAGATGAATTAAATCCTCTTCAGAGACTAAATGTTTGCCTGGTCCCTTGAAAGTAGTGCTTCAGGGAGCCACCTGCTGAGCGCAGTGACCCACTTCTCTACATTTTGGTTTTATCCTGGTTTTTAGCTCTGTCTCACACACATATGGTCAAACAACTATGGCCAGTTGATTACACACAATCAACCCACATTTACGTATGTTCACACATCTAGCTTAATGCATACATGTCGTCCACAGCTGGGTACATCCCCACTCCCTAGAGAGAAAGACAGTGACAGATACTGAATGTGTTTGCTCTAAGACTAATAACTGTGTTTTGTTAAAGCAACGCCTGTCCTCCTTTAAAATGTCCGCCTGGCAGCTCCTGTTTTTGCTCAGAGAAGAGAGAAAGGCGGCGACTGAGAGAAAGAGGCCCAGAGAAAGGGATGCATGCCTTTATGCGCGTTCACAACCTCACATACACACGCTCAAAAACACCCACCCTGACACCAAAACACATACACACATATCACATTAAAAAGATATGCTCACAGTTACACACACAAAAAAAGATTTGACCATGACCGTACTTGAACGAGTGTTTACAGTGTATTCTTTTACTTATGGTTATTGCTTAGAATGTTCTGCCTCAATTGGCTTGATTTTCTCAGTGACAGAAGAGGTTTTTATTTTTCTCTTTTCCCCTTCACATTTACATACAGCAGTCACAAAAAGTATTTGAACATGAAACAATATTAAATATTTTGAATCTAATGCAATGGTGCAATTTTGGACATAATATCTATTTTACAATATTGACCAAAAGTCTGTACTTCATTGCGCTAATCTTTTTAATTGCTTTTTTTAAACAAATAAATGGAGGACATGACTGTCTGGAATACTTGATATATTTAGAATACTTTTGTATATTGACCTGTAAACCAATCTCTTACCATATTCTATACATCTCATGTAGCAATCTACACTCTGTTTATTAATAATTTAATCTTAAATAAATATCCAAAGTCAGTGCATTTACTTACGTGGTAAGTAGCCATGCATTAAGTGGGATAATGTACAGTCAGATGGTTATTTTCACAAAATGAAATTATACCAGACCCCTTCCAACTACATTTTTGTATTGCCTATAAATTGTTCGGTACATATATTGGTTGTATACTGTATGTACAGTTCATTACACAAACATATTTGACCACTGCATGCAGCAATTAAAATTTTAGACAGCTGTGTAATAAAATGTCTTTATAGATTTATTACTTTCTAACAACAACATTCTAATCCCTCGCATTCTCTCTCAGAGATTATACACTGCACTTTCTGACAGTTGATTATTTTGTTTAGAGGACAGTAGAAGCTTATAATAAAGATATGAATATAGATTAGGATTGGAAATAATGTATACCTGATTTATTTGATAATAGGATTCAAGATTGCGTTTCCAGCTAATGTCATTCACAATCCTCAATAGTATAGATCACACACTCCTCCTACTGGCCATATTATGAACTGATGTGTAAATCAGTTGACTGTGAATACTGATCTGAAATCAGTATATAGTCTTACAAATATAAATAGTCTTATTTTAAGAATGTTTAGATATTATGTACATGTATTTTATACAATGTTTATATATATATATATATATATATATATATATATATATATATATATATAATTATTGAATATATGGAATGAAAGTCTGAATATATGGAATGAAAGTGAATATATGGAATGAAACCTGAATATATGGAATGAAACTCTGAATATATGGAATGAAAGTCTGAATATATGGAATGAAAGTCTGAATATATGGAATTAAACTCTGAATATATGGAATGAAAGTCTGAATATATGGAATGAAACCTGAATATATGGAATGAAACTGAATATATGGAATGAAAGTCTGAATATATGGAATGAAACTCTGAATATATGGAATGAAAGTCTGAATATATGGAATGAAACTGAATATATGGAATGAAACTCTGAATATATGGAATGAAACTGAATATATGGAATGAAAGTCTGAATATATGGAATTAAACTCTGAATATATGGAATGAAACTCTGAATATATTAAATGAAACCTGAATATGGAATGAAAGTGCAAATTTGATAGTACTTAATAATGTATAGCTATTTATATCCTTTTTATCAGAGCAATAGCCTTCTGAATTGCATGACTTTAAAAATTGCATTCCCTGAAAATTTCCAATACTTTGCTGAGCTAGAAAAATGTTCATATATATATATTTATATATTTATTTATTTATTTATTTCAGATAATTTTAAGTTTACTTACCCCATTGTTGAGTAGTTTGTTCTTTTTTAAGCATAAAATCATTTAAAAATGTTGTTAAATCTATGGTTAAAAAAAGAAATATGCCTATTGGGTAAGAACATTATATTATTTAAATATAAAATAAACTATTTAAAATAATAAAATGTATAAATTGATCTTGTTTTGAGGATGTCCAGGATGTACTTGTTCTGGAAAACAAGACACATCTGATTAAGAAAATTGTTTTGTGTGTGTGTGTGTGTGTGTGTGTGTTAAATTGTGTTATAAATGAAACTATCAATTCATAATCATGATGTTATGCAAACCCGGTCAGAGAGGGGACAGGTACCCTCTGGATGAGCCTCCTTCTCTGCCATCCAATCAGAACTGAGAACCTTGTTTTTAACAAGCACCTGAAAAATACAGCGAGCAAGAGTTGTCTCTCTTCTCCTGTTCCCTTTCTCTCTTTGCATTACGAGAGCTCAGAGCCGCCCGCTGCGTTTCTTTCATCGTTTCCCTGCACTCTACAGCACATCTCCTCTCTTTCCCTCCGCTTTCTATAAAAGCGTATCAAGTCTCTTTTCAAAGAAGTTTGCCGTTCCCAGCTCCATGCAGTCAGCTGTCAGAAACACACGCTCAAATGCGCACGCTCGTGCACATACACTCTTAAAGCTCAAAGAAGTTTAATTGAAAGGCTTGACTACAGGTAGCAGTGAAACGATGGATGCCTCCCTCTGGCTCTCTCTTAAAGAACACTGCAGCTGATACAGCTGTAACATTCTTACAGCGGGTTTCAAGCAGACTCCTAATGTGTGATTTCCTGTTTTGTGCCCGCAGCCCATCAGCAACGCAGACTTTATAGTCCCTGTGGAGATTGACGGAACAGTTCATCAGGTACCGTGCAAAGGGGTTCAAATGTAGCCATGGGTAAATGTTCACACTTTGTCGGCAATGGATTACAAACAAAGCTCACACTCGCTTTGAATCTGGACCGTGCTTTTTGTATTTCCTTTTAGCTTAACTTTTACTGAACCTGGAATATTACTGTAAAAGATAAATCAACTTTGAATCGTAACATAAAATACATCTTCGTGACAGCGGCCTCACTGTTCTATGGATTTTCTGTCGTATTAAGACATTAGAATTAATGATTTTTTCTGCTTTCCAACATGTGTCCTCTGAGGCTTTGTATTTTTATTCAGTTTTATTTATTTTTTGCCCATCCATTCATCTTTTAAGAAAAAGTAATATGTGAGTGGCCCCAAAGGGTTCATTCTAAATCACAGTCTAAATCTGAACTTATTTCCTTTTATCATTCTCCTTGAGTCATTGGGTGCGATGTAGTCAGCAGCACTCACTCAAGGTAACTAACTTGAAGTAAATAAATGTCACCACTAGTCTGAACACAGCCAAAAGTTCAGAGTAAACACACTTAAGGGGAGTCTGAATTGTGTTCATAGTAAGTCTGTGTGTGAGTCAATATGGCTCATTTGTTGCTGGAGCACATCTGCGAAGTGGCTGATACCTGGTTCAAGTAATCCAGGATAGGCTTTTTGGATCAGGCTTGGCCTGTTCTTGGTTACTTGCACTAGGTTGCAGCAACTGAACGACAAGTTCAAGACTGAAAAGCTACGGAGAGGTTTGTTGAAAGTTCAGTGTTAGCGTCTCATCTATTTCCAGGATTCAGAAGCGATTCATTTCCATCAGTAATAGCTGTTTATTTGGTTTGTTTGAAGGTCTACGTGCTGAAGAGGCCTCATGTGGATGAGTTTCTGCAGAAAATGGGCGAACTGTTTGAATGTGTTCTTTTTACAGCCAGCCTGGCTAAGGTAAGGGTCTCTAGGGTTTCTTCACACTGCACATAAACCATCGGATCCATTTTGTCAATTAGTCTATAAAACATTGACTTCATTTATAGCAACAGAAGTCATTTTCAATGAAAATTGGTGATTTTTCAGCGACATTAGCAACATTACTATTGCAATGCAATGTGTGCACGCCCAGTGACTCAACAAAGTTGAGAAAAGTTTAACTTTATGCAAATAAGTGATGAAGTGAAGTCAGTGGAGCTCACAGGATCCATCTCCTGTGAGATTCTCAAGGTGGAACAGAGGACGATAATGTTATTGAGAGTGATTTCACCTTTCTATGTGATTTTATACAAAAAAACGATGTGTCAAAGTTGTCGGCAGTGAGTTTGGTTCATGCATTGCAAATCTTTCATCTTGTTCACGATATGATGCATAATTCACCTCTGGTATTTATATAAAATGCTTTCCTTGCATAACATTCAATTTTGGCAGCAAGAAAACGGATTCCTTGTCAAAATAGAACGACATCTTATTTTAATGTTACTTTATGCCAGCTTTTAAAAAGGGGATTTGGTCAGATTTAAAACTATATGGATGTTGTTTGGATTGGGTTTGTAAAATTATTTAAGAATTAAGAGTTTGTTTGTTTTTTGGATCAGATATATATAATATGTAATAATATATATAATAATAAAATTGTATTATTGTTTTATTATTAATTTAATGCAAGATTAGCATGCTTGAGTACTACTACCACTCTGCCTCCATTAATCTACAGTATTAGTACACAGTTCAGCTTCAGTTTTAGAATTTATTTTTGGTAACACTTCATTTTACAGTGTCCTTGTTACATATGCCGCATGTACTTACTGTAGTAATAACAGTGAATTATGCATAATTACATGCAACTAACCCTAAACCAAATCTTAGCCTTAATTATATAGTAAATACATGTTGTTAATTAATATTAGTCAGTCCTTAAAGGCATAGTTCACCCAAAAATGAAAATTATCCCATAATTTAGGCTGTGTTCACACTTGTCACGTTTGGTTAGATTAAAACGAACTCTGGTGCAGATCGAATGATATATGAACACAAAACGGACCAAAGACATGTAAACGAACCAAAAACAGGAAGATGAGAACCTAAAAAGGACAGACCGGACCAAACAAACCAAACTACAAGTGTGAACGCTACCCTTACTCAATCTCAAGCCATTTTAGGTGTGTATGACTTTCTTCCTTAAGCCGAACATAATCAAAGTTGTATTAAATAATATTTTGGCTCTTCCAAGTTTTGTAATGGCAATGAATAGTGTCTGAATTTTTGAAGCTCCAAAAAGCGCAACGGCCATACGCGCATTCACAAGAGAGTCGAGTTCCGGCGGAACGGGTGACCTCTGACCTACGTTTCATGTCATACGTCGAGTCAAAGGTCACCCTTCCACCGGAACTTGACTCTCTCATGAACTCTCAAACGGCCATTGCCGAAAGCCAGTGATCAAAGTTTATACAGTTTTAAATATGGGTTTTTGTAAGAAAAATATCCATCGCTTCCCTTTAAAAGGCATTTATTAACCCACTGGAATCGTATGGATTCCTGTTATGATGAATGGATGCCCTTTTTGAAGCTTCAAAAACTTGGGCACTATTCAATGCCATTACAAAGCTGGGAAGAGCCAGGATATTATTTAGTAATTTTAATAAATTTAATTGTGTTCGGCTGAAAGAAGAAAGTCACGTACACCTAGGATGGCTTGAGGGTGAGTAAATTATGGTATAATTTTTGGGTGAACTATCCCTTTAAATGTATAATTACACTGTAACAAGAAAATTTAAAAAAAATTTAGCATGTAATGCAATTGTAGTCTTGAGTTTTCTTCTGGGAACGAATATGTCACAACGTTCCACATTTAAATAATTCCCATCCAAGGCATAAGCAAAAAAAAGGGGGGGCGAGGCCTGGCTGAGATGTATTACTAGTGTGTTGAAACTCAAGGTTAAGAGTCGTGACCTATCTGAAACATGTTCGAAGCAGTTGACCAATCTCAACACACTGGTCCAGCCGGCCAGTCAGAGCACACTGTGCTTTTTGGAAGGAGGGGCTTCATAGAGACAGGAACTAAACAGAGTGTTATTGACAGATTGGGAAGAGCGGTAGTGCAACAATTTAAAATATGTGAAATATGTCTTTTGAAAAATAAAGCATCAAAAACCTAAATTCTAGTAGACCCCAAAACAAAATGAATAGGTCCCCTTTAAATATTTAAAGTAGTATAATTATAATCTAAATATTATAAATCTATAAAAATTATGTTGTTGTATTGTTTGTGTGCTGTTTTTGGTCTTGTAGTATGCTGACCCTGTAGCAGACCTGTTGGACCAGTGGGGTGTGTTCAGGGCACGGCTCTTCAGGGAATCCTGTGTGTTTCACCGGGGGAACTACGTCAAAGACCTCAGCCGACTGGGCCGGGAGCTCAACAAAGTCATCATAGTGGACAACTCACCTGCCTCCTACATCTTCCATCCAGAGAACGCTGTACGTACCACTATGGGCTGCACCTGCAGTTGACTTGACATTACAGCATCAGAATATGCTTTTACTATATAGGTTGCATGTTGACTCCTAGAACTTGTGATGTGTGTGAATTTGTCTTTTATCCCAGAATCATTTTTTACCAGTGGAACTAATGAGGTAGAACCCAGGCGCTGGCACTCTACACTCCTTTGTCAAAACTGCTCATCAATTATAGACTCAGTCTGTAGCGAGAGACCTGTGGAGGAAACCGCAGTCAGACAGATCCTACCTCAGTGCTGTCAACTCCTACAGATGCTCGCATCCGTCCTGTTAGATTAGAAGGTGTTATTCTGTATTGAAACTAATGAGCTAAAGGTGCTTATTAAAGCCTGTTATCTCTGAGAAAGTGGAGACCTCTTCTCAAGACACTGCACACAAAATAAGTTGGTTGGCTGTGTCGCGTATGCCTTTATCTGCCACCGCTGTCAACAGTACCTCCTGCGCAATAAACCGGAATAAATCAAAATCTCAATATGGCTTAGTGCTCCACACAAACTAATTTTTGCATCTGCTCTGAGGTACAATGCACATTTGGCCATAAATATTAGTATTGTAATTTTAGAGTTGTACTATAAAATAATAATAATAATAATAATATTGCAGTTAGATTTTTTTTCTCCAAATTGTGCAGCAGTACTTCCATACTTTTTAACTGACTGAATCATGAAAGAACTTCAGGCCTTACAAAGAGGCCTTACAATGTTTTTGACATTTTTAAAGTGATAGAATAAGTTAAAATTATTGTACATATTTAGTTCATGAAATTGACTCAGTCTTGCTGACTGTTAAAAGGGAAAATGCTTTCTTAATTGTCATCATTTATTCAACCTCATGTTCCAAATAGTGTTGTCAAAAGTACCGAATTTGGTACCAAGTCGGTACTGAAATTTTAAAAATGTGACCAGCATTTCCCCCTAGTATTTTGAGCGGATTCTTTGGAAACGTTTGATCTATCAACGGATTTATTAGGGATTACATTTTTTTATGTATTTTATTACATACTTTTTTTATTACATTAAAATTTCAGTACCGACTTGGTACCGAAGTCGGTACTTTTGACACTTGTTCCAAACCTGAATGACCATCTTCAAAATATGTTATTTTTGTTCAGCAGAAGAAAGAAATTCATACAGGTTTGGAACATCAGAAATTTCATTTTTGGGTGATCTATCCCTTCAAATGTTTTATTAGGGGACCCTATAGAGTAACTAATTGGATATTGATAAGAATAAATATATGAGCATAGTTGCTAGTTTGACAAAAGTGTTTTTCAGCATGTGTTTAAAAATATCTTTTTGTAATGGCGTTTGTATGTTTGCAGGTGCCGGTGCAGTCGTGGTTTGATGACATGACAGACACCGAGCTGCTGGATTTACTGCCACTGTTTGAAGGCCTGAGCAGAGAGACGGACGTTTACGGTGTGTTACAGAGCCTGAGGACCAGGTAGCACACGGGTCCAACACTGCCTTGCAAACACAAACAATTCCCTACATCCATCTGGGGTCGAGCCAACGTTCAGCTCTGGCCTCTAGAGGACACCACTCACCCAATGAACGCTACTTTATCACCCTCAATGGACCAACGGCCAACAATATTCCTTGGCAAGCAAATATATACACTCACTTTTGATGCAGAATGAAGCGTCATTTTTTAGGAAAAACACAAGAGTTTACTATCCTTGAGTATATTTACCAGGAAAAAGGAACAGAAAAACAACAAGACGAGCTATTTTTCTGGACCGCCGTGAAAACACTTTGAACTTTTTTTTTCTGTTCAGGCTATGCAGGCAGTCTTTTCCGTAACGTCATCGGTAGTTCCAACAACTGTGATTTATTTTTTTCTTGTTCTCTCGTACCAAACGAAGTGCCTTCTGACTGTTGTTTTTATGAGGACACAATTGAGTTTTTGTATGCTGCATATTTACAATTCGAAACCTTTAAACAAACACTTACTGTAAGACCAAGGCGAACAATGAGTCTTTTAAAATTCATGAAGACTTTACAGTGACGGTCAGGTGTCTTCACTGGACTGAATGATATTATCAAGCAAAAGATGATGCCGTTATGTTCTTGGGTTAATTTATGCCTTTGAAGATATAGTTGTGTTCAAAGGAAATGTTTGCATCTATTACCCAACTGTGATTTGAACTAATAATACAACATATATTGTGGAAAAAATCAGCAATCCAATACATCAGGACCTGGAATTAATCATCATCATTATCAAAATAAAAGATGCAATCAGTATAAAGAATGGCTCTCATGTTTGTGTTTGTTTGTGTGCATTTCATTTGAGTATGTTCCAAAGGGATGCTGGGAAGCCATGAGCGGATTACACACAATGAGTCCATTGTACAAGATCTTTACAGTACAGTGAACTTAAATATGCTTGGTTTTCCTCAACAAGATTGATTTCATGTAAATAATGGAGTGCTCAGAAATGTGGGCTGTGTGAAAAATAGTTAATGAGCAAACTCTGTGCACTCGTCTAGTTTGCTGCATGATTTGTCATGAACCTTAAGCGGTTCACTTACAGAGAAAAAACCAAAAGGCTACCTGTGACAGTAAATAGTTATTTTTGGTGGTAAAACTTTGGAAAAAGCTTAGGTTTTGTTTTTTTTGTTTTAGCCATGGAAATATATGTGGCAGTGGTCAGCTGTGCATTTATACATTATTGAGTTACTGTATGTGTTGACCTTGGAGTCTGAGAAAGGTAAGATGGTTTTCACATTTTCACAAATATTTATGTCTCAGTTTACACTGTGAAAGTAAAATGACCACTTTAAGGAAAATCATTTTAACCTGACCTGATAAAAATTACTTTATGTTGGTTTTCTCTAATGTAGCCAGATTGATTTAGTATAATCATTTCTCTGTTTTAAATAAAACATTTACTTAGGTTACAAAAGACTTTACAATATATTTACACTGTCAGAAGTGATCTCAATGATTAACTTCATAATATCCAAATATGGTACCTAGAAACCTCTGTCAATCACATGACCTTGAGCTTTGTGGATTGTGTGTTTTGCTTCTTAGAGATGAAAACTGCACAGTGTGTGTTTGAGAGTATAAAATTACATTTTGAATTTGGGTGCTGTCAGAGAGATGTTTGCCTAAGGTATTTCTGGGACGGTGGTTGAAAGGACCAGCTGAATATGAGCTCTTATGTTGGGTTGCTCCTCTGGAAATGAGTCATATCTGTTTGCTTTACTATTGTCACGAATGTTTGTCTATGTGTGTGTTCTGCACCGAGAAGGAAGGACATGCTGTTCTATGTCATTAGTGAGAAAAATGCTGTTAAATCCTAAAGGTTCCTCCTTATGCAGTGTTAAGTGCTTATTTGAGTAATACAGTAAAACTAAGCGTTTACTACCAACATACTGCAATGGACAAGTTTGTGTTGTTTCACAAACACTTTAATGGATTACTTAACTGGCTGGTAAACCTTTACATAATAATGACATTATTATCAATTTTAAACATATTCAATTTTGCCCAAATCCTATTGATCTCTTTCTCTAAACAGTGTCTTCACATGAGTTTCTTCACATTAAATTCACTCGGATACCTTTTATTGTTAGAATTTGAATATTCTGACATTGAGAAAAAGAAAAGCTAATTGTATGCTGGAAATTGTGTTATTTCTGTTTCAGTGGGCCTTTGAGAGGGTGGAAGTAAAAAAAGTATGGAGCCCCTAAATGGACGTAGTGATGCAAAAAAAAATTGATATATGAGATGGGGGGAATGATATTTTAATGCTTTTGTGTTCTCTTGCAAATGTTTTGCATTCACTTGCAGAATGTTTGATAGATAGATAGATAGATAAGGAGCATATGTTGCTCTAAAACCTTTATATACCTTTCAGCATTCATAGTACCTTCCAAAACATGCAAGCTGCCCATACCGTATGCACTTATGCACCCCCATACCATCAGAGATGCTGGCTTTTGAACTGAACGCTGATAACACGCTGGAAGGTCTCCCTCCTCTTTAGCCCGGAGGACAAGAAATGTCAAATTTGGATTCGTCTGACCATAGAACACTTTTCCACTTTGAAACAGTCCATTTTAAATGAGCCTTGCCCCACAGGACACAACGGCGCTTCTGGACCATGTTCACATATGGCTTCCTTTTTGCATGATAGAGCTTTAGTTGGCATCTGCAGATGGCACGGCGGATTGTGTTTACCGACAGAGGTTTCTGGAAGTATTCCTGGGTCCATTTAGTAATGTCATTGACACAATCATGCCGATGAGTGATGCAGTGTTGTCTGAAGGCCCGAAGACCACGGGCATCCAACAAAGGTCTTCAGCCTTGTCCCTTACGCACAGAGATTTCTCCAGTTTCTCTGAATCTTTTGATGATGTTATGCACTGTAGATGATGAGATTTGCAAAGCCTTTGCAATTTCACGTTGAGGAACATTGTTTTTGAAATATTCCACAATCTTTTTACGCACTCTTTCACAGATTGGAGAGCCTCTGCCCATCTTTACTTCTGAGAGACTCTGCCTCTCTAAGACATCCCTTTTATAGCTAATCATATTACAGACCTGATATCAATTAATTTAATTAATTAGATGATCTCATTTAGTGAATAAAAGTATAACATTTCTTGGTTTAAACATTTGTTATGTTATCTATGTTCTATTGTGAATAAAATATTGTCTCATGTGTATTCTGTAATTTGTATTAAAGAGGAAGAGATGATCACGTTCACTCGCGTTCCGCGCTCTCGCTTGAAATGAGGCGCCTGTCCAGCGATCTGTCATGCAACATTAAAGAGCGTCAAAATGGCATTTTTTGTTTGAATTTCGTGATTAAATAGATTTAATCTTTCAGAATTTGTGAGATGACACCTTGTACAAAACGTGAGCTTATTGTGATTAATTGTGGTTAGGCTGCAAAGCATTCCTCCTGTTGATCCAGGGCTGGGCGGGGCGCATTAAGTAAGCCATGAGAGTATCACGGTTCGTACCGTGGGTGGTGTATCACAGTTTTTCGGTTCGGTTTGAATATTGTTACACCCCTAATAGATAGATAGATAGATAGATAGATAGATAGATAATCATTAAAACTGCTGTTTTCAATCCTAAAAGAAGCTGTTTTTCCTCGTTATAAATGTCTTTTTACTTCTATCCTTGTAATTATGTTTTGTCACACACACAATAGCTACTATTGATCACGCATAGAAACAGCGGCCACCTTTTTCTGTCTCACTCAGAATGGCATTCTGGCCTACAATTAAGGGGAAGCCTCTCAACCTTAATGAAGCACCACTTTGCCGCTTACTTATCTTTATTTGTTAGCGGCTGATGGGCCGTTTGCCATAGGAAGCCTCTGATATCTGTCCAAGAGTGTCTCGCAGGGGATTCGTTCGCTTAGTCTCCCCATCTGCTGGAGTGGAAGAGATTAATCACTGTCTCCTCTCTCTGCCTCTCCTGAGTGTCTGTGTGGCGTTCCCGTCTGAAGCGTTCCCTATGATCTGAGAGTGAAAGAGCTGAGACACAGAGCTGATGTGAGTGGAATCCAGAGCAGGAAAGAGACGCTTGAGTCGCTCTGACATTCACCAACTTCAAACAAGCTTGTTTTAGATAACTGAGAGAATGTGTGATTATGATAGAGATTCCTAATTCATGTAAAGGGTTCACCCAAAATTTCGGTTATTCACACTCATGTTGTTTAAAACATGTTTGGCATTCTTTCTTCTGTGAAACATGAAATGAGAATATATAATAAAAATCATGGACAAACTCCATAAAAGTAGTCTATATAACTATAATGCACTATATTACAAGTCATAAATACCAAAAATTCAAGTCATTATTCACTGATAATCTTCCCCTTCCGTGAACTGAATCATTCTGAATCATTATGTAAAAAACACAACTCCACTCAGAACGACTTCAGAAGTCATGGAATATAGCACAAAAATCCTATAGGTCACGTGTAAGTTACGTTTATGGTCCCTTACTGTATATTCACTTTCATTATATTGATATCTCACCAAGGCTGCATCTATACAGTAAAAACAGAAATTTTTACAATTTAAAATAACTGTTTTCTATTGTAATATATTTTAAAATGTAATTTATTCCTGTGGTGCCAGAGCTGAATTTTCAGCATCATTACTCCAGTCTTCAGTGTCACATGATCCTTCAGAAATCATTCTAATATAATTTGCTGCTCAAGAAACATTTCTTATTATTATCAAACTGTTCTAAAATACTTGTGCTGCTTAATATTTTTACGCAAACCATGAATGGACAAACACGTGCATATTTTTAGATGTCATTTACTGGCTTTTGTGTTAGTTTGTTTCTAAAGGTTTTGTTTTTTAAATATATTTTTTCTTTCTAAAGGTTTATTTATAGGATTATGTACGTAAGAGGTCAAAGGAACTCCTATTCTTGTCCATATAAAGTCTTGTATCAGTATTAAGGTGTGTTCTCACCTGTAGGGCTGGACATATACAAGCCCTTCCCTGATCAGCACACATTCACAATATACTCATGGAGAGGAAGCCGCTTATAGACATTCATCATTAATACATTAATACATTACTACCCTGAACAATACTTCTGTGAGTGACATACAGGTAAGAGCAAAATATATTTAAACTATCATAACTAATCAGTCATTTGATGGTACATATACAGTTCTTAAAGGATATGTTAAATACTTTGTCAAAGTTTTACATGATTAAAGTTAACTTTTACTTGTAACTAAAACAATACACTTTATTTGCAATACATATAAAGCAGAATTGCATTAGACTTGTTGATGGAAATTTTATTCTGTTCGATAGTATATTATTTTATACTGTGTAACAGAAACTTATAAATTTGTCATAAAGAATTACAAGATCCTGCATGAACAAACTCTCACTGGGAAATATAAGACTAAACCATGTAACTGATCAGGACTTATATGTCGACTATTGTTTAAAAAGCTTTGTCAATAGACGGGAAAACCAGTCATTCAGGACAGAAAGCACACAAAACTATTAAATACGTAGTGTGCTTGTACAGTAGATTGTGCTTTAGTAATAAGCTGTTTGTCAGAGAGTGATCAGATGAATGTGTTATTTTAACGTTAATTTAAAGTAACAGGATCATGTGAGAGATTAAAAACTGTTAAGACATGTTACTTCTGATTATTAGTAGATCATATCAAGGTCATAACCATGTCTTTTTACATTGGGGGGAACATTGGGATCAGTTTGAACTATTTGCAAATAATGTTTACATTAAAGGGGTGGTTGATTATGATTTCACTTTTTTAACTTTAGTTAGTGTGTAATGTTGCTGTTTGAGCATAAACAACATCTGCAAAGTTAGGACGCTCAAAGTTCAAAGCAAAGTGAGATATTTTCTTTTAAAGAATTCCCTGTTTAAGGACTACAACAAACGGCTGGTAGAAACTACAACAAGCTACTTCCCAGGTTAGTGACATCACTAACCCTAAAATGTACATAAAACCTGCCTCCGAGAACTCACAACAAAGGGTATAAGGCCATGTTGAGCTGCTTTAGAGAAGAGGAAGAGTTGTTGTAGTAGAGTGTTGTTACCATGGCGTCATTTTACGCCAGACTGCTTCACAAACAAGGGTCAATTTAACACTAGATTTACACAAAAAATTAACATGACAGCACATGCTAGTCAATGAATTGAATCAACTCCACAGCAACTACATACATTTATTTACTAACCATTCAGAAACGTCCAGTTGCGTTCTAAAAGTTGTAACATCTTCCTGAGTTTCTCCATCAGTGTCCGACTCCAGTTTCAACAATGTAAGGCTGAACACCGTTACTGACCATCATAATTTTGGCAGCGTGAGATTCTCCAGCTTTGTTGTTGTTGAGCAACCGAAGCGCTAGCTGTTAAAGCTCCGCCCTCTTCCGGAAAGCGGACGGGAGCAGCACCTCATTTGCATTTAAAGGGACACACAAAAACGGCGTGTTTTTGCTCACACCCAAAAAGGGGCAAATTTAACAAGCTATAATAAATGATCTGTGGGGTATTTTGAGCTGAAACTTCACAGACACATTCTGGGGACATTATAGGTCCCCTTTAAAATATGCACACGTACTTTCATTTGTATATCTAATATGTCAAAAACAAAAGAAGTTTCTTGTTTTGTGACACTCAGCTAGAAATTACATGAATCATGAAAATGCATATAATAAAGCCAGTATTCTTCAGGTTTATATTGTGCTGGACTAGACATTACAGAGCACTGTCAATACAAGATCTTGACCCAAAATTGAGGCACCTCTTGTTGGAAATTAATGTTGTGATGTTATTTCCATCAAGAAGTGCATTAGTTTTTGGTTAAGAGCTTGTACTGACAATGCAAGAGGTGAGCACTCTGTAAAGTCTCCCCCAGCACATCCCAAAGACTTGAATTCATTGAATTCTTTCACAATTTGAGCCGGATGAATCTTTACATTGTCATCCTAGAATATAGCCATGATAGGTCCTCCTAAGTGGTTGTTTAGAAATGAAGAGCTACACACTCCATCAATTAGGGTTAAAAGAACTGATCCCAAACATATAACATGCTGGAAACAATGATCACATTAATAACGATATAATCATGAACTCTTAAGTATTTGCCTATTTAAATCCAAATCCGATTTTTTTGTTCTCCCTTTCTTTCTTTTCTTTTGGCTAGGCAGTGTATAAGACCAACATATGCTTTAGTTTTTCTGTTTTCTCACTGAATACCATTTTCTGAGAAATCCAATATGGGTGAATTAGTATGATTAAATTCGTGCACTGGAGATTTTTTTCATTCAGGATGGTGTCTTCTACATCCTGCTGAGATTGTTCTGTTTGATCCTTGCGCTCCTTGTGTGTTCATGCTCCACCCTCACAATATTTCAGTCAATATTCTTGCGCCCCAGTTTCTTAGCAACAGCTGCGCTGTGATTATGAAAGGTCAGCGTTTTTCACTGTTAACACTGAGTTTTATGAGAAAGGACTGGTCGCTGACGTGTAGTTGTTTATTTGCAGTGTGCTAATTATTTGCCTGCTATTTGTCTCAAGCTTCACAGCTTGTCTGAATATGCTTTTGAAATGGATTCTGTAGCAAACCCTTTAGCAGGACATATACTGTACATGATGAAACATCTGAAAAAGATTTTGGCAAAATATTTCCACATAATTTGTAATATGAATAGCGATCTGTTTTGATACAAATTTCTGTTGCCAAGTAGTTTTTATGTTTATTGAGCAGATTTTTTAATGTGAAATCCATTTATTGCCATGGTACTGGGCAGCGCTGTTTATTAGTGGTACAGAATCTCTAGAGGAAGTGAAATCTCCACATATCTTCTCCATCATCCTTTCATAAACCATCTGTTCTCAAGTCACTGTTATGAGTGATGATGGAATATTGCTTCCTGATATTTCACTTTTGCAAAGATCTGTCATGACATTTAATTAAAAACTGAAATGTGACACTGTAGATAGTGAAACACTGCTCTATCTATCTATCTATCTATCTATCTATCTGTCTGTCTGTCTGTCTGTCTGTCTGTCTAATTATCTGTCTGTCTAATTATCTGTCTGTCTAATTATCTGTCTAATTATCTGTCTGATGTCAATATACCTGAAGTTTTATTGTCAGCCTTGAAACGTTGCATTGTGGATATCTGTTTTAATTCAGGTAGTTTGAGCATTGAGATTTCTTCTCAGAATCCAGCAGAATGACTGAAGCCCAGGATGTGTTTAAAAACATCCAGCGAAAGCCTGGCCTGCAGATCTGGACCATCAGTGTAAGAGACTACTGTTGTTTTCTCCCATTTCTGTGAGCTCTATGATTTAATATTTATTAAAAACAAAGAAACAAACAAGTCAATGAAAACAAGTCAAAATGACATTGCATTTTTGTTATTCTTAGTATTATGTATTATTCTGTTTTCTGTTTCCTTAGAAAATGCAAATGGTCCCTGTCCCAGAGCAAGCATTTGGAAATTTTTTTGAGGGTGACTGTTATATAATTCTTAATGTAAGTAATCTCAGTCTAATTCACAGAGAATCTCTTCAGGTCATTTTACATGGTGCTTTTGGAAAGGTTTACTATACATGAACACTTTGTCCATGAAAAAAAATTGTTTTAATTTATTTAATAATTATAAAATATTATATAAATATAAAATATTGTGCTGTCAAAATGATTAATGGCAATTAATCACGTCTAACATAAAATTTTGTAAATATATGTATTTGTGTACACACACATATTATGTATTTACAAACGTTTGTTACATGTGATTAATCATGATTAATCGGTTTAAATTTATCGATTAATCAGTATAAATATATTTATGTACACACACACATATATTATGTATTTACAAACTTTTATGTTAGATGTGATTAATCGCGATTACTTGATTTGAATATTATATCAATTAATCAATATAGATATATTTATATACACACATTATGTATTTTAAAACTTTTATGTTAGATGTGATTAATTGTAATTAATCAATTTGAATATTATATTGATTAATCAATATAAATATATTTATATACATACACACATATGTATTTACAAACGTTTATGTTAGATGCGATTAATTGCGATTAATCGATTTGACTGCACTAATAAAATTATAAATAACGATTTAAATTAATTATTTGATTGATTTGTTTATTATTACTGATGTACTAAAAATTGGTGCATTTTGTCCTGTGTCATTCAGGTGAGCAACAGCGCCACACAATCCACTGACATCCACTACTGGATTGGCAACACTTCCTCTCAGGATGAGCAGGGAGCAGCAGCCATCTATGTGACCCAGCTGGACGAGTATCTCGGCGGCAGTCCGGTTCAATACCGGGAGGTCCAGGGATGTGAATCGGCTAAATTCAAAAGCTACTTCAAGAATGGTCTCATGTGAGTGAAACAAAAATATTTTGGCTTGCTCCTCCCAATTCCATAATGGTCTGATTATGTTCACACTTTCCTGTTTCCTGCAGATATAAAAAAGGTGGTGTGGGATCGGGATTCACTCATGTGGAGACCAATGTGTATAACATTAAGCGCCTGCTCCACGTCAAAGGGACGAAACATGTGACTGCCAAAGAGGTACTGCACCAGACACCTCCAATTGCGATGCAAAAATGACGATTTCCTCTATAGAAAAGGCTCTGCTAAGGCAATTGATGCCTAATATTCCTAAAAATCATTAGGCTTGCTCTAACACTTCTAGAAACCTTTGTTTATGTTTCTTAAAATTTAAATTAGAATCTATGATCATAGCCAAATATTTAAAATGCTCAACAATATGTATTGCCTCTCCTTTATCTAAAATATCTGGTCGACGCTCATCAGCTCTTTTAATAGATAAATACATTACAGTTTTACTCAAGAGTGAGTTAAACAGTCTGAGACTTTGTTCAATGCAGCAGTAAGTTTGATAGCATTTGTCTTAGCATAAGTATAAATAACTGTATCATCTGCACACAAACCACAGGTAAATCATTAATATATTAACTAAATAAAATTGGTCCAAGAATCGATCCCTGTGGGACTCTAATAGTACAGTCGAGAAAGGATGAGCATGTATGACTGATTTTTGCATGTATTAATAGAAAAATTAAACTTTGAACAGTTTGGATAAAAGCACATTATGATTAACAGTGTCAAAAACCTTTTTAAAATCAAGGAAGAAAGCACCAACAACACCTCCCCTATCAAGACTGGATTTAATTTGTTCAACAAAATAACAGTTTGCTGTCTCTGTAGAATTATGTGCGTAGTGGAAAATGACCAAGATTTAAATGTTCTATTAATTGATTACAAATACCTACTTTGGAAACAGCTGGGAGAATACTAATAGGTTTATAATTGGTTACATTAGGATCACCAGTCTTAAATATAGGTGCTATTACTGCTGACTTCCAAGCATTCGAGAAATAACATTGTTTGGTGATATAATATCCTTACTTCTTACACTAAACCCTTGTGCTAAATCTTGAACTGAATCTATAAAATATATTAAATACACTAGCAAATTGATCCTTATCTTGAATTAAAATTCCCTGAACTTGTAATTTGGTACCTTTATCTTTTTTATTTTGTAATCTCCCAGACTTGTCTACTATTCCCTTTAGCATCATTTATAAGATCAATGAAAAATTTTGCTTTTGCATTTCTATTTATTACGTAAGGATTAAAATGTCCTTCTATCATGAGCTAACCCAATTTGAAAACCCTTGTTTTAACAGAACACAGACAACCTTTTATGCTTGAGCTGATCTATAAATGTGGCAAAGCACATTAGAGTATTTGCAATTTAGTTCACTTTGTGGGGACAGATATTTATATTGCAGACAAAGGGGCAACATTAAGGGGATCAGTAAATGAAGCTGTCGGACTCTAAATGATTGAATTTAATGCGTAAGAAGGTCAAGAATCTTGTCTCTGCACTGTTCTCATGCCCTGACATGTTCTAATGTTTTTCTCTTACTTGGCCTGGATCCTTGTCTTTTAGGTTGTCCGTTTTAGAAAGAAACAGGAAGTTAAATATCATATTCAGAGCTGAACACGACTTCAGTAATGCCTGAATTCTAACCAGTACTGTCTCTGCAGGTGGAGGTTTCCTGGAGCAGTTTTAATCTAGGGGACATATTCCTTCTGGACATGGGAAAAGCAATAATTCAATGGAACGGTCCTCAAAGCAATAGACAAGAAAAATTAAAGGTAATTGAATTAACAGAGAAAGACACTGCACTGGATGACTTATAAAATTATGAATTCATTGATTTGTACTGGGTTCCTCTCCTGTCTTTTTTAGGCTGTTCTGATGGCTCAGGACATCAGGGACCGAGAGCGTGGCGGCCGGGCTCAGATTTGTGTGGTTGAGGGTGGACAGGAAGAAGCCTCTCCTGACCTGATGAAGGTCATGGTATCTGTTTTGGGTCAGAGGACTGTTCACCTGAAAGAGGCGATCCCTGATGACAAACCAGACCAAAACCAGAACTCCATCATCAAACTCTACCAGTATAACACTTTAATCTATTTGTCCATGACTACATAATCTATCTATCTATCTATCTATCTATCTATCTATCTATCTATCTATCTATCTATCTATCTATCTATTTGTTTCTAATGATGATGTTGATAATTAATTGATCATTCAGAGTTAATGTCTAATTAACTGTCCTTAATTAAAATTCTGTTATTCTCAGTGTGTCTGATGCCAGTGGTCAGCTGTTGGTACAGGAAGTGGCTGCCAGTCCACTGACCCAGGATTTGCTTTGTTCCTCGGTGAGACACATGATGTCTACCAAATCACTTACAGTATCATTATATGATACACAACTAACTGTGGATTGTGTTTTGATGTATGTTTTGTTTGTAGGATTGCTATTTTTTAGATCAAGGTGGCAGCTCAATAATGGTCTGGAAGGGAAAAGGAGCGTCAGATGAAGAGAGACGCTCAGCACTGAGTCGAGCGGTTGTAAGTATCTGTGTTTGCGAATTACTAATTGTCTGCAAAGTAGTATTTTTATTTAAAATGCAAATAATTATTGCACGTCCTTCAGGGCTTTATAAAAGCAAAGAACTACCCGTCCAACACTAAAGTGGAGGTTATGAGTGAAGGAGGAGAGTCTGCCATATTTAAACATCTCTTCAAGTCCTGGAAAGAAAAAGGCCAAACTCAAGGCCTAGGAAAGACCCACTCAGTAGGAAAGATAGGTGATTCATCATTATTTTTGTGAGGGTGTAGATGTTTTAGTATTGTCATTTTAGTATATGCATCATATTTGATTGTGTCAATGTGTTGTTTGTATACACATCTGTTTTTGCAGCTAAAGTGGATCAGGTGAAGTTTGACGTCATGGAGCTTCACGCCCAGCCAAAGCTGGCTGCTCAGGAGCGGATGGTGGATGATGCTTCTGGACAAGTTCAGGTATGATACAATAATAATAATACCTGAATTCAGAAGTTTGGGTCTGCGGTCACACTGTTATCAAACATCGCTGCTTTGTGTTCAGATTTGGCGGATTGAGAATCTTGAACTGAAGGAGGTGGACCGAAGCACTTATGGACAGTTCTATGGAGGAGACTGTTATCTAGTGCTGTACACCTACAACAGAGCCAACAAACCTCAGTACATCCTCTACATGTGGCAGGTGACGATCATAACATGAATACTGTATCTCCAACACAATATATACTGCAATAATGTTATTTTATGTCATAATGTGGAAAAACATTTAACAGTCTACTGTACAGATCCAATGGCCCCAAAATTACAATCTTTTAATATCTATCTTGCAGAATTCTCTAGAGTAGATAGATGTAATAGATGACACCTTCAGAGGAGTAAGAGCACTTTTCACTTTTCATCATGTCTCCAAACACTTTGTAACAGAACTTTTTATCTTGATTCTAAGAAAAACAACAAATCGTGCAAACAACATCTGGGAATGAGATACTATATCTAACACTAGATGTGGCACTAAGATATATTATGTTAAAAACATATAGGTAACATAAACAACCTATATAAACAACCTCAAACTATTGGAAATATTGAGTACATCTTTAGAACAAAGGTTGACAATAAATAAAAGGAACCATTCATAAGTGAATAATACTGATACAAGAAGAATATGTTTGAGAAGATAATCAGAAATAATTCTCTCTCTCTCTCTCTCTATATATATATATATATATAATTTATGCCACATTATTACGCCATTAGATGGCGGCAAAGACTGTCTTTATGAGTGTGTCAGTCTGTAGTGAAGACTTTTACACTGAAAAGACTGAACTGTTGTGAACACAGAAGACGCAACTGACAAATGCTTTGACTAGCGCTGTCAGTCACGGGAAACCCCTTAATTTTTGATTATGAACATAGGACTGACCTGAAGGAAAATGCTAAATCTGAATGCAGGTAATAAACTCGCTCACTCGATCTCTTTCTCACAATACTTTTCTATATAATACAGTAAGCTTCAATGAACAATATCAATTGAGAACAAACAGTTTACGTTGCTAAGAGTGGTTGCTAAGGGTGTTGTGTAGTGATACACAAAACCGTTGGGTGAAGCGGTCATAGCCGTGTTTTATCATGCATAAAACACAGCTATTGACCAATCAGAATCAAGGACAGGAACTAACTGTTATATATATAATTTTGCTGTAAAATGGCACTTTAATATTTGTTATAAAACGCAAAGACATTCATAGAATGTCATTTTTTTTCATTATTATTATTTATTTATAAACCTTTTCAAAGCATTTACAGAAAGCTTCATACAATTAAAATTACCCCCCCTCCCCCTTCACCATAACCCTTTCCGCCAAAGTAAACATACATAAATTACCACAACAGTAATAATAATAACGATAAAAATAAATAAATTAATTAAATGTTTAAATTTTTTTTTAAATTACAAAATAAACTTTAAATAGTGTGTACTTTAACAAAGGAACAATATTATTGTAAGAAAAGATAAAGTACATAAGTACATAATAATACAATTAAACTCTTTGATATATTTGTGGTCTATACATAAATATACAACCATACAACACTTGTGATCATACTAAAACATGATCAAGTATATTAGAGTCAGATGGCCTTTCCAAACCTTTACTCTTATAATTAGTTAGAAGGTAGGGTCTTCATCTTTTCAAAATATGTAATCATAGGTTTCCAAATTTTATAACATTTTTGAATGGATCCTTTTTTTTTTGACATATTTTATTCTTTCTAGTTTTAAAAATAATATCAAATTATTCAAATCCACATTGAAATCTTTGGTGGGTTTTTTGACTTCCATTCCAACAATATTCTCCTTCTTGCTAATAATGAAGCAAAAGCAAAAACATTTTTCATATTGTTAGTTAAATGTATTCCATGTTCTGGTAAATTTCAACAACAGGGTGTTGTGTTCAAGTTAAAGGCTTTGTTTAGGGTTTTAAATACAAGTGTCCAACAGTTTTTCGGCTTTTGGCAGGACCAAAACATATGAATAATGTCTGCTTTATCATTTTTGCATCGATCACATCTATCTTCAACATTTGGATACATTTTTGACAGTTTAGATTTAATGTAATATATGCGGTGAAAAATCGTAAATTGTATTAAACTAAGGCATGCACAGGAGGTGGATCCATTTACTCTTTTTAGAGCATCATTCCATATTTCATCAATTATTACAGGGCCTATATCTTTGGTCCACTTTTCTTTATTTTTTTCAATTGGATTATTTCTTGCAAACAAAATCATATTGTATAACACAGAAATTTGACCTTTGGGGGTTACAGGAATCAGTAAAACTTTATCCATCAGTGAGGTAGGGGGTAAGTTAGGAAAGGTGGAGCTTTGAGATCGAATAAAATGTCAGACTTGAAAATATCGGAACAGATCAGACTATGTCAACTGACATTTCTGTCAAAGGTCGTTGAAACTAGAGAAAATGTTATCTATGTAAAAAACACTACATTTAGCCAACCCAGTACTCTGCCATTGTACGTATGTGTAGTCCATTTTACCAACGGGAAAAAGAGGGTTGTTACTGAGAGGGCTTAACATGGAGAAGTTCTTAAGTTTGTCTAAATTGAGACCATATTTTAAGTGTTGAACTTACGACTGGGCTTAAGGTATACTGAACAGGGGAGAAGGGTAGTCATTGTTAGTAAGGCAGGAAGATATGTAGAAGTACAAGAATATGCTTCTGCCTTACACCAATCTGTCTCTGGGAAATTATACCAGCAATTGACTTTTTGAAGATTTGCTGCCCAGTATTATCCCATAAAATTAGGTAAAGCTAAACCTTTTTAAAATCGCTGTCTTTCCAAATGGTCTTTATGAATTCTTGGGTTCTTCCCTTTCCATAAAAATGATGTTATGAGCTTATTTAATGTACGAAAAAAGGCTTTTGGAATATAAATCGGGAGGGACTGGAATAAGTATAAAAATGTTGGTAGGACATTTATTTAAATACAATTTATACCTGCTAAAGATAGGTATAATGTATCCCATCATTGTAGATCCGTTTTAATTTTATTTATAAGGGGTAAAAAGTTAGTTGTATATAGACCTGAAAAAGTTTGGGTAATATGTATTTAAAGCCGGATTGGGAGATATAAAATGGGAGGGATGAGGTTTTAATTTGTAGAGCCAAAATAATTAATGGGAAAGCATACACTTTTAGAAATATTTAGTTTATATCCTGAGAAACTGCCAAAAACAGAAAAACAGGTCATCTGCATATAAAGAAACTCTATGTTCTATACCCATTCTATAAATGCCTTTTATGGATTGTAAAGATTTAAGCATTATAGAAAGTGGTTCTAGAATGGGACTGAAAGGACATCCTTGTCTTGTGCCATAGAATGTCATTTTAATGTGAGATAAATGTTTTGGGCCACTGTATATAAAATACTATATGAAGCTATATGGATACAGTAGAAAATAAAAAATGCAGCATTTCTAATATTTGAACTCTACATGATTTCTATTCACTTGCATTGACCTGAAAAGCTACATTTACACCGTGTTATAATTTGGATCCACACATTGGAGACCCTATGACATGAAGCATGTGTTCTCCAGGGTCGCCATGCCACACAGGATGAGGTGACGGCATGCGCTTATCAGGCGGTAAATTTGGATAACAAATACAATGGAGCCCCAACACAGGTCAGAGTGGTCATGGGAAAAGAGCCCAGACACTTCCTGGCCATCTTTAAGGGCAGACTCGTCATCTTTGAGGTGATTGTTCCTTCATTCCTATGGAACATATAGCTCTAAATTGTAAACTGGTTCATGATCTGAATGGATTTATTAAAGGATTTATTCAAATGAATTTATTTTTGCCTGTTTTGAGTATTCTATGAATTTACTTTTTCTTAAAGTAACGATTAATAATAGCTTTCATTAATGACATTATCAAAACATTTTTTTTTTTAATGTAATCCTTTACAATCGTTAGTTATGTGTATTATAAATAATTAGAACTGTCATTTTCATTTATAATTGTATTTGAATGAGCTACATTTATTATTTAGCATTTCTTTTTGTAGTGCTCTTGTCCCACTGACATGTTGATTCTTTCTTAGGGTGGGACAGGTAGACCGGGTGTTGTGAACCCTGATCCTGGTGCCAGACTCTTCCAGGTCAGAGGGACACATGAGATGAACACCAAGGCAACAGAGGTGCCCGCCCGAGCTTCCTCTCTCAACACCAATGATGTCTTTCTGCTCAAAAGTCATCAGGCTGTCTTCCTGTGGTATGGAAAGGTGAGTATAAATATACAACAAATAAATAAAGAAATATAATAATTAAATAAATCTATCCACCATATTCCTGACGAGCCTACTGTGTTTTGAATTATGGGTGGCACTTCCGGTTTGGGGAACTTCCATTCAAAATGACTGAAATGAATAATTTCAAAACACAAGGTTGCCCCCACGATTATTATCTCTTTTTTCCCCCCTTTTGCATCTCGCTGTAATAATATGAAAAAGGACAACATATACTGCACATTTGTGGTCTGTTTTCCCGATTTAATTTACAATATATCCCATTAATAATTCACTGGAATGCACGAAGAATCTCTCGTTTCTCTCCTCAAATCCTCACGTCTCTTTTCAGGTTTGTTTTCGCAGGTAAATACAATTTATTATCTGTCAAAATGACGGAAATCATTTTAAAATAGTATTACGCAATGCTGAAGTTAATTAACATGTTTATATATTATTATACATAATACAGATATTTCTACAACTATACCCATTCGTTATTGCTGTAAATAATCGCGATTTGGGGGTTATTTATGGTCTGTTGAAAAAACCTTGTTGATGCTTTTACACTTTTAAATGTCCTTTTAACGTTCGATGGTTGAAGGGTGAGTAGAATAAATGTCATCTCAAGCGTTTATAGAGCGCTTAATGGAAGTTACACCCATAATTCACGCAAAGCGCCATGGGGCGTAGGAATAAGGTGGATAACTTTAAACAAATAAATGAAAAATAAATAAATGTGTAAATAAATATACACTAAAACTAAAATGTGTGAAATATTAACAACAGATTATACTCAAGCAAAAATGTATTAATTACATTAAATATAAAAATGCATTAATCATAATGAATATAATGTTATATTTTAATATATTATTTTAATTAGTGCTGTCAAAATTGCATCTAACACAAGTTTGTATGTGTATATTTATGTTAGATGCGATTAATCATGATTAATCAATTTGACATTAATTTTAATATATATATATATATATACATATATGTATGCGTGTGTCAAATAAATAAAAAAAATACATATATATTTTTTAAATAAAATATGAAAAATGAAAACAAGCAAAACAGCAATTATGCTCCAGCCTTATTAATTATATTACATATTAATTTAACATAATAATTATCATGTTATTTTTTAAAAATACATTTATCTATATTATATTATATTATTATTATTATATAATGTGTGTGTGTGTGTGTGTGTGTGTGTGTGTGTGTGTGTGTGTGTGTGTGTGTGTGAGCGAGCGAGCGTGGTTCAGGTGGTTCAGGACAAAAAATCCTTGTCCTCAAATCCTTGTCCTTGTGGGGACATTTTTTGGTCCCCATGAAGAAAAGCTTATAAATTATACTAGGTGATGTTTTTTTGTTTTTGTGTGTGTGTGGGTGTGTGGGTGTGTGGGTGAGTGGTTCAGGTATTTCCTATGCTGTGGGGACAAAATGCCCCCACAATAATTAATAACAGGAAGTTGGGGATCTGATGGGGACATGTTTTGGTTTCCATGAGTAAAACAGCTTATAAATTATATTTTTTTGAAAATGTAAAAAAGCAGAAGGTTTTCTGTGAGGGTTGTGCTTATGGTTAGGGGATAGAATATACAGTATAAAAATCATTATGTCTATGGAAAGTCTCCATAAAACATGAAAACCCAATGTGTGTGTGTGTGTGTGTGTGTGTGTGTGTGTTTATGTTTCCCACAGGGCTGCAGTGGAGATGAGAGAGAGATGGGGAAAGCCGTAGCTGATTTGCTTTCTGAGCAGGATAAGCAGATTGTGATGGAAGGACAGGAACCAGCTGCCTTCTGGGTGGCTTTGGGAGGGAAAGCTCCATATGCCAGTGACAAGAGGTACAATCATAAAAACAGACAAACTTGAGCACATACTTCAACTTTAGAGGACAGTCGATCATTTCCACTGACTTTCTCTGTATCTCCACCAGACTGGAAAAAGAAGTGGCACCTCACGATCCTCGTCTGTTTGAATGCTCCAATCAGACGGGCCGATTCCTCATGACAGAAGTGGTTGACTTCACTCAGGACGATCTGGATGAGGATGATGTCATGCTATTAGACACCTGGGAGGAGGTGGGTTGTGTGAGGTTATGCTGTTTTGCATGTGGCTGCGGTGAAGTGGTGGTGCCTTTCTGGGTTATGCAAAAGAAAAGAAAATAACATTAAAAATTCTGCTGGTTATTTTGAGTATTAAGTTACTCTAACCCAGGGGTTTTCAAACTGAGGAGCAGGGAAGAAAAATTAGAAAGAAAAGGAAAGTGAGGGACAAAAATAAATAAAATAAAATAAAATAATCTGACAGCTATATTGACATCTAATAATATTGACAGCTATAGTTTTATGTTAATAAAAACTAGGTTAATTTATAGGTAAATGTTTTTTTTTTGTTTTTTTTTTTTTACTTATATGTCATTCTCCTAAACCCCTCTTCTTCTTTCTCCCTCAGATTTTCCTTTGGATCGGCAACTCAGCCAACCAATACGAAACTCAGGAGTCCTATAGCAGTGCAGCGGACTATCTTAAAACCCACCCAGCAGGACGGGACTCTGGGACACCCATCACCACTGTTAAACAAGGCTATGAGCCGCCCACCTTCACTGGCTGGTTTAATGCATGGGATACTCACAAGTGGAGCGTGAGTCGAACAAGCTGAATTTTTCCAGCAGGGGGCTGTAATGCGCAACATAAATTCACTAACAAACGAACAGAAGTTCTCAATTCACATAATCATTTGTTGATTCTCACCAAATTATCATCATCAACATGAAAGCAAATGGACTCTTTTTACTTTCTTAACACATGTTCCTGTTCTTATTGTGCATGATTTTTATGTTGTTATTCCAGAATAGGCCTGTTACTATCACGAATTTTGCACTGACGATTAATTTTCATGCAAATAATTTCCATTAATGATTTACATTGTTATTTTTTATTGGATTCATATATAATTTAATGATAAAATTATAATGAACTAGGCCTGTATGATTTACTTTATTACTTTGAAAAATTATAATATTTATATTATTAATTATTTATAATATAATATAATATAATGTTGCATATTTTATGGCAAATTTAATAATAAATAATTTAACAAATAATAAGTTGTGATTAGATCGAATAACCATGATCAAACGAATAATCAATAATTGCAAAAGGCCTAATTCTAAATTATAATATTATAATATTTATATTATTAATTAATTATAAAATAAATTAAATTAAAATAAAATAAACTAATATAATATTTTATGGCAAATGTAATAATAAATAATTTAACAAATAATAAATTGTGATTAGATTGAATAACCATGATCAAACGAATAAACAATAATTGCAACAGGCCTAATTCTAAATTATATTATTATAATATTTATATTATTAATTATTTATATTATTAATTATTCATAAAATTAATATAATATAATATAATGTGTATTTAACGGCAAATTTAATAATAAATAATTTAATAAATAATAAATTGTTATTAGATCAAAAAAACCATGATCAAACGAATAATCAGGCCTAATTCTAAATAATCTGAAACAACTTTCTTTTTCGGTCATGCAGGCTATTCATTCATATTTTCTGAAAGCCAATAATATACTAGTCAATTCCTTTTCAAAAATATAGTAAAAAATCAAATCCCGCCTACTTTTTTCTTGTTGAATATTGAAATATTATGAAAGTAAAATTGGTTACGAGTGCCATTTCATGTTAAATTTAAATACTTTTGCCCACCCTCACACCACATAATGAATTAATGTCACAAAGAGAGACACGTTTTCAGTTTTACTCTATATTCTAGGGAGGCCTTTCATATGAGGAGATGAAAAGCAAGCTGGGTGATATTTCGCAAATCACTGTGGTAAAACGCTTTCACCTTACTGATCAAATGCTTCTTCTTGATATCAACAGATGCATTTAAACTGATTAATCTTACTTGATTATCTAACGAAGTTGATTATCTAATTACATTTAGATATTGATATGAACAATATGAACACATTATGTTGACCTCATTTCCTGTAGAATCTCAACAACACAGACCTGAATAAGAAGACAGGAGGAGGTGCGGGGAGCTACAGCGCTCCTGGAGGACCGGGAAATATAAGGTCCCATAATCAGTGGATGTCCTCTTCCATCTCCAGTGCACATGTAGACCAGTCTCCCGCCAGAGCAAAGCATTCTGGGATGCCAAATTTTGAGCAGCTAGTTAAAACACCTAACCAGCTGCCTCAAGGAGCGGACCCTGAAAAACGAGAGGTGGGTGCTGAAACCTTTTTTGGTCGGTATGATAAAATCATATGATTTATCACCATACACTGTCTTTATTTCAGGAATATTTGACTGATGCAGAATTCGAGAATCTCCTCGGCTGCAGCCGTAACAATTTCCAGCGATTGCCTAAATGGCGTCAGAACGACCTTAAAAAGAAAGCAGGACTGTTTTGAGTTGGTTTTACTATGAGATCTTCAGACCTGACTATTGTGCTTTATGGGTATTTTGGGCTATAAAACTGTAACCTGTGCACTGTTATAGATTTATTTATTCATCAAAGCAATGTTTTAACACATTTAAAAGTGAACATTTAAAGGTAAGACCTAATAGAAATGCTTTGTAAATATCTTACACACAAATGATACACCACCAAAATGATGGATTCTGATTTTATCAGTCACGTACAACATGTCTAAATGCTTTTTAGTAGCTACTAATAAAAACATTGGCTAGAAATGTTTCTGAGATGTTTAATTCAGTTTTAATGAATGTATTGGTTTGTCACAGCATTTTAGAGTCAGTAAAGCCATTTCTTTCCTGTTAGGAGGACGCCAGAACAGGACATGAGAAACAGATGTTGTTATGGTTTAATATTGCTGATGTAACAACTTTCCTTTAAGGCACAATAGAATCATTTAAGAACAACATAAAAAATAGAAATATTTCTAGAGCAGATAAAAAGCAACAATACCTTACACCAACAACAATGAATACAAAATAAACACCTTAAAAATATAAAGCACAGCTATGTAAATGTATAACTTTTTTCTCATAACATGATTATGAACATCAGAACACGTTTATCAGAAAATAACGGATAGCATGTATTGGTGATATGGGGTTTATGGTTCATTGTCCATCATTTGTATCCTGAGTTCACATAAAGAACATATTGTATGAAAACTGAGAATTAGCCATCGTAAGCCACTGTAAAAAATATTGACCACACAGTAATAAACAAAATTATAACAGTTCATACAACACTGAACACAGGGGTGTTATTGTTATTCCTTTTTAGGTTACAACAATGCACTAAAGATGGAAGTTTTCTATTAAGTAAGATAACATTTTGACCAAAATAAAGGGTCCGTTTACACAACACCATTTTCAACTACAAACCATTCATTTACAAGAGATACTGTTATCGTCTCCATGGAAACTACAAAAACGTGAATTTGTCATGTGCATGAGTATTACGTGTTCAGTCTATAGGCACATAGTTTTATATATATATATATATATATATATATAAATATATATATTTTAAAATATATAAAATAGACTTTTATTAATATTTAAATTATTAATATTTAAATTTCAACTATTTATTCAAGTCAAAAAAAAAACATGGGGAGTGTGTAGAATGTTGAGTATTATTTGATTTGCGCTTAAATATTAATGTTCATTGGCTGCACGTTCAACATAGTCCTAAAAAAGACTTTTTACCTCACCTGTTTTTCTTAATTGAACCACACCTACTAATTTTACAAAGAACTTTAAGGTGCATCCTGGTACTGGTATTAAGGAGGGCTAATTTGTAAACCGCAAGGCACACTGGAAAAGGAAGTCCAAATCTTATCCTAGAAAGTGTTCGCATAGGAGAGTTTAGTTGGTTGTCCTGTTCAGTGATCTGCACACTTTGACACTGAGATGACTGAGAGGAATTTTGCAGTCTATTAAGCATCAATAATCATGATGTGTACAAACAGTCCCGCTGAAGGAATGAGGCTTCCTCTCTTTGTTAGCAGAGGCACATGCCGGTATCCTGAAGACAGAAAATAGGACTTATGGTGAGCAAATTCATAATAACTGCACAACAGAAAGTCATTTCTCACTTATTTTCTCTGGCTTACCATTCTGCATGCTGGTGAAGGGCACAGTGTACAGGCCAATCAAATCATTATGGGTAGCAGCATCATAGTCCTCCACCACAAACCGCACCAAAGCTAGTTCAGGCACGTGAACGGTGAACTGGAATTTTGTATTCCACATTGGATTGAAACCTGTAACAAAAAACATTTAAGCGACCTACTCTTTGGTTAAAAAAAAAAGAAAAAAAAAAAGTGTTTGCTAAATGTGTAAATGTAAATGCACTGTTGACACTTGCCATTGTTGACAATGTGATGTGTCTGTTTGCTGGCATTGTCAGCTGGCACACCATAGATCTCCACTCTGACCTGAGGGTCCACAATGGAGTTCTGTTTGTCCTTATTGATCTTAGGCAGCTGCTGGGCTGAGATGATCTGAACAGACATATACAGTAATTGGTCACTGTGATTTGATTTGTTTAGATTTTAGGATTGCATCTGGTTTATGGATGAATGATATATTAGTACCATATCATATATTTATAATATTATAATATTATATTATAATATTAATTTATTTATTTATTGTATCATGCAGAAATTATATCTGTGCATCCCTAATTTGTTTGAAATATTTATTTATTAATAATTGTTCTGTAGGACAGAAAAATCTCACCATGATATGCAGGGTCTTCTTCTGCAGCCAGGGGCCTACACTGAGGCTTATGGGGTCAAACTGGGAGCCCGGGTCCCTCTGAAACTCCGGCTTCAGTATGTAGCCACACTTGCCATTAGGTAAAAAGCGGGCCTGGTTCAGATCCATCTCTTTACAGGGAGTCTGGAAGTTTAGAGCCACTATAAACCAATTTTGAGGGATTAAAAACAGATTAATATTATAAACAGACTTTCTGAATTGCGTCAGACTCATATTATGTTATATCGCAGTGGGATTTGCACCAATTTGGCAGCCAGCGTTCCACAGTGGCACCGGATTGTAGTTGGACGAATTGGTTCTGGAGCCGGCTGGGTAGATTCTGCTCAGCTTATCCATGTTGTGATGAATAAATGCCGTAGCTTTAAGACATAAGCAAAAAATGTGATATTAGAGTATATCTGGCAACATCACTCATATTATAAGCAAAATGTCTTTGTTTCAGGCCTTATAGAGTCCTGCAGTAATGACGTATTTTTGTAAGCCAACCTGGAAGTTAGCATCACGCTGGTTCCCCAATAAGATTTCTCCATTGGTATTTGGATTATTGCAGAAAATAAGCTCTATGAACAACAGAAGTTTAATTCTTATATTTTTTCATCATGATAATCTTCACAAATTAACTGTAATGAGTTTTGAAGCCTAAATACAATTGGCTTAAGCAAAAGGCTAAACTTCATGCTTACCAGAGTCAAATAGCACCTTGCTTTAGTAGGAAATACTGCTTAGCAAACTTTTAATCATAATGGTGTCGACTTGTATTGTTCCCGGGTTTAATAATAAAAAACTAAACATTTAGTGGGAGTGTTACTTTTGGTTTCCAGTGAAGGATCCAGCGCGTTGCTAAAGGCTGCAAAGAATCATAAATATCAAGAGAACGGCGCAACGGAAAACAAAAAGTGTTTGTAGTCAACATTTCAAATTGGATGACTACAAACACAGTGTTTTAGGCCAAATAGAGGTGGGAAAACTGAAAGAAACTGACGTTCACAAAGGGGTATTACTGATGTATTTTATTTCATGGAATAAAACATGAAAATATCTTGGGCTTGTGTTAACCACAGACCTTATTTCAGGCATTTAACCAAAAACCCATTTAGCAGAACTGCTAAAATGCTACTCATTTCCAGGTTTTGGCCTACAAAAATACATCATCCCTACAGCACTCTATTGTGTACCCTTGTACCTGAGTTTTCCGCTAGGTTCATTGCTTTGCTCTCCTTGAAGGAGGCCATTTCATAGAAGGCCTGATTATCTCTTGAATGCTCAAAGTTGCTGAAATGGACACTCTTGCAGTAGATTACCAAATCTGACAGCTCCTTAGCCAGCTTGATCTTTTTGGAAGTCTACAAAAGTAATCAGAAATAGATTTTAATTACAGGGTGCAACATAAATAGACTTCACACATGCAATGATAAAGGGATGCAAAAAAGCAGAACAAATCTGTGGTCTAATGCTTTTGTAGAAATGTCTGCGACAGCTGAGCGTGTCGATTTGAACTCAACCATATCTACCGCAGCTTTGTGTATGCAAATATACTCCACGGCCATAAGAGTACTTTGTAGAGCATTTGAAAGTTTGTTTTCCACTTTACATTTAATAGAAAATACAATGGTTTTAAATAGGAGTTTTGATAAGATCAAAAATGAACCTTGTGATTAATTCGATTTAAACCAAATTCTATGCTGCACTTCCAACTAAAGTATGGTGAATAACTATGTTTTTTTTACAATTTTTACTTATATTTGGTGTTTGGCGCATGTTAATTTTGTAGCACTTGACTGAGAGCATGCTTTCCAAAATTGAATTATTTTAGTTCTTCCTGTTTTCATTGGTAAAGCAGCAGCTCCTTGTATATTTTCACGTGTTGATCATGGGTAATACAGGTTAAACTCATGCTAGAGCAGTTGTTGTGTTGTTGGGCTCTGAATGACTGCAGGGTCCTTCAACACACCTTGTCTTTGGGTTTCGGTTCAGCCTCTTTCAGTTCAGCAGCCTCGTCTTCCTCCGACACACTGTCCACATCCTCTGAAGTGTTGTTGTTGAATGCCGCATCCAGTTTGTTCAAACGCTTTCCCTTGATCAGGAAACGCCCCTTCAGCTCCTGCAAATGTAAACGTACTGTAGATGTTAAATATGTTGAAATGTGTTCAGTTAAGCTGTGAATACTACATTCTTATTGGTAACATTTGAAATATTTAAAAAAAATTATATATATATATATTTAAATGTAATAAAAAATAAAATTTAATAAAAAATATTGATAATACTAATGAATCAGAAACATTTTATTTTTATACTACAGTTCAAAGATTTGGTGTCACTTTTCTGGTAAAAAAAAAAAAATTATATATATATATATATATTATTCAGCAAGGAGGCATTAAATTGATCAATAGTGACAATTAATAAATTTATAATTTAACAAAATAAATGTATTTCAAATAAATGCTGCTCTTTTGAAGTGCTGTTCTCTATTTTATCATGTTACACTTTATTACCATGTGACACTGAAGACTGGAGTAATGGCTGCTGAATATTCAGCTTTGCATCACAGGAATAACTACATTTTAAGATTTTTAAGATTATTAAAATACAAAACAGTTCTTTTGAATTGTAATAATTTTTCACAATATTACTACTTTTAATGTATTTTTGAACGAATAAATACAGCCATGGTGAGCTCTTTCAAAAACTTTCAAAAAAATCTGACAGACTTTAAACTTTTAATTTATAGTGTACATTATATATTTTTGCCTTTGTTATGACAGAACAGTGTAAGCAGAGATAAGAAGCGATAGGAGAGGAGAGATTGGAATAGGATTGGGAAAAGACCACAAACCATCTCTTGAACTTGGGTCACCCACAAGGCTATAGCTCTGACTTTTACTTAATATTTATTCAAAACTCTTTCAAAGTTCAAATAAAATTATTTCATTTACCAGTTGCTTTTTTTCAAAGTGAAAAATTAGTAACCTGTATTTTAAGAAATTAGTAATTGATCAAATGGAGACAATAATACAATTACAAAACCTAAGGGGTGTGGGATAGGTGGGAGTTTTGTGTGAGAAATTCTAGATAATCTTCACATATAACAAATGGAACTGAAAGATGATGCTTTACTATTGTTTTTCTTCTTAGTGTGTTTGTGCGTGGATGATGGTTCAAAGCTGAGCTGCCCTCAGGCTGAAATATGAGAATCTTCCTTGATTACCATCCTGCCACAGTTTCATTAAGAGAAACTGGCAGAACTTCTCAGTACGGGACAAACCTCAGGGTTGAAACTTAATTCGAACAGGTCATTGAAAGGAAAAGTTTTAAAACAGTTCCAAATGTGCCTGATAAACTTGAAAAAGTGACATCATCATTCAGAAGCCCCTCCCACCTCACAAACAAAATAAGCAACCAGTCTGAACTTGTACTGTCTCATCATTTGCCTTTCAGACTGCAGCTCAAACGCCCTGTGCGTGTTTTGGTGAATCACCAGGAAGTGATAAATGGCTGCGATCAATCTGTATTCATGTAATCATGGCCCTACTGATAATCACTTCCTCTGTTTTGAGCTATTTGAATTCATGGATACAGAAGTAAACAGGAAGTTTGCAGGGATGACGAGGAAGTCATTTGAGGAAAGTGGGGAGTGGTGAAGAGAGCTTTTAAGAGGTTTAGCTTTAGAAAGCTGTCTCTGTTATCCACCAGGTGGCAATATGTAGTATTATCTGTAATATGCAGTGTTGTACGCATCATTTCTTTATCATAGCGCTATAGAGTGCAGCAGTCAGGTTCCAGAAGTAAACACTCCATAGGGAAATTGATTTTTAATGCTTTTTAATGTTGTGAGCTCTGAGATTGTTAATCGATGATAAATGCTTTTGTTGGAGCCAACTGTTTGCTGTAACTTATTTTTAAAATAATTGTTTAACAGCGGAATGGTGAAAAACTACATTACCCATGATGCTTTTCAGAAAATGTCGCAGGGAGCTCTGCAGGGAACACCCACTCCTATGAAGCACCACAAATTATATTATAGAGTCTTTCTCCCTACACTTTCAAAATACTTAAATATTTGTATCTATGCTGGCAAAATGAGTCGCAATAAGCAAAAAAAAAAAAAGTTATTAGTATTTTCATATATCTATTAAAAAACCTTCAAAACGATGTATGATTTGTTGGAATCAGACAATAAATGACTGAGCTACACCTGTTTGAAGTCAGCAAAGTTTTCTAAGGGTTCCAAAACAAAATCACCGAGCAAATCACCTTAAAAAAATCCCTGTTAATACCTAATTTGGCTCATCAAAACCAAATATCTATAGGAAAATATATATATATATATATATATATATATATATATATATTCTTTTTTTCCAATATTTTCAATATTTTGAAGTACTGTAATTCTGTTTATATGTATATCGTGATCGTGCGCTGTCTGAGGCGCCTTTGTGTGAGTGCTTCAGATCTGTCTGTCAGTGCGAGTAAGATCGATTTGTTTACATCAGCATGAGTTTGAAACTCACATTTCATTGGTTCAGACTCATGCCATCAAAAATTCGCTATGAATATTCACAAAGTTGGAATGCTGCTCAACAATACCAAACTTGGATTCACGAGTTCACACTTGCAAATAAGTCAGATAAATAAATAGTATGCATATTTGGCGTGCTGTCCGAAGACGAGGCTCCGAGCTCTGTATTTGGCCCGAACCCAGAGTACTCCCCCCGTATTCTGGTTAAGGAAGATAACCAAGCGAGTGTGAGATTTGGTTAGAAAGATAACCGTGCGAGTGTGAGGAGACAGGGTGGTGGAGGGATGCTGAAAAACTGTCGAGGAACATGGGTGAGTCGACTGCGTATTTATAGTGTTCTCCACTTATGCTGATTGGGTAGACATGTTGATTACTGAATGTTGACAGCTGGTTGGAATGACGTGATGATTGAAAGGATCATTTGAAAGTGCTCCTCCCGAATTTTGTTAATAAAACTTCATCTAATGAGGAGGTTGCTGAGGGGATGTGCTAGTGGGAAAGCGAGCAGAGAAAAACTGCATTTTTCATGGACAAAGGAAAGGTACTCCTCTCAGAAAACATACAAATAAAGATATTTTTAGATGTTTTATTGCTATTTGAAGCATTTGGATCTCTAAATGAGGGCTGAATGAACTAATTTTTGTGAAAACCTCAAATTCAACCTTTTTTAAAAACCCTATAGGAAAAATGAATGGAAAAAATACTTCCAGAACCAAGACTGCTTTGAGCAGTGGACCAGAAAACATGCATGTAAAGATTTTTATTTAAAGGGGTCTAACCTCAGGTCCTGGAAAAGTGGTGGGCATGTTATGCCCCAGTGGCTGAGTGAGCAGAGCGCTGCCCAAGATGGAGGTTAAGTGATGGGCCATTATTTTCTGCTGCTCTGTGGTGCAATGGTTCTCCATAGACAGGATCACTGGGTATTGTGAGGTCTAGCGCAGAAAAGAAACACATGTTTTAATAATCCACAAAGCTACTAATACAAGTCATCACACCATACAATTGGTGTCATTTCACTCACTTTGAAAGCATATTCTTTGATGGCCTTGATGACATCTTTGAAGAGCACTTTGGATGTGAGCGTGTGGCCGTGGTAAATGACCGGCTCCCCGCTTTCACCGTCCCAGCAATCCAGCTCCACACAGCGGCATCCCTTCATCAGCGCTCTAAAAGATGACAACCATTCACTCACTTTGCTTATGGATAAATGCTTAATATGTTAATGCATTGCTGTTGAGAATTCCTGCAAAAACAGACATGTTCGTACTTGATATAGGCTTCTGTGCTGCTAGGCCCCTTCAGCTGGTCCTCCATCAGATAGGTGTTATGAGAAGAGGAAATAAAGTAATGATTGAGTGGTTGGCGCATGTCTTGGTACACAGCTTTGTGGGCGGGGTTAAAGATGGAGCCTTCTTCATGGTTCAGGTACATCAGGAAACCATCTTTGCTCATGTGCTTGTTCAGTTTGGCTGGGTAAATATAAAAACACTGTTTTATACTAAAATTTATTGTAAAAATAAACTCAAATTTTGTTACATGATACATCTGCTATTTTGATTGGGTAATTCAGGTTGTTTAATTATGAAAGATGACTATATTTCATAATAATTTAACTACCTGAATATATGTATATACTATATTTTACTATATACTATATACTATATTTAATACATATTCTCTCTTATTAGATTTTAATTTTAATTATCTTGTGTGTGTGTATATATATAAATATATATATATATATTTCTGAAGGATCATGTGACACTATATATATATATATATATATATATATATACACAGTGTCACATGATCCTTCAGAAATCATTCTAATATGCTGATTTGCTGCTCAAGTAACATTTATTATTATTATCAATGTTGAAGACTGTTGTGCAACTTAATATTTTAGTAGAAACCATGTCATTTTTTCTTGATTTTTTGATTAATAGAATGTTCAAACGAACAGTATTTATTTGAAATAGATAAGTTATCTGATGTATTCTTCTAGTAATTTAAGTGCCATTACCTATTTCATCCACCTCAAATTTATTGATAAGCTTTTGTGCATAATCCAAAGACACCGGCTCCCTCTGCTCATTTTGGAGGAAGTTCAACAGGTCGATGGAGCTCATCTGTCCGTTAGTATGAGCGTACTTTTCATAGATTACATCAATTTCCTGACGGTAAGTCAGCAAATTGTAGAAGTGTTTAATTTCCGATCCCTCCAGAGTTCCTGAATTTGATGTGTCACATTTCTGCAATACATTAAATAATAATAAAAAAACAGTTCATGAGGACCTGCAACAGCTCTACAACCTACTTTTTTGAAAATTTCAGCATTTTAGACTTCTATGAATTGCTGCCAATGAGTTTAAAAGCCATTTTGTTTCTAGCTGTACAAGTTGAAATGGAAGTGATAGTCAAGCTTAATGATTTGTCTCTCACCTTGAAGAGCGTCTCAGCGTAACCGTCATCCACCTCAATATTGATCTGACGTAGGAAATGCTTCAACTCCTTCAAGGACATTTTGTTGTCTGCGTTCTTGTCTGCCTTGCGCATGCAGTTATAGATCCAGCTTTTTTTCTAATGTAAGGACTGAATATTAAACACTAGGAATATATATATTTTAGGGTTTTTTTAGCCAGAACTTTCCGAATTAAAAAGTTTTACATAAATATTTGTTGCACTTTTTACACATAGTACTTTTAAATTGATGTTTTCCTTTAATTACCCTTTATACTGACAAATGAGTTCAGAGACCAGGCTTTGGAGAATAGATGTTCAAGGATACTGTTCGCTGTTCTGTTGGCGGTTGAGGTTGTACATGCTGTTGATGACTTTCTCCAGACCGCTGACCCAACGCTTGGCCTCCTCTTTGGATGAGGCGATCAAGTTCAGGTTGTTCCGTCGACCCTTGAAGATGATGGAGAAGCAGCGGTCCTCAATTGAGGAGTCAGTGTATTTCTGCAGCGCTTCAGTCTGACGGCCATGCCGCACATATTCAATGTCCTCGAGGCTGACTGTAAAAGAGGCAAGAGATAAAACTGCTATTCAGAGAAATCTTTGTTCGTTTGATCTGTTGGCAGATTGACGAGAGACGTCTGAACAGTGATTTACAGCCTGAAGCCAAAGAGACACTAAAATTCATGTGATATGCAGGACTGTACATGAGTATATTTGACACCTAAAACCTCCAAACAACTAAAAGATACAGCAGAGTGGGCAAGATTTTATCTCTTAAAAGTTATAAACTATTCAAAAATTAATTTGAAATAAGCAAACAGAATGCAGAATTCCAAAATTTCCAAAAAAAAATTTTTTTTTTTAAATGGAATGGAATGGGATTAAATGAAATTTATATAACTGCTTTAAGTGTCATTTTTAATCATTTTATTTTTCAGTTTAAATTACCCATACAGACAATTCGATTCTTAAATTCAGAATTTTTCCCAGCCCTGCCTCATCATTACAGTGATCATTAACTTGAGAGGTACATTAAAAATCTTGATTTCTCAATCAACAGATCTTGGCAGAGCACTGCTATATGAAATCAACTCATTGCAGGCATCATGTCAGACACTGATAAGAAGGTGATAAACGCAGTGTTGTCATCCTCATTGAGGTTTACTGAATGTGCTTGGCAAACACAGCTGTGCATTACAAATCAGTGTCCTCTTGTGGCCTCTGCCCTTTAATCCCAGTGTTATACAAATACAAGGACAAGCTCTATTCCTCTCAAATCTCTCAAAGGCAGGGGGAACCCAAACATGGGCTGCTATCTGTCTCTGCTGTTATCACAGTGTCCATGTGTGAACAGAAGTGAGTCAATTTTTTAATTAGCTTTAACTGACTTTGCATAATTACACTGATAAACTGCTCTGCCTGGGAAAGAGACACAAGTGAGATTTATTGAAATCTCTAGCAATCAATTCATGATCCCAAATTAAACAATTACACATAATAGATGGCTTACTGTGAGGAATCAGATTTGTTTGAGTATACTCATTCTACTGCAACAAAACAAATACAGCAAAAAACAAAAAAAGTCAATCATTTAAAATGTGTAAAATTAGCAAACACCATCACAAAAACCACAAACTGACATAAAAAGCAAAGAGTGAAACTGGCCAACTAAATGAAACACTGGTCACCATAATGGTAAACATTTTCAATAAAATCAACATCTAAACCTCTGTTAATTCTTGTGTTTCTCTTTCCTTCAGTGATTCTGCTTGTTATCATCAGGTGTCTTCAATGTTGGCAATAAAAAATAAAGAGTTCTTAATTCAACTTTGACATCTGTCTGTTATTCAGATATTGTAGTTTAAATTTTAATTAAATTTTACTCATTTTAAATGGTTGACATTTAAGTAATTAATTTGATTAATTCTAACTCAATTCTATTTTTTGAATTTAATTCATAATATTTATTTAAGAGGTTTTGAAACGTAAGATGCGATAGTCTGCTCTTCCCTATTGTGATGTATGACGAGTGGAGCGGCTTCTAGGACAAGAATAAAAATGTTGATTTTGTCCATCGGGAATTGATTGGATGGTTGTGGATTGCTATTGCTGTGAGGGAGGGGAAGCTATGAATTTTGTTTTATAAATGAATTAAAAAAAAGTTAATGGACAAATCATTTATAATAAATACTGCAATATTCCATAAAAAAACAAAGCAAGAATGGTCTATTTTGATTTCAAGGTGATTTTAAAAATCATAATCTTGATGTTAAATTGATATTAAATTAACTGCAGTAAAAACTCATTTTAATTACTAACTAATTTACTAAAATTAATTATAACTTATTATCAAGTTTTTAATGTTGTTTATATGTCTATGTGGTGTTTTTATATATGCTTTAAGACAAACCATGTGCAAATTCACAAGTCAACACCATTGCTGAATATTTTCCCTTTAAAACTGCAGTGAAAAAAAGAACAATCGCTGGTGTCTGTGATGTCACAAACTACCTTATAACCAATCACGTCAATGTGGAAGCGGGCTTCAGCATATCATTAACAGTGAACTAGCAGGGGAATCTCAAGAGAAGCCAGGTTATCCCGGTATATTTTTCTGTTGATATGAAAAATCGTGTAGATTAACACTATGGCAGGTGTATGATGTATATTACAATGTTATGATGAACTATATGCCTTTCTCCACTGACATTCTGAGTTGTTCAAAGCATTTGTAAGGATGCTAATTGTTAGAAGGCAGCTGTGACTCATTATTAGCTGTTTGATAGCGTAGTCAAGCAAAATGCTAATTATATTAATTAACGTTATGTGTCTGATGTTGTAAAGAGTGATAACATTGTGCAGCATTTACCTCAGTAAGTTGACCGAGTGGATCTCTGAGCTGGCGTGAGCGAGTGGAGGCGGGGCTAATTTGCATATTCATTGATCCACATATATTAAATGAGGCAAGGGTGTAGAGTTACATTTAAGCTATTTTAAGGCATTAAGACATTTTTTTCACAGGATTTTTTTTTAAATATGTCATTTTGGTGATCAGAAATGGGTTTTTAGGGATCAAATTATTGACTACAGGGGGACTTTAACTAATGGGCAGTCGTGTTACCCATTCTTGTGTTAACATTTTTTATTAAATTGTTTAGAATTTGTCTATTTAATTAAGATGTTTGTTGCTAGAATATTACAAAATCACAAGGTTTAAAACTGTTTAGTTCATACCTACAATATGTCACTGAACCTCATGTATGACATTTTCCAAAAGTTAAGCACTTTCTTGTACTGTCCATTTGATGAAAAAACTAAGGAAAAAAACTTTATGCAAAAGCTTCACACAGTAATTTGGACAGTATTTGTGGAAAGTTCTGAAAAAGCACAGCTGGAGATAATTTGCTGTTTTTATACGTGGTGCTCACACAAAAATACAAATATGGAGTCTGTAGGAGAACAATTTGGATAACACCCAATCTCAAGTGAACTGCTGAAAGAAAGCAGTGTCAAAGGCAAGCTGAGCATCCTTCATATTCCACTCAAACAAGCTGACAGAAAGGAAACATTGTGCTTGGCCAAATTCTGACCTGTTTGTCTGATTTCATCAGATTATTATTGTTACATTTCATTTATTATATGCAATACAGTGACTGAAACAAAAACACTTTGGTTAATAATTGCACCAGCACTTTTTTTAAGGTAAGTGGATTATTTTCTTCATGTTACAATCTTTTCTCTTATCACAATTTAATGTAGTGATGATGCAGAAATTACACACTTCACCTTTAAAAACTTTTGTTATAGTTTGAGCATAAGAGACTTCTTTAAAAACATTTTAAAAAGTGTATAGTATATTTGAGCACTTTCTAGTCTGATTTTGCCTCATGTGACCTCTGTTGTATGTTACAGTGGTGGGATGTTGGCCATCTCATTGTGTTCTGTTGGAGGCGGGAATAATAAACTCATGACAAACACTCTAAAGAGGTGCAAAATCTGCTCATTGTTGTACAGATAATAGCGGCAAACTATGAAACAAGGTACCACACAGAACTGCAGCTACTATTTATCATGGAGTACAAGTCTGAGATTTGTTAAAACTGTGTCTGTCCAACAGGGTTTAAGAGAAGAACATAGTTTTTGATAAAAAACAATCTGCTCCGTTTCCTCTGTTTCTTTCCCACCCCTGCACGTCCATTTAACTTGAGATAAACTTGGCACCATCACTAAAAGATAATAAAAACCTTACTTCCCGTGCTTAAAATGATCCCCTCAACTTCTCGTATTTAAACCATTAACTACAACTATAATATTTCATAGAGTAAACTATTAATTTCAATTGCAAGTCTCTGAATGATCCTCTACATTTCGATACTTATATTAAGCCAATTAGAATCTTTCTTGTTTTAAAGTGTTTAATAGATCTTCCAAGCATTCTGTCATCATTTATGTCATTGTTTTGAGAACATAAAAAGAGGCTGAACACCCCCACTGCATGTGTAGTCCATTTAATCATCATTCCTGGCCAATGGAAGTAAACGCCTGTCAAAACACCCAACTAATGGGTGAAAATATCATGTGAGCAGGACCAGGGATTCCCCTGCTGATATCTGGTGTTTTCACTAGAATCCTTTGATTTAGTTTGGTCCTGGTTTCCTCAATCACACACACACAGGCCGAGGAGGCAGCCATGGTCTGGCAGACAGCAGATAAAGAGGCCTGATCTGAGGCCTTTGGCCAGGAGGAACCAGGCCGGAAGCTTTGAGGAGCAAAGGGCTGTGGACAACATGTGGGAAAAAGATTTAAGATCACAACAAAATTTCGTTCCCCTCCTTTCTGGTCATTTTGTCTGAGATGTTTCCTTTCCTCGCAACTCCAAGCCTTTTCTGGCCTTACAGATGTTCATAATATTTGTGGGGGGAGGTGAAGGACAGGTCTAACTATCTGTTTACAGCCCTGGGCACTATAAAGATGAGTTTACAGGAGAGCCATTTGATGTCAGGCTTGCTGACATCAGGTCATGAGGTCATTTATTGTCAGGAAATTAAATGAAATTAAAGGTTATCTGATTACAGCGTATCAAGCAACAGTTTTTTTTATATAAAATGTATTTGTATTGATATACTCATACTCTACTGGTCAAAAATGTTGAATAATTAAATAATTCTGAAAGAAGTATATTATGCTCACCAAGGCTGAATTATTTGATAAAAAAATACAGTAAATACAATTTTTTGTGACAATTTAAATTGACTGTTTTGTATTTGAATATATTTTAAAATGTATTTTATTTCTGTGATGCAAAGCTGAATTTTCAGCATCATTACTCCAGTCTTCAGTGTCACATGATCCTTCAGAAATCATTCTAATATGCTGATTTGGTGCTTAACAAAAACACTTATTATTATTATCAATGCTGTGCTGCTTTTGTGGAAACCATGTTTTTTTTTTTTTTTTTCAACTAGAGTCTAAATAAAGTTGCGGGTAAAAATTAACTCCTCAGAAAGTACCTGCTCACGAGGTAGTACTTTTTCAAAGTTCAGGAACTTTTGGGGGTGGGACTTGGGTGCTGAACAAGCTGACTGATTGAGTTTTATTTCAACCACCATTTTTAAAAGTCTGTTGCGGTGCGTGCAGTAAGAGATGTTTGCTATTTAACAATGGAACTTTAAAAATACCACCAGTGGACCAACGACGAGGTTCAGGCTTTATTAAGCTGAGGACGAAATCCAGCGGGAACTGGAAAGTCGCGCACAGTCCTACATTACTGGACTAATTTGCCGAATCTTCAAGGTACTTTAGACCGCAATGGAAACGCAGACAGCAACATGTTTGTGTCTAGAAGGGATACAGCAACGTCCCAGAGTGAGGCAAAATTTCACAATAAAATAACAGTAAATTAATTTGCTACTTATCAGATTTTATTTAAAAGTGTTTTATTAACGACTACACCTACACCAACCCTAAACCTACCCTTACAATAATGCAAATACAGTAATTAAATTACCCAATATTAATTTTGCGCATACCCAGTGTCTGTAGCTGTATCCCTTCTAGTCTTTACCCAGCAACAGGTCTGGGGGAAAAAAGTTACAGATAGTCTTTTAAAATAATCTTTACTTCACATTGTTTAGTTATTCATGAGCAAGGTTTGACAAACATTCACACATTTTAATCTTGTTGTTAGGAATAATATATCTATCCAGGCTCTCTTTATTAACTGGGTGGGACAATCATTGTTTTGTAAACATGAATATTCATGTGTTGGTGTTTTTTTTTCCAAAAAAAGAGTTGTTTTGGTAGCTTGGCTATGTTTTTCATAGTATACCAAGCTCTATTATTTAAACAAAAAAAAAAAGAAAAAAAATGTGATTCTTCATGATATGAAGAAAACCGGTTTTCCCCATCTCTTTCAAACAGACACTGAACTGAATAAAGGAACAGCAGTTATACTTACAGCTGGTGTCGCTCTTGAATTTCTTGCTGGTCTCTTGCCACACAGTCTTACAATCTTCGTTCAGCCGAAAGTAGCGGGTCTTCTTCCATGAGCGGGACTTCACCTTTAGTAGGTCTCCACCTTTCAGCAAAAACTGCAGGTCCGGGTCTCCCTCTAGACCTAAAGGTCAAGCAAGTTTCAAGTTCACGCATCACTGCAAATGGATTTCACAAAGGTCATAAAGTGTTCAAAGCCCACTGTCAAAGTATATCAACTTATGTGTCTTTGGAAGTCCAAATATAGAAACCATGTCACAAGTATCTAAGCTCAATGATGAGTCAGGTCAAAGCTATTTCAAAAGATTAGCCTATATTATTGGTTGCAATAATGCTAATGCCTTGACACACCTCTCTCCAGACAAAAGAATAATGATCTTGCACAATTGACAAGGTTTTGCTGAAGGTCAAAACCTGCTGGGTGAGCTATATGTATGGTAAAGGTTATCAAGACTATTTTCTACGACACTCTTTCAAAATAGGATTATATATCTGTATATATCTACGCATTGTAAAGTCTAAATCAGTTTTTACTTAATTGAAAGTAATGCACTGCAAAACATTTATTTTTTGTCTGGTTTCCAGTCCAAATATCTAAAAATTCTTAGATCAAGAAGCATTTTCTTGACAAGTAAAAATTATTTTCTTGTTTTTAGGAAAAATAAGTCAAAATTAAATAGTACTCATAATCTGAAAGATAAAACTGACATGACCACATGTATCCACCCACACAGCACTTTTTCCATACTGCAATGTTATTGTGGTTATCTTTGTCTTGTCTGACGAAGAGCCTGTATGCTCGAAACGGTGTGAGTTTTATATTAAATAAGTTTTGCCTATTTTTTGGAGCTTTGGTGTGCCAACTCTTTTCCTGTTTTTCTATCTTTGTCTTGTTAAAACCACAAATCCACAGTGCTGATATAGAGTTTCTGGGTACTCAAAGCGCTTTACATATGGAAGGGGGAATCTCCTCAACCACCACCAATGTGCAGCATCCACCTGGATGATGTGACGGCAGCCATATTGCGCCAGAACGCCCACCACACACCAGCTTATTGGTGGAAAGGAGACTGACAATAAAGTCATTTGCATCCCTCAGAAAGATTCCAACACTGTGAACAAATACAGATATATACATACATACAGTAGTGGCCAGAAGTGATGTATGGATATTTTGTTGTTAAAAAAGTAATGTGTTACTTTACTAGTTACTTGAAAAAAGTAATCTGTTTACGTTACCCCTAACACTGCATCTTAATATATACCCAGTTCAGTTAATATACTGAGTTCACTTTCCAAACAGCTATGTATGATCCATAGTTTTCAGGACTGATTTTTTAAACGATTATGCAAGGATTATTGCATCTATAAAACTAGATAATGATAACCATAATAGCACTGCAGTGTGGGGGTAGTCAGTTCATGTCAATGTTGCAATAGAGATTGTCTTTCCATAAAATGTTTTCGCTTCCTTTTTACAGGAGTGGTTGAATTTGGAACAATAAAATATTGCAGATAATGCCAGCAACATCTTACTGAGACACAAAGCTGCTGTCCTGCAGCTATCATCGTGCTAATTGGCCCCACAGTTGAATTATGAATATTTCGAGCTTATTTCCAGCAAGGGTGTGGGCACAACCACAACATTGTTGACATTTTTTCACGAGCTCTTACCACAGAGGCTGTTTATGAGGCTCTGGCTGCACTCAAACAGAAGGCGGAGAAATGACGAAAAATCTGAGCTGATTTCAGCATACTTTGAAATGGGGCTGAAAGCATTTTCTGTGCTGGGATGGTTGCCTATGTTTACTCAGAAAACTCTGTGTGTATAGTTTTATTTTGATGACTGATACTAGTGTTATTGCAGTCTTGAAAAGGGTGACCTATTTAACTTTTAGGAAAATGTATCAGGCTTTTCATCTCTACATTCAAATCACACTTCAGAAGTATTTAGCATGCAAATATAGACATCACTAAGTTCAAAAACTGTTCTGACTTCTCATTACCGTGATCTTCAAAAACATAATAGAAACAGGGCCAGGGATGATTTTGCAAAGTCAGTGGATTTCAGCTGAGCCACTGCTGGAATTAAAGCCAGAAAGATCTGTAATACCTGGAGAAAGCTATACGTTAGCATTCCCATTCATTTCAATGGCAGTTTTTAAGGGACCTCAAAACAAAAATACAGTCATGTGAAAAAGAAAGGACACCCTATTGAATTCTATGGTTTTATGTAATCATCTGGTCCTTGGCAGGTCTTTAAATGAGGTAAATACAACCTCAGATGAACAACAACACATGACATATCACACCATGTCGTTACTTATTTAACAAAAACTAGGCCAAAATGGAAAAGCCATGGGTGACAAACTTACTGCTTCCATATGAATTAAAAGGGAAAGTAGCAGTCAGGCGCTGCTAATCAAATGCCTTTGATTAATCAATTATCAGCAAATGTGAGCACCTCTATAAAAGCAGAAGTTCTTGCAGTTTGCTGTTCTGGAGTCTTCAGGTGTGTGTTAACACAATGCCAAGGAGGAAAGACATCAGCAATAATCTTAAAGAAGCAATTTTTGCTGCCATCAGCCTGAGAAAGCTTATACGGCCATTTCCAAACAATTTGAAGTCTATTATTCTACAGTAAGGAAGATTATTCACAAATGGAAAACATTCATGACAGTTTCCAATCTTCCCAGGAGAAGACGTCCCAGCAAATTTACCCCATGGTCAGACCATGCAATGCTTAGAGAAACTGCAAAATACCCAATAACTACACCTAACACTCTACAGGCCTCCGTTAACATGTTAAATGTTAAAGTTCATGTCAGTACAATTAGAAAAAGACTGGACAAGTATGGCATGTTTGAAAGGGTTGCCAGGAGAAAGCTTCTTCTCTCTAAAAAGAACACGGCAGCACAGCTTAGGTAAGTTGCATCTGAACAAACCACAAGACTTCTGGAACAATGTCTTTTGGACAGACAAGACCAAAGTGGAGATGTCTGGCCATAATGCCAAATGGATTTCACAAACACCTCATACCAATGGTCAAGCACGCTGATGGAGGGATGGTGATATTTGGCTTGTTTAGCAGCCACAGGGCCTGGGCACCTTGCAGTCATTGAGTCAACCATTAACTCCTCTGTATATCAAAGTGTTCTAGAGTCAAATGCGAGGTGATCTGTCTGACAGCTAAAGCTTGACTGATATTGGGTTATACAACAGGACAAAGATCCCAAGAACACCAGTAAATCTACAACAGAATGGCTGAAAAAGTAAATTAACAAGATGTTGCAATGGCCCTGCCAAAGTCCTGAACTCAACCCGATTTAACTGCTGTGGTGGGACCTTAAAGGCTGATTTATACTTCTGCGTCGGACCTACGCCAGAGCCTCTGCGCCGTAGGCTATGCGTCTGTTTTCATTTATACTTATGCGTGTTGTCCGCGTCGACGTGCATGCAGACCACTAGGAGGCAGTGTCCGTGGTAATGTTGAGTATCAAAGCAAAAGCCGAGATAAAGCAGCTTGTCATGTACTCTGTCAGAGAAGCTTACAAATAGAAACGGTAGAGAAGCGGCAAGTAGATAACTAGGTTTGTTGCAGTTTGACAGAACAGAGCGTATTTTATTCCAATGGAAGTCGAAAACGCTCGCTCTTCTCCTATTGCTCCGTGCCAGTTTTTTGACCCATGGGAGGGGTTCTAGCAGACCAATCACAGCGCTTGCTGTCCGTGTAGATTTGACGCGTTGTTACATTTTTTTAAGAGGTGCACGTCAGGCTACGTCGTAGGCTACGCGTGGTACAAACAGCCTACGCCATAGCTACAGCGTACACTCTACGCAGAAGTATAAATCAGACTTAAGGGTGCGTTCACACTTGTAGTTTGGTTCGGACCAAAGAAGAAAGAAAAAAAACATTTAGTCCTGGTCCGATTAGCGTTCAGATTGGCAATGTTATCACCGAACCAAAAGATACCGAACCTAAAGGCATAGGGATACATTCACAACCTGATTTGTCGGATTTTACCACCTATTGCCAATTCTAAGACGGAACTTACCGAACATCCAAAACAATGCTGTGTGCTGGGATAAATGCGCTCGTTGTGTGTGCGTAGCCTGCATATGATAGTATTTTGGCCAGCTGGGAACCCGTGAAGAGCTTATAAAATGTATAGAGGAGTCAAAACAGCGGCGGGAATCCATCCGTCACACACACAAATGATCTGCTGCGTGGGAGACGCGCGTCTGATGCCTGTGATGTACAAATGTACGACTATGACGAGAAAAACTGATATGCGTGAGGATTCTGTCATTTTTAGGGTATCATCTTCCTGTTTTTGGTTCGTTTACATGTCTTTGGTCCGTGTTGCGTTCATATATCATTCGAACCGCACCAGAGTTCGTTTGGAAGCAGACCGAGACCCATCTTTTTAGCGGTCTCGGTCCGCTTGTTTGGTGCGCACCAGGGTTCGGATGGTAGCGTTCACACATGTTCACATTAACCGCACCAACAGAGCAATCGCATCAGGGTTCGTTTTAAATGAACCAAACATGACAAGTGTGAACACACCCTAAGAGAGCTGTGAATAAACGAATGCCCACAAACCTTAATGAACGGAAGCAACACTGTAAGGAAGAGTAGGCCAAAATTCCTCCAGAACGATCCAAAAGACTGATAACTGCCAAAAGAAAATGATTCCTTCAACTTTTTGCTGAATCATATGGTGTACTTAGTTTGACTCCCATGGCTTTTCCATTTTGGCTTTATTTTTGTTAAATAATAATAAAGCCATAACATTCTAAAGGATGTCCTTTCTTTTTCACATGACCGTATATAACAATGATATATTTTAGCAATATACATTGCTTTCAAAAATGTTTAGTCATAATACACAGTTCATTTTGAATGGCCATCAATGAAGAAAGATGCAGCACCAGATGGTGTAGTTACGGCATTTTTGACCCTTCGTTAAACACAAACAGATTTTCATCCAACTGTACCAATTCAATATGACTGCAAATTATATGTGAACCTTGTGTATTTCTAATAATTTCTGCAGAAGAGTAGTATTTTCTAAACCATTACAGTGAGAAGTTTGTGAGTCATATCAGACAGCTGACTAAGGAAGTTATGCAACTCAGCATGTGCATAACTTGAATCAAAACCTGAATGATTTACTTAAAGCAAAATATCCAAGCTCTTTCCTGTACATTAAAGTGGATGGTGACCACAGGTGTCAAGCAAAATTTCCAAGGCATTTTCAATAAATAACTTAGTTCATTTAACTTGTGCACGTGGAATTTAGTGCACAAGTTAATTAAATGAACCAATTTTATGAAGCATTTTGGAGGATGACAGCTCCACTTTGTGCCCCAAAATCCTACCTTGTGTAAACATCATTATTTAGCCATTTTATGCCCACTCAGTTTCAGGGCACTGCAAAGAAGTGGGCAATAAGTGATGTTTTGGTGCTGTTTTCATACTCTTCAAGATTTTTCCATTTAACTAGATGGAGATGATCTATTTTCAGGACAGACAGAAAAGTAGATAAGGATCTGTATTTATGACCAACCAACCTTGATGTTGCATCAAAGGAATGTAGCCAACAATTGTACGATTAAAGTGTGATAAGTCAACCCCCAAAACATTCTTACTTGGAAAAGTTCTGTAATCCTACACACAACAAAACATCTCTGCTATATTTTGCTAGAATAATAGCAAAGCATAAAGCAAAACATCATAAAGCAGACTGGGATCATCTTCTTGACTCATTCCTCATCCTAAACATAAAAAAGTAGATCATACACAGTTTTCATCTTTTAAAAAATATCCAGTCATGTTTGTAAGCCAGCTTGACTGAATCTATAGTAAACCCACTGCGTTTCATCATGGTGTATATTTTAAATGCTCTTAATGTGTAAATCCTTTTAATTCTTCATATTTAGAGTGCAGCTTCTTACTGCAAACAAAAGGTCTGATTTGCCACTACACCCATTGACTTGTGCAAGATGTTGCAGAGTTTGTTGACATACATTATCTAATAAACAGTTTCATAAACTATACTATGTCAATTGCTGTATTAGCGGTTAATGTTATTTTATTAACCTTGCACAGCCACTTACAAACTTTTAACACTTTAAATGAGTTACCATTGTTATGGTTTTACAGTAAGTACTGGGGAAAAAAACTATAACTATGCCATTTTGTAGGAAACTCTACTTTCTGGAACTACAGCCATAGAAAGTTAACAGCCCTTATACCGTTTTAGTCCACGGAGGGATATTTAATGTACGACCGCCCGACACAAATGCGACACCCACCTATGCGTTTCCCATTCTCGTGTGCCACGTTCTTGCACTGCTCTTGATAGATTAACTCCTGCGATTTCGTCCTTTTGCGCGGCTTATGCGCACAAGACATAGTTAAAATCCTCAACGGGATCCTGTAATCGACTTACTTTGTGTAGAAAAATGACATGACGGGAGAAAACCATGACGTTTGCAAGTCTCTTTCTATGGGCGGGTTCTAAACCTGCAGAAATCATCCTATTGTTTTTGTTCACTTGCTCAATGTGCGTCTCTGAATTTCGCACTGACATGTTGTGGTATGAACTGTGGCATTTAAATATATAATACCCAAATAACAAGAGAAACATATGCCATCTGTTTATATATTGTTTATATATTGGGGCTACTTTATCCTAATACAGGTTTGCGTGTAACCTTATTTTGCCAATAGACTTTGCCTGTTGCCTTCTCTCTAGCGTTTCGCTTGTGGAAAAATGGTGGTTTCCAACGAATCCATCTTGTTCACTTCCATGTTTGACTCGTAAACTTCGTTGAAGTTTCTCCATTTTTAAAGACCAGGATTGCTGACCATAGCGCGAACCAATAGCAATCCAGTGCGGGGTGTAAAGGAGCAGTCCATTGGCTGGACCTACTGAACGAACCCGCCCCCTTCAATGAACGAGTCAAGACTCGAAACGATAACGGGCGTGACATACTGGATATCTTCATCTGCTTGACTGACTGAGAAATTAATGAATTAATATCTTTATTAATTAATTCAATTAATTTCTGCTTGTGATTCTGTCTCGTTTACAAAAACAAAAAAACAATGAATGCAAAACAATTATGAATGAATGTGTAAAAAAGAAAATGGCCAGAGACATTTAAAATTAAGTCGTTAGTGTACCTCAAAATATAAAGCTATTGCTGTTATTATAGCTTTATTAAAGTCATATCTATCAGTTGGCAAAATCCCTTTTGATGCTTAAAAAACGATGGAATTTCTTATTGGATTTAATTTGAACGAATCTTTTAGTGAACCGGTTGAAGAGTCGCTGATGAATCACTAGTTCAAACGTAATTAGGAATAGGGCGCCTTCTTGTGGTTGAATCCTCGCGTGACATTTAGTCATCGCACTTCGCAGGCTGAATGTGGGTTGTGCAAGGGAGGTTCCACGAAAAAGTTATAAGCTTCATTAACTCGAATACTTTTATTTGTAAGTTGCATTAATACGGTTTTATTTCGAACTCACACTCGTCTTAAACTGACTGCATAAAAGTTCAGAGATGAAGGAAGCACAGGATAGCAAAATGTTCTATGAAACCACTTAAAATGAAGGCTAATGCAGCATAATAAGGGAAGACGTACCATGCGGAAAAAACCTTTTGCGAAAACAAAAATAAGGAAAAAATATGTTTTCTGTTTAACACATTAAAAACTGCAAAGAAGCAAATTAAATCACTGATGTTATGAACTGACATACTTATCCCACGCGGAATAAACATGACATCATTGCAAAACTTACCGAATCTGCCGGAATTTCCATTGACTTCCATTTTTTATTGTTATTTATTTATTTTGCTTTTCTACCTTTCCTTCTTTCAATTGGAGTAGCCTATATATATCCCAGTTTGACAAGACGTTTCACGTCCCAAAGTCACCCAGAGCCTGACTGGGTTGAATAAAGCCCGTGTCCTAAAACCATCCACTGACGCTGTGTAAGGAACCCGCCTATTACAAGAGTATCGAGAATTCGACAACACCCACAACAACACCGGTCTTTCAAGTCTCTGTTCTCAGTTAACGATGCTCTGAAAAATGTCACTTGTTTCCACCCATTATAAACGAATGCATTTTTATTCCGAAACAAGTCTACTTTTTGGTGATTTTCAGAAGGATATTGTCATATGGTTTTGATTAATTTGTTTAGAACTCCATTCGTGTCCAGCAGTTCTTGAAAATGTTCTTCAAATAATGAAAATTACTAAGACTAGGTGCATTCATGATCTGATCCTCCACCTAGATTTGTTTCATAATCACACTACTATCTTATAATTTAGGGGTAGGATAAGGAAATAAAAGTTAGTCTTTAATAGGCTTGATTTTCATTCAGTGTTTTCAGATTGAATTCCAACTGCAAAAAAAAAAGTTATTTTTACTGCAAGAGTTTATGTGGATATGTATGGGGTCTGTGTGACTTCCATGGAAAACAACCTGTCTTTGTTTTGGTTTTGTATGCCATTTCAGGATTTAATTGGAAATAAAGGGGTTAATTATACATCACAACACTCTTTAAAATAATGGTTCCAAAAAGTTTTTTTTTTTTTTTTTTTTCAGCAATGTCACAGAAGAACCATTTTTGGTTCCCAAAAGCACCTTTCAGTGAACAGTTCTTAAAAGAACAATTTTTTCTTAGTGTGAAGAACATTTTATAAACTTGAGAACTTTTTTCCAGTATACAGTGCATTGTGCATTGAAAAGGTTCCATTGCCATGCCAATAAAGGACCTTTATTTTTAAGTGTGTACAATAAAACCATTATTAAAAAAAATATATGTTATTAAAATATTACTACTTATTAAATATTTATTTGTTTGGTGGTTATTTTGGTGTTAAATGTTGCATATTGATTTATTGTGAGTGATTGTGTTGCATCATGGGACAAGTCAGAACACTGCCAATCTACATGGTAAGCGAACAGGAGCAATCTAATTTTGTCTTGCAGGGTGTAAAGCAACAAACAAAAGTGAGATAAAGAAATTTGAACTCAAGCAAGCTTCATAGGCCACAGGTGAGTCCAGTGGCGTAGACTAAAGCACTTCCTCTTTGCTTTATGATGATGGGGATTTAAAAATCATCCTGCCTAGCAGCTTTTAGCACACCCTTCAAAACTGCCAAGGCATACCTGATCTACAGGTATGCATAGGTGTGCGCTGTGTGCATGTTATTTTTGGATTGGTTAACATGTTTTGTCATTTATATATGGCCAGGTGCATATGTATACCATCTCAGTGACTTTAGCTTTTAGGTTACTTAAATGTATAAATTAAATATTTAAAACTAGTGCTGTCAAATCAATTAATTGTGATTAATCACACACACACACACACACATATATATATATATATATATATATATATATGTATACGATCAGGCATAACATTGACCACTGACAGGTGAAGTGAATAACACTGATTATCTCTTCATCACGCCTCCTGTTAGTGGGTGGGATATATTAGGCAGCAAGTGAACATTTTGTCCTCTAAGTTGATGTGTTAGAAGCAGGAAAAACGTAAGGAGTTTGACAAGAGCCAAATTGTGATGGCTAGATGACTGGGTCAGAACATCTCCACTGCAGCTCTTGTGGGGTGTTCCCGGTCTGCAGCGGTCAGTATCTATCAAAAGTGGTCCAAGGAAGGAACAGTGGTGAACCGGCGACAGGGTCATGGGCGGCCAAGGCTCATTGATGCACGTGGGGAGCGAAGACTGGCCCGTGTGGTCCGATCCAACAGACGAGCTACTGTAGCTCAAATTGCTCAAAAGTTAATGCTGGTTCTGATAGAAAGGTGTCAGAATACACAGTGCATCGCAGTTTGTTGCGTGTGGGGCTGCATAGCCACAGACCAGCCAGGGTGCCCATGCTGACCCCTGTCCACCGCCGAAAGCGCCAACAGTGAACATCAGAACTGGACCATGGAGCAATGGAAGAAGGTGGCCTGGTCTGAGTATCTAAGCATTGTTGCAGACCTTGTACACCCTTTCATGGAAACGGTATTCCCTGGTGGCTGTGGCCTCTTTCAGCAGGATAATGCGCCCTGCCACAAAGCAAAAATGGTTCAGGAATGGTTTGAGGAGCACAATGAGTTTGAGGTGTCGACTTAGCCTCCAAATTTCCCAGATCTCAAACCAATCGAGCATCTGTGGGATGTGCTGAACAAACAAGTCAGATGCCTCGATGGGTCAGGGCTGTTTTGTCAGCAAAAAGGGGGACCAACACAATATTAGAAAGGTGGTGTTAATGTTTGTTAATGTTATGCCTGTATATATATGTGTATACAGAAAACATATGCTGATTTGCTGCTGAAGAAAAAGTTCTTATTATTATCAATGTTGACTACACTTGTGCTGCTGATGTTTTTGTGGAAACTGTAATACATTACTTTTCTTTGATTAATAGAAAGTTTAAAAAAAACCCGCATTTATATTAAATATAAATCTTTTGTAACATTATTCATTTCTGTTAGCCCCACTTTCGATCAATTAAATGCATCCTTGCTGAATAAAACTATTAGTTTCTTCTTCTTCAAAAAAAAAAAAAAAAAAAAAAAAAAAAAAAATCTTACTGACCTCAGACAGTAGTCTACATTTTGTGGTTTAAGTGTCCAAATGTTATTGTGGCTGATCTATTTGAGATAAATCTCTTTGGACGCTGAGTTTCAGGAGGCGCGCCATGTTACCATGGTGACATTCTAAACAAACATGACTGTCAACGTAGTAAAGGGAGCTCCATGGTGTCATAGCGTATTTTTAATTTGTGCATTTCTGTTTTATATTAGACATATTAGCATCTATGGCACGTTTACATAAAATATCACCATAACTTCCTTCGCTATACGCACGTCACGCGCCCGAGCTTACAGAAATATTTAATTGCGTTTCAGTATTTACACTCCTTTTCACGACAAAATAATGGCCGATGAAACTAAACCAAACGCACTAAAAAGCTCTGAACCCTCCATGAACCGACACAAACCAGCATCAAAGACAACTCAGGTAAGAGAATGACTTCTGACCACAGCAACTAATTATTTTAACAGTTTGACCAGTAAATCTGTCAAACTGGCAAATTGTGTCATCATTTACTCATCCTTACGTTGTTTCATAGCTGTATAACTTTATTCCGTGAAACACAAAATTAGAATTTCAGCCAGACATTAAATAAATATAGTTCTCAACTGTCACTAAACAAGTCTATAAGATAATATCATATTTTTGACAGTGACTGGTTTTGTGTGTACAGGACATTTCTCATCTACTGGCCAGCATATTCAGCGACCTTTACACCATAGAGGTGATTGGGAAGGACACTGTTTCTAATCTCAGTAAATCACGCAGAGGAGGAAACAACTACCATGAAAAATATGTGGAGGAGCTACAACAGGTGCCTCTCCCATTACAATCTCTCTAATAAAATGGGGCCTATAAACTATAAAAATTTTGGGTCTGTAATATTTAAAAAAAAAAAAAAAAATGTTTTTGAAATAAGTCTCTTATCTTCAACTAGGTTACATTTATTTGATCAAAAATATAGTAAAAAAAAAAATTATATAGTAAAAACTATGGTGGCCGAAAGAGCTCAACATGCTGCAACTTAACATGCCGCAAATACTCACAATGCAACCAAATATAGAAATGCCCTGCAAATACTCACAATGCACATACGATCAGGATGTTAAAATATACAAAAAAACTATTTCAGGTCAACGACAACACCACTGACAAGTACACATTGAACAATAAGTGGTCAGGTTCGGCCAGGTTTGTCACTTGTTTTGGTCCCCTTGAAACATTTCCATACTATTTGCAGAGCATTTCTGTAATTGGTTGTGTTGTGAATATTTGCAGCATGTGTTGTCAAACTGATGAAGATGTTTTCTTAATTTGCTGTTTTTTTGCTTTTTTTTTTTTTAATATTTGCATGTGTTTTCTTCAGTTGCAGCATGTTAACATTATTTGTTAAAATAATGGTTTTCTATTTTAATATATTTTCTAAAATCAAATAGAATTTTCAGCAACCATTACTCCATAGTCTTCAGTGTCACATGATCCTTCAGAAATCATTCTAATATGCTGATTTGGTGCTCAAGAAAAAATTTCTTATTATTTTCAATACTGAAAACAGTTGTGCTGCTTAATACAAAGTTCTCTCATGAAACTCTAGGCGCAGGCTGAATTAACTCAATCTACTGGCAATCACATCATTCTCTATAAGGCACAGCTGATTGGTTCCTGATGTATCAGTAGCCAATGAGCTCGCTGCTAAACCTTCTAATACTCGGTCAGTATTTGCTGTTGCCCTCCACTTTCAGCCCTCCACCTTCCCCAGCTCCATCGTATAGATCTGCTACGGGTAATTCATGTATGCTATATTGTACAGCAGCTGCATGTCTTACTTGCTTAAAGTAGTGTGCTGTGTATGTATTGGCAGTAGTAAGTCCTATACTTACTCTACAGCAGCAGAAGCAGAAATAACAGCAGCAGCGTAGCAGATCTGTTCTGGCAAGACCAAACATACAACATTGTCATATCCATTACCATGCCAAACACTCTAAGAGTTGTCATGACAGAAAGATTTTTGTGAAAACCATGATGTATTTTTTCAGGATTCTTTGATTAATAGAAAGTTCAAAAGATCAGAATTAATTTGAAATAGAAATTTTTGTAACATATTAAAAAGGGATGCACCGATACCATTTTTTAAGGACCAAGTACGAGTACCGGTGCTTTTTTACTAGTACTCGCCAATACCGATGCCGATACATTTATTAATTTCTCTCTCTCTCTTCTTTCCAAGCACAACACAGTGAGACTAATGAATGTAGGACAGCTTCTTTATTATTGCTCTAATGGAAAAGTAATAATTTTTATGATTTATGATTTTAAAATTTCACAGTGTCCAATAACCTTCAAAGGGCATAATTACCAATATATATATAATTGTTGTTATATAAAAATAAATGTACAAATTACAAACAATACAACAAATACTATAGAGATACAAATTAAATAAACGTTTTTTCAGATACAGTAAGTTTATTTACCATGTATACATTTATTTAACATATTTTGTTGTTTTATTAACATTAATGACACATATAGGCTAAGGTCCCTTTAAGACCGAATCCATGGATACTGACACATGTCCTGTTTTCACCCATGTTTACGTCCACTTAAACCATAACCGACTGTATTTACGTAAGATACTCCACACGATGGACATTTTGACAACTATGTGTGCATTTGACCATTCAGGCTCAAGGAGAACTGATCGCGCGCTGTCTGAGAGAACTGGGATCGCGCGCAAGAAAGAGAGAGAGCGCGCGCATGCGAGAGAGAGCGCTTCTGGTCTGTGTCATTCAGCGCGATTCCGCCTATCCCGCCTTCACTAATCGATAACGAATTGTGATTGAAAGCATACAGTTCGCAATGTGTGGGTTGTCATCATTAATTTGAAGTATTTCCACTCCCTTGAGGCTGACATCGTTTCTGCTGCTGCCGCCGGTGTATCTCTGTAAACGGAAAATTCTGTCAGTTGCGTCACGTGAGGTATTGGTCTTTGGTATCGGGTGTATTTTTAAGAGTACAAGTACATGAGCTTGGTATCGGTTCCATACCGATATCCCTAAAAATGTTTTACTGTCCCTTTTGATCAATTGCATGCATTCTTGCTGAAAAAAAAAAAAAAAAAAAAAAATTTTATATATATATATACATACTGACCCCAAACTGCTGGCTAGTTAATTCTTATTCAATTCTTGCTTTATCCGATTTGTATAATCTAAATTATTTTATCGCTATGATTTTGTCAGGTGCATTCTGAATACAACAGACGGATTCAGAACGCAGATAGGCTGGAGACACACATCATACAGGGCCGTCTGCAAGCTGCTGCAAAAGAGGAGCATGATCACAACAAAATCATGGAAGAAGTGGGTGAGGCCTACCATCAGCTGGGTCTTCCCCCAGGTACATTTCTCTAGTTCTGTTTATTTAAACAAACCATTATTTTTACTATCCACAGTCTGTCAGTCAGTTAGTTAAAGCTGGAATACACTACATGACTTTAAAATCTGAACAGATTTTAAAACAATAGGCATCATACACTTGCTGACTTTGTAAATGGTTACAGAGAAAAACTGGGCATCATACACTAAACTACTGAGGATCATACACTTCCAGACTTTCAAATCGTTCTGAACCTGACATACACTCTATTGTTGGGGAAAAAAATCTGAGCAAAAGTTGTGTACTGTATTCCAGCTTTTAGTAGCATAAGTAGTCTTATGATACGAAAACTCATGTAAACAGAGCAATCCTCTATGTCTCCAAAGTTAAATCAGCTTTCAAGTGGTGTGTGGACAGCGAGCTTCTCAGGAGCAACAACTTGATTTGTCCACTGGATTATACAACAGTCCACACTCCAGTTGTTAAAATCCCAAAAGGTAATGTTTCACCGACCTATAAAGTGAAAACATAAACAGTCAGATCACGTATCATAATACTGTAATTTTCTCATTTGTTACAGGCAAGTTCACTCCAGGCTTTGCCCAGCCAACTATCTCCTATAATATGCGCATCAGCACAGAACCACAGGATGATGGTTACACTCCTCTCCCCCCACCCGCACATACGGCCCAGAGCCTGCTGGAACAATCACTTACACTCCCTTCCTCTCCAGAGTCCAGCTCCATCAAGGGCACTGAGGTTTTCCTATAAATATTATTCTGTTTTTGTCATGTCAAAGGGAGTAGAATGACCTCTATATGGTTTGCTACGTCATCACCTTCTTTAAAAGACCCCAAATAACACGACAAACAATGTTAATGCTAATTCACATATACGTAGATATAACAAGCTATGCACCTAGACACTACTATTTTGTTTATAACTATTTTGCTTGTAATTTTAACATTACACATTATTTTAAAAAATAAATGGAATTTTTGTATTTTAATACTATAAATATTATGGTAACACTTTAAAGAAAGGTTTCATTGGTTAACGTTATTTAACTACATTAGTTAACATGAACTAAAATGAACAATACTTCTGCAGCATTTATTAATCTTACTTAATGTTAATCTCAACATTTACTACCACATTTTTAAAATCCAAAGTTATATCTATTAACAATGTGCTGTGAACTAACAGGAAAACATTTTTTAACTAACAGTATCAAAGGTTAATAAATGCTGTAAAAATTCATTGTTGTTAGTTAATTTATTAACAAATGTTAACAATTGAGACCCTATTGTAAAGTCTTACTAATATTAAAGATATTAAATATACTATATTATTTTAAATTATTTTGTCACTGCAGGATCATATAAAATGAACTACAGGCAAGAAAGTGATTGAAAAAGGAAGAAACAGTGCCCATTCATACCAAATTAAATGTGTTCCCTTATACATTCAAATACATTTTTAAATTATCCTAAAATCCTGATGTTAATTTTAAAAAAAAAGTATTATTATTTGTTTTTCCCATTTTTCAACTCAAAAGCTAGGTGTGGAGCATAAGGCCTCTTGGATGGAGAAGCCCAGTGCACTGAGTCGGGCAGAAGACAGGGCTTCACTGCAGCAGCACAAAGACAGACATAAGTTCCTGCGCAACCCTCGCTTCCTGCTCCCAAATGCTCAGCGTGGGGGAAAGTCTCTAATCATACCAGGGAAGAGGCTGGAGAATGTGGGAAAGGGCAGGAAAAAGACTGGCAAAGAGAGGTGGGATGCTGCTTTTGATTTTAATGTGTGTTCTTTAATGTGTTCTTTTAATGTGTGTTAATGTTTTTACTTCACCCCCCCCCCCCCCCCCCAAATAGAAAGATGTATATTAATTATATATATACAAATATCTTGATTTTTAGTTGTTTTTTAAGTTTATTTTCATACTTTTTTTGTCTTATTTTAAATAATTTTAAGTCATCTTGAGGCCCCCTAGTAGGCCACCTGCTTGAGAACCACTTTCTTACAGAAACACTCGATAATGAAATGTTTGATGTATGATTTTTATAATCTTCAATAATTAGTTTTATTAATTTAATTTAATTTAATTTCACAACAGCTTTGATTCAATACTATCCTATCAAATTGGTTGACTTAATGGCTTGTCTTTTAATCCCTGAAAAGCTTGTTATTGCATTGTTTGCATTTTGGACAGCTTTATTCAACCATTAGTGCCACAATATTTGTGCAGCTTAGGTAGGGGAAATATGATACACATGAGCACTCAGGATACACATCACACTCTATTGTCTGCCATATAAATGCTGCCTTGTATGTTTTGTGATATATTTTTTGATGGCTTATGTAGACATCTGACAAACACAACACGATATTGCAAACCAGTAATATTAGTAATATTACCAGCCATGCAGCCTTAATAGCTTTATTTATCATCCTTTATTGACCTTATTGTCTCCAAGCACACATCAGCATGCCAGGTGGTGGTAATCAGAGAGAGCACTGAAGACTGGATTACAAATGAATCACTCCTCTGTCTGTTTCACTTGTCTGGCCCAACTGGAATGTTTCTGGCCATTTAAATAAGGTTTTTCCCTTCACAGCAGCAAAAAGAATCACAAGACTATCAAAATGCCTCAGCTGACTCTTTCAGCATTTTAAGTCAATGAGCTCTGTGCAGTTCCTGTTTTCTGCTTCTTGGCAGTCAACAATAGAACAAAAGACCCTGTTTGAATGAGATATTTCATAGCTGGGCAGTTGACACAAGATTTTAATTAAATATTTATGACCGTAGTGTATCTTTTAGGTTCTGTGACTGGTCACCATTTTTAAACACCCTTTTTGCTTGTTTGTTTTTAAATTACCCTGTGGTGTGACAATTTCTAAGGGCACAAATGTATTGTCAGTAATTATCCATTAATATGAGGATGCAATATCAGTGTAATGATGGATCAACAGAGTGGGCATCCATTTGCAGCTTTTATTAAGAACAGTATCAACAAGGCAAGGGCAAAGGCAGGGACGTAAACAGGGACAGGCAATGATCGAGGCAGGCAGCAGACAAACAGAGTCAGGATACAGGCAAGGATCAGGGCAGGCAGCAAACAAACAGTCCAATAAACAGGTGAGGGTCAGGGCAGGCAGTAGAGAATCACAGAGGGTAAACAGCCCAATCGGCAACAGTAATAAAAATCCACAGAAAACACTCAGAAATGATCACCGGGGCAAATCAAGACTTCACTGTGTGTCTGTGTATGTGTATGTGTGCGCGTGTGCGCGCTGCTTAGTGTGAGAGTGATGTGGTGCAGGTATGTGCACAATCAGTCCCAGGAATGAGGGCCTATGGGAAACGTTGTCTGAATGATAAAAGGTCAATATTCCGGTGAAGGCTCCCTCCGGTGGTGCGGGGGAGGAAGTGCGGCATAATCAGCATAATATGTATAAAAAAAATTAACAATTGTTGCTTACTGCACATAAAATGATTGACACTTATGGGACAAAACTGTTACATTCTGGAATTTCTTTAGAGTATTGACTTAATAATCAAGGCATTTCAGTTTAGGATACATAGTAGGACTATTCTGTTTATTTAATTGTGTATTAGCTTAAAAGGATAGTTATCCCATGATTTACACTCTCTCAAGCCATCCTACGTGTATATGACTATCTTCTTTCAGACTAACACAATCAGAGATATATTTAAAAATATCTTGGTTCATCCAAGCTTTATAATGGTAGTGAATGGGGGGCACGATTTTGAAGCCCAAAAAATGCATCCATCCATCATAATAAAATAATCTATACAGCTCCAGGGGGTTAATAAAGGCCTTCTGAAGCTAAGCGATGGGTTTTTGTAAGAAAAATATCCATATTTAAACCTTTATAAACCAAAATAACTAGCTTCCGGCAGATGGCCGTACACATCGATTTGCGGCAGTAGAAGATAGTCATATACACCTAGGATTGCTTGAGGGTGAGTAAATCATGGGATAATTTTCATTTTTGGGTGAACTATCCCTTTAATGTAAGCTCAAATTGTGTTCACAAAATTCCCCTTTCTATCTTTTAATATAAGTCCTGAGGGTCCCGCTCCCATCTTTACTGCAAATCCACCTGTGATCTTCTTCACTGACTACAGAGTAGGACAAGTCTATGAGGTATAAAAGCACCTTATATTTCATTTATTTTGGTCCATTTGAATGAATAATTGTCTGGATTCCACATTGTAAACATGTTTTCACTGTATACTGCATGTTTTTTACTGTTTACTACATGACTCCTACTGTAAATGCTCTTTAGATTTTCCCTACTGAATGGTTTCCAGTTTGGTATATTTTCAGTTCTTAATAGTGCCTTCTGTTTTCTGTAGACTGCGGTGGAACTCAAAAACATGACTGCGACCAGCCGTCACATTCGAATGATTCCTCCAACCTCCCCACACTTCTCTGTTGGTTTGGGTGAGTCTCAAAAAAGTACCTGCTGACCTCATGAAAGACTCATTTATGTTAGCAGAAGGTTTCCATTGAATCTGTTAGACGTCTTGTAGCAGTGCTAGAGGAAATAGAGGAATTTTCTAAAAAAAATTACTTTGGTATTTACCCTACAGCTTCAGGTGGCAGAATAGTAAAACAGTGACATATACTGTTAAAAATGTGAAAAATTACTGCCATACCTAATGTGATTTGAGCTTTTTTGGCATCAAGATAAGAAATATTATAACAAAGCTTTATGTTCAACAGGCAGATTCCCTGGTGAGGGAGGGATTGTCGCTCCTGGAATGAGCTGTCAGTATATGGTGCGTTTTGCTCCAGACTCTCTGGCTGACTATGAGGACGCTCTGGTTGTGGAGACGCAGTTGCCGTATCCTCTCATTATACCGATAGAGGCCCGAAGACCCCCTCCAATACTCACTTGTGAGTCAAAAAACTCTTTTAACATGTAGATCTTAAGGAGATAGTTCACCCAAAATTTTTTTGTTTGGACCCAAATTACTTTCAAAGTATCTTCATCTGTTATTGATCAGTAAAAAAGGATTAAAAATGGAATCATTGTCTCTCCACTTTTCATGTGCCAGTGCCTGCTGTCATAGACTGTGGTTACTGCCTGGCGGGAGGGGTGAAGTTTATGGAGGTGTTATGTCGGAATGAAGGACTGAGTGCTGGAACATTCTGTGTAATGCCTAAGAAACAGTGGCCTGCCTCAAGCCTCAGGGTAAGCAAGCAAATGTCGACATGAAAACTCATTCAGTTCATAGTTTTAATTCCTTTCTTTGACAGTATTATTATTTATAGCTTCCAGTAAATCTCATATTTCCTATTATGGTATATACAGTAGGAAAAAGTATTGCAAACCCAGTTTTAGCTGTACATTTTAACTTGAATACAAACAATGGCTTAAAGTCAGAATGAAATAAAAGTTCACTCTATCTGTTGCATGTTACTGATCTACATTGTTTTAATTTTTTGAGCTCATAATTTTTAATCAAAATGTCATAACTTGATCTTCCCGTAAAAAGACAGACTTATCTCTTGTGACATATGTCGGACTTCTCTAATCATTTTGTCCATTTAAACCCTGTCTCGTTTTTACAATCAGGGCTTGACATTAAAGGATTAGATCACTTTCAAATGAAAATGATCATTAAAGCTTTACTCACCCTCAAGCCATCCTAGGTTTATATGACTTTCTTCTTTCTGATGAACACAATCAGAGATATTTTAATAAATATCCTGACCATATAATGGCAGTGAACAGGGGTCACGAGTATGAGCTGAAGAAAGTGCTTCCATCCACATCCATACATCATAAACGTACTCCACATGGCTCCAGGTTTTAATAAAGGCCTTCTGAAGCGAAGCGATGCGTTTGTGTAAAAAAAGATCCATATTTAACAAGTTATGAAGTAAAAGTTATGAAGTTATCTAGCTTCCGCCAGACCGGCTACCTTATTCAATGTACGAAGAAAGTGTTAAACTTTTTCAGTTCAAAAAGCTTACGCTACATCCTACACCTTCCAGTTTTACAATGTTTTTCTTAGGGGTGCGAAAACGTCGACCAGATGGGTCTGTCTCCATCCAGTCAACAACCGATGGATAGGACCAAGACTCTGCCCTACATTTTTTTTCTTTTCCGATAATTTGTTTCACTTGAATGTACGTCACAATATAGAATAAAGGACTTGTCTCTGTCTGTTACATTGTGACTTTAACCTTGATTGCTTTTGATCTGTCTTGGTATATTGTTAAACATCCTGAGAAGTAATTTTAATCATTTTTTCTCAGTCTGCAGTGAAGTCTACTTTTGCAGAACAGCCTCCCTTTGCCATCAGTCCTTCTATTTTTGGTCTTCTCCCTGGACAGGCCACTGTCATAGAGGTAAGATGTTACTGACTGAAGAGCACAGATTGTGATGCTGACAGCCAATCAACTCAAAAGCCAAGAAAACCTTATACAGTACATGCTAACCAGTTTCACACAAATTACCTAACTATCCTCTAGGAGATTCCACATTATCATATGTTCGTTTAATCTTCCTTTTAAAATATATGCAATTCTCTATTTTGATTTGATTGACAGCTCATACATTTGTGAAATAGTATAGCCACCCTGTACCCTCATTGTAACTTTTTAGTGACTGTAATTACGATTAAAAATAAATGCTTGTGGTTGACTGAACAGATTTCTATCACCTAAGAAACTTGCAAAGAAAGACACATTCTGAAAGGCTATGAATATGCTGATTTATGCTTATTATCATACCTTGTGAATACAGTAATTCATAAAGACTGATGTTGCTCAAAATGTTTGGATTTATCTCATTGTTTAGGTTGTGTTTTACCCCACAACTGCTGAGATCATTTCTCAGGACTTCACCATTGTCTGTGACAACTGTCAAGTGAAGGACATCACCCTCCAAGGTAAGGAGTCAATTCAACCAAACTTAATTATGTAAATATGTTAGTAACTTCTTCTCTGAGATTTGAGACCATGTCTACATTCGACAATGGCGTTTTCATTTTAAAACTCTCTGCATTTTCAAGCCTTTTCCAAAAGTTTCTCGTTTATACTGAAATGCTTAAATCATCTTACTGCTATTCTTCTGGCACAATCATTTTATTAGCAAAATATCCCACCACTTTCTGGTGTGCCCAGGTCGCACTCAAAATCGCTATTCTATGTACACTCTTAAATATAGGTTCTTTATTTGCATCTTTTATTGGTTCAATGAAGGACTTTTAACATCCATGGAACCATTCCCTTCTAAAAATGGCTCTTTATAGTGGGAAAAGGGATTTAGATTATTCAAAAGTTCTTTACACTAAGAAAAAAATGGTTTCACTGAAAGTTGGTTTCACTTCTTTCACTGAAAGGTTCTTTTCAGAACCAAAAATGGACATCACTGCAAAAACCCCCTTTTGGAACCTATCATTTTTAAGAGTGTATGGTCTAAAACGCAATTGCCCTCATGTTTTGCCCTCATCAAGACAAAAACTTTGGTAACACTTTAGTATAGGGAACACATGTAAACTATTAATTATGACTATTATGACTTTTCCCTCGATAAAATCCTAATTTACTGCTTATTAATAGTTAGTAAGGTAGTTGTTAAGTTTAGGTATTGGGTAGGATTAAGAATGTAGAATAAGGTCATGCAGAATAAGGCATTAATATGTGCTTAATAAGTACTAATAAATAGCCAATATTCTAGTAATATGCATGCTCATAAGCAACTGATAAAAGTTAAAAGACCCTTAAATAAAGTGTTACCTAAACTTTTTAGTGTGGATGGAAGGCCAAAATATAGAGTTTTTTTTTTTTTTTTTATATATATCTAGATTAATGTAGACGTAGACTAACACAAAACCCTCCAAAAATATATATGTGTACATGTTTCAATAAATGTTCTCAGGCACAGGTCAGCTGGTCACTGTGGAGCTGGTTTCAGTATCAGGCGGAGAGGATCAGCCTGAATTTGGGGAGTTGTGTGATATCACAGCTGACCATTTTGTCAGATTTAACCCAACCAATCCACATTCCACCTTGCAGAAGAAGGTGGTCGTAAAAAACAACGCGTGAGCTCCCTGCACACATCTACTGTATATACAGTAGATACTTAATAGTATGTATATGAATCATTATTTTGCTTCTCTGTAGACACTTGGAGCTCCCATACCACTGGCAGATAAGGAAGCCCAACCTTCAATGTTTGTTGCCTGGAGAGGCTCTAAACCCTTCCAGCATTCAGCATCATCTTGATACAGACAGTGTGTTCAGCATCAGTCCAGTTATGGGCATCCTGACCCCTGCACAGGAACATGAGTTCCTGCTTACATACTGTCCCAAGGATGTACGTATGTGCACTCACACATATAAATGCACTTAGGGCTGGTTTACACAGAATGCGTTTTTGCTGTTAAAAATGCGAGACACAGGTCAGTGGAGCATTTTTTAAAACTTCTTTTACCTTGAGCACCGTTTTCAGACACAAGCGCAACAGTTAAAGACGTCCATCTAGTGTGTGTTTACATTGAAAAATAATGGAAAAGTACGCATTCTGTGTGAATGGCCCCTTATACACATGTGAACATCTGTACATTTCTCTGAACACTTATTTTCTCTCTGTCTCAGCTGAAAGAGTACCACACTGTCTGCCACTTGGTGATCATGGATGTTCCTAATCCACCCAGAATCGGTGATAATGGGTGAAATGAACTGATATTTGAATTTAAAATTCATTTAACATAAATGTAAGATTTTTCAGTCAATAAGCACATGCCATGTAGAAACTTATATTTGCTGATTTGCAGGACATGTCTCGACACAGCTCTCCAAGTAAATGATGTGACCGTTTTAGAGGTTGAAGTGAAAGGTTCTGCTGAGCCGTATAAGATCCTGCTTGAGCCGTATGCTGTTTTAATACCAGGGGAAACATACATACACAACACAATCCGCAGGACATTCAAGGTAGTGCTGAGTCTAGAGGTCAAAATGACTCCTTTTCTTAATTTACTAATTTACTACATGCTTTTATATTTTGTGTGTTTCAGATGTGGAATCACAGCAAATCAGTCATTCACTTTGAATGGGAGCGTATTGTTGACTGTCACGTCATTGAAGTGGAGCCCTCAACAGGAGAAATAGGTCAGAGCATTGCAGTGTGTCAGTGAATTAATGTATGAACAAACAGATATACATTACCATTCAAAAATTTGGGGTTTGTAAGATTTTTTTTTTTTTTTTTTTTTGAAGGAAATTGATTATTAAGCAAGGATTCATTAAACTTATCAAAAGTGACAATAAAGACTTGTTTCTTGAGCACCAAAATCAGCATATTAGAATGATTTCTGAAGGATCAACACTAAAGATGTTTGCCAAAATGGCTGCAGCCGTCACAGGAATAAATTACAGTTTAAAATGCTTATTTTAAAATGTAATAATATTTCACAATATTACTGTTTTTACTGTTTTTACATATAAATGCAGCCTTGATGAGCATAAGAGACATCTTTTAAAAAACAAAAAATCTTACAGAGCCCAAACTTAGAGGACAAGTATACAAAAAGAGAGTATAAATCTATTAATTAATAAACAAACAAACAGAATGTATTCTAACATGACACACAGTAATAAGCTGAACCTGTTGCTTGCTTACAGAGATAAATGAGTGTTTTGACATGGAGCTGGTTCTGACTGGAAGGAATCCTGGTCATTTTACCTCCACCCTGCAGTGTCACATTCAGCACCATCCTAAAACTGTAGGACTGGCCATTGAGGTCACATTTAAGGTCAGAAGTGTTTGAATCCCTTTTCCCTTTACTGATTTATACTCAGTACGCTGTGTGAAGGCCACCACAAATGTTCTCCTTAGGAAATTATGTCTTACAATTTAATTCACATGCAGTATTTTTAATATTGTGCCACAGGGTCCGCATTGCTCAGTGAATGTGCCCAGTCTGGATTTTGGTTTGCTGGAAATGGGAAATGAGAGCACCTCTACCATCCATATTACCAACAACAGCCTGGTAGATGCCCCCTGGAGCCTAGAAGAACTGTCCCACACACAGCCACCCATCAAGGGACTGGTACAACACCATATTTACACCTCTTAGAAATTAAGTCTAGGGTTTTAACAAAGCCAAATAATAATAATAATAAATAAACTTATACATAAAATAAAATATATAATAAAATACAGTAAAAAAAAGTATGTGAACCACTTGCAGAATCTGTGAAAGTGTTAATAAATTTAACAAAATAAGGGAGATAATACAAAATGCATGTTATTTTTTATTTAGTACTCTTCTGAGTAAGATATTTTACATAAAAGATGTTTATATATAATCCACAAGACAAAAAAAAAACTGAATTTATTAAAATAACCCCATTCATAAGTATGTGAACCTTTGATTCTTAATACTGTGTGTGGTTACCTAAATGATCTACGACTGTTTGTTTTTTATGTGATGGTTGTTCATGAGTCCCTTGTTTGTCCTGAGCAGTTAAACTGAGCTCTGTTCTTCAGAAAAATCCTCCAGGTCCTAAAGATTCTTCAGTTTTCCACCATCTTTTGCATATTTGAACCCTTTACAGCAGTCACTTAATGACTTTGAGATCCATATTTTCACACTGAGGACAACTGAGGGACTCAAACACAACTATTAAAAAACATTTGGAATTTGAAGATCAAGGTAAATTGTATTTAATTTGTCTTCCAGGAAACATGCAAGTATCTTCTGTTGCTTCCGAAGGGCAGTACTAAATGAAAAAAAAATGATATTCAAATAAGAAAAATTTGGACCTCTTCATCCTGTTGAAAAGTTTTCACCCCCCGACTTAATGCATCGTGTTTCCTTCTGGAGCATCAGTGAATGTTTAAACCTTTTTTAAAAGTCCCTCAGTTGTCCTCCATGTGAAAAAATCTCAAAATCTCAAAATCATTCAGTCATTGTTGTAAAGGGTTCAAATATGTAAAAGATGCTGGAAAACTGAAGAATTTTTGGGATTTTTTCTGAAGAACAGAGTTCAGTTTAACTGCTCAGAATAAACAAGAGACTCATGAAGAACCATCACACAACAAAACAGTCGTAGATCATCCAGGTAACCACACACAGTATTAAGAATCAGTGGTTCACAAACTTTTGAACTGGGTCATTTATATAAATTCAGCTATTTTTTTTGTCTTATGGATTATATGTAAACATCTTTTATGTAAAATATCTTTCTCAGGAGAGTACTAAATAAAAAATAACATGCATTTTGTATGATCTCTCTTATTTTGTTAAAATTTTGCACATTTTCACAGATTCTGCAAGTGGTTCACATACTTTTTCTTGCAACTGTATTTACATATGATTTTATAAAATTATAATTATATAATATTACTTTGTAAAATAACTGTAAAAAGGTATATATATATATACAATAATAATAATAATAATAATATGTATTTGTAAAATCAATATAAAAGGATATAATAATAATTATATTCATAAAAAATATCAAGGTTTTTATTTGGTTTGCATGCTATATAACAAAATATATCAAAAAGTTTTTGTGTCTTCTTTTTTTGCATGTGTGATTAGGTGTATATCAATCCAAATAAAGGTGTGCTGCCTCCGCTGGCATCCTGTAGTGTGGATGTGGTCTTCAGAGCCCTGTACTGTCTTTGTTTTGAGTCAGTCCTACTGCTTTCTGTGCTCAACGGCACTGGATGGTGAGGAAATGAGTCACATCATTTATTGTATTGTGCAGATGTCAGTAAGAACTAGAAGAAGAGAAAACTACTTAAATGTTACCTAATGTTATTATTACTCTTTTGTCACATATTTGAGTGAAGGTGTGCATTTGTATTTGTCTTCAGTCACCTCTCTGTACGGGCGGTCGTCCAGTCTCCTCAGGTGTGCTTGCTGAGCTGCGAGCTGGTGTTTGCTGATCTGTATGTAGGTGTTCCACAGACAGGCAGCGTTACCCTGTTTAACCAAACACTACTGCCAGCCCACTTCACCTGGAGCAAGGTGAGGAAGTGGCAGTTTATGTAATGTGTTTATCTCAAGATATTTTTATCTTGTTTAAAATACCCAAGCCAGTTTTACTAGTTTGGAAAGAACATGATGAAATAATATTGAACCATAATGTGGTCATACTTACTGAATATTAAGGGCCCTCAGTAATTTTTTCTTCATTACACACATTTTACACATAAAAACATCTATAAATCTTTATAAAAATAAGTTTAAAGATCATATAAAGTCACATGACACTACTTGTATCAGTAGTCTAATAAAACCAAGGTGGCAGACATGTTGATTTTCACAATTTTCGCTCATGGAATAAACAAATCATGTCTGTAAAAAAGTAATGTTATGCAAATTTATTTTTGCATAATTTTTAATTCACTAGGTCCAGTCTTGGAATGTCTGTCAACCAATCAGAAAAATTCAGCTGGTATAATGTTTTGATATAGTACAGTTTGGACCAAATAATATAAATCTCTTTTTTAGGCATTCTCAATGTTTTCTCTCCCTCTCAGCTCCAAGGTGCACAAGCTCATCTCTGCTCTGCAAACTTCAGCCCCTCTGCAGGCACTTTGGAGCCCAATGCCAAAACAGAAGTCACTGTATCGTTCACCGCCCACACTGTTGTACGTACTGCTACTGTAATACTCTAACACCCACAGCTTGTAAACTAAACATTTGATGAAATTCAAGCTGCAGTACAACATATTGTTCCCCACATTATTGTAAATGTGTTTTGTTTTTTTCTTCTTCATGTTTTTAGGAGGAATTGACTGAAGTGGCTGCGGTTTGTGAAGTAAAAGGAATGGAGAGTCCATTATTACTGGGCTTTTCTTCTAAAGCCAACCCTCTCAGAGTGTCCTACTCACTGCCTTCTGACTGGTAAAGACCTTATATTCACATTTCTCGGTTAGTCTTTTTTTTTTTTTTTTTTAGCTTTTTAAAAAAATAAATCAAAGCATTGCTTCAACCTTATTGTGTTCTTCACTATTACATATTTAGTATTAATTCAAGTGATGACAATCACCAACCAATCACACTGGACTTTACTGAGCATAAGCCAGTCATCATTGGCAGATCAGTCAAACGGCAGTTGCTGATAAATAATCACACTGCTATACCTGCTCCGTTCACTGTCGAGGCAGAGTACTTTACTGGATACTGTCCTTCACAATTGGATGAAAACTCTGAAAGGTACAGTGCATAACTTCATTCTGCTTAATTGTTTTGTTTCAATACAATACAATACAATGTTTGGGGTCGATAAGATTTTTTTATATTTTTGAAAGAAGTCTCTTATTCTCACCGAGGCTGCATTTATTGTTATATTGTGAAATAATATTAAAAAAAAAAAAAAAAAAAATTGTAATATATTTTAAAATATAATTTATTCCTGTGATGAAAAAGCTGAATTTTCAGCATCATTACTCCTGTCTTCAGTATTACAGGATCCTTCAGAAATCATTCTAATATGCTGATTTGGTGCTCAGGAAACATTTCTTATTATTATCAATATAGAAAACAGTTGTGTTAACAGTTTTGTAAAAACCATGATTTCTTTAATGAATAGGAAGTTCAAAAGAACTATTTATTTGAAATTGTAACATTTCAAATATTGTATAACATTATATATAATTTTTAATGATTTATCAATTAAGTTTAAATGATATTTGAGAGTCATTATTTTTATTATTTGGACTTTTCATTCAGAAGCAGTGCACCTCTGCACTCCGTCCAGGCCAAAAAAATACAGCAGAAAGCATATGATGGTCAGTGCAACTTAATCCTTTCCGTTCTTCAGTATTAGAGAAAGTGAAACACCAAAGTCAAAAATATATTTTCTTTGCTTTCAGAATTTGTAAACTGTCTGCTTTCCCATGGAAGAGGTGCAGCGTTCTTTGTTAAACCAAACAGGGGAATGCTCGGCCCATTTGAGAGTCAAACCATCAATATCACTGCTTTCACCAATATGTGGGGAGATTATCAGGACAATCTTATATGCAAGGTATGTATTTCACAAAACAATCAAGTATTTTGCCTTTCTCAAATCAAACAGGTGAGTTACAATTAATTCTTGTGAATTTATGACATTTTCTTAGGTTGGAGATCTAGATCCAACTCCCATTCCTATCCAGATGTCTGTGAAGGGCTGCCCTATTTACTTTCAGATGATTGGACCACAGCCTGACAATCAGAACCAGGGTCCAATTATACGGTCAGTGTTCTTACAGGATACTTTAGATGTTGCAGGTTACATGCAAAGATTATTCCTTGATTTTTATGATTGACAGATTTGGAAGCCATGTTTCTGGAGGAGACACTGTGTCACGCTCTTTACGGCTCATTAACACTAGTCCATTTGGTTAGTTGTTCACCACATCAAGTTTGCAAATGCTTCTCATTCTCATGTCTAATTGTTAACTTTTATTTCAAAACTGCCTATTTTCTGAAACCTCTTAGATATCCGTTTGGATTGGGTGACCTACAACTTGGAGGCTGGCGATAGTAAGTTGATAGATCTCTTGGTTGCATGTGGTGAGCCGTTTCCTCTGAAGGATGCAGATGGGAATGAGGTTGTTGGAAGGCTGGACTCATCCGTCATGTTCCCGCCCACATGGGATGACAGCAACACCCCTAGCAGAGAAGGAACAAGCTCGACATTCATGACCAAATCTGTGAGTCTAGCCTTAGTTTGCATGTCAACATCCCAAAACAGATTGTTCTGGTGCAGCCTCACTGCACAAACCAAAAAGTGCATTTTCAATTCACTTATTGAAACATTTTTCTTCTGTTTTATAGGATGATTTTGGAGAGAGTGAGGAAGAATGTGATGGAGAGGAAGGCAGTGGGGCTTCTGTGTCTCTGGCTCCAGTGAAGAAGCTGTTCTCTGTGTTTCTGAAGCCTCATGAAGGGAATGTCTCTGACTACCCATACTGCATCACTCCACAGCAAACTGTAGGTTATGGGGATCAGCACTGTTCCAGGTCTTCATTAGAATGTGTTTTATTTATCTGAATGTAGAACCTTAATAACTAAAAGCTAAAGTTTGTGAACAAACTTTGATGTTGGCTTGAGAAAGCCTGAATGGGCAGCCTGAGTCAAAAGAGCCAACGCACATGTCTGTTCGGTGTTCTGGAGCTAGATCCGCCACAAAAATAAATAAATAAATACATTTTAAAAATCTTGTATTTAGTTCTGTAACAAACCTTTTTTTTATTATTTTTTTTATTTCATCTGTCAATTATTGTCTGATTAGTCAATTATAGTGCCTTACCAGTATAAGCTTAGTTAACCTGCTAATAAATAATAACTGTAATTTTGTTTTTAATCTTTAAAGGTTTTATACGATTTACAAATAAATAAATCTCAACATGAAACAATAATGTGCCAATAATTAAAAGGGCATTTATCAGTAATATATCAGTAATACAAATATGTATGCTGCTTTCACAGTCACTGTTACATTATATTTTACATACATTTAATATATGCTTTAATACAGGTAGTTCCAGCAGGGGGCAGTAGCACCATTCACATGTCTTTCACTCCTCTGATCCTGTCATGTTCAGCCAATCAAAGATGTTTGGGTTATGCTTTGGGTTTCATGACTCTGGACTCTAAGGTATGTGAGTGTGTGAAATAAAAACCATACGTTTTACATTACTGATAATATCATACAGTACCCATGTTATTCATCTTGTAGCTTGCATCACTGACTCCAGGCAAAGTAGAGAGAGCCCAGGGCTATGAACTAGAACCTCTAAGGCTGGACATGCAGGCGAATGTTAAACCTGCTATGTGAGTAGCAGATGTGTATATTTAATACTTTACATAATAGAACAGAACACTGGTAACCACTGTGTGTGTGTAGTTTGTCAGTGCAGATGGCAGAGGATTCAGAGGTACTGGAATTCACTGCAGCTGCTAGTGATACACTAGAGGGAACATCTCACACACAGGTGCAGTTAATAACAATATGTATCCAAATGAAAAATAAGCAAGTTAATTATGACAGTGCCTGTTGGTGGTGTGAGGGTTTAGCTAGACATTTTTGTCTTTCCATTTTTTAAGAGTAGAAGGAATCCATGATCATTCGGACGTTCCAGCTGAAGAACAATACCGATATGGCCTTGAGTTTCAGACTGAGTACACCCCCCCCATTCTCAGTGCTGCGGCACCGACAGACACATAAACTGATCAGCAGCTCACCCTCTCACAGACACACACAAGGACTCTCTGGGCCAGGAGACGAGCAAACATCACTTCTGTTACAGCCTAAACACATCGTGCAGGTCTGTGCAAACATACATATTTGAATATATTTACTTACTGTATAGTAGGTACTATGTTTGGATTTAAACTGTGCAACTGTGACCTATGGTGTCAGTTGCGTCACTTCACCGCCATTCAAAACTACTCTCTAGTTTCCTCATGGGATTGTAAAGTGTCCATCGATGCGCATTTCAGAATCTTGGCAGAAGTAGTGGGTAATCTGGGTACTTTTTGCCTGCTGTTTTTTCAAATAGTTTTGTTGGTGTATTGTTTTTTGCATACTATATAGTAAGGAAGTATAAGATTTCGAAAACACCAATTGTGTTTCTGCTCATTTAGCACCATATTTACAGGTGCTAAATCCCTCAACATTTGTCAGTCTGATCCAGAAATGGTTTCAGTGATCTTTTTAATTTGCAGGTTAAGGTGGCTTTCCATAATTCAGCTTCGCTTCTGACCTGTCTGAATGAACCATGTGAGGAATCAGATGCTCAGCTCTCTGCTACCCTTCTGTGCAGTGATGTTGGAGAAAGGACACTACAGTTTCAGCAAAGTTTGACCATTCAGTATAGCAATAACAGCATACAGGTCTCTACACAGGCTTAATTTGCTTCCTTTAAATATCTAAAATGATCCAATCTCAGAAAAAATGCACTTTGGGAGGTGCACATAGCTGGTATTAATGACAGAGCTGACATTATTCAAAGTTATCGCACCTGAAGATGGGTAGTAATATCCCCATCTCATCCCCATCTTGCCTTATTCAAACCAGCATTTACAGCGAAGAAGTAATTGTCAAATTTGGACTTTTCATTTTTTAACAATAATTAATAAATAAATAATATGAATGTATATAAATTAATAAAAATATGGTTAAATATTATTAAATATTATTATAGTTACATTTAAATCAATTACATTTTTTCCCTCTGAACTGGCCCCCAGACCCCATTTTGAAAACTGTTGATAATCTACACTACCGTTAGAAAGTTTGAGGTCAGTAGGATTTTAAAAAAAGAAATGTATACTTTTATTCAGCAAGGATACATTAAATTGATTAAATTGTGACAGTAAAGATATTTGTAATGTCACATACAATGCAAGATTTCTATTTTAAATAAATGCTGTTCTTTTGAAGCGCAAATGTTTTCAATATTGATAATAATAAGAAATGTTTCTTGACCAGCAAATCATCATATTAGAATAATTTCTAATTGAAGGATCATGAGACACTGAAGACTGGAGTAATGATGCTGAAAATTCAGCTTTGCGTCACAGGAATAAATTATATTTTTTACATAGATTCAAATAAAAAAACAGTTATTTTGAATTTTAATAATATTTCCACAATATTACCGATTTTACTGTATTGATCAAATAAATGCAGCCTTAGTGAGAATAAGAGACTACCATTAAAAATCCTACCGACCCCAAACTTTTAAACAATAGTGTACCAAGATAGTTATTAATTAGCAGAAAGGTTTCTTTAATGTCAAATTCATCTACAAGTAAACATGTTATAAATACTGTTGTCTGTTTGCACTGTTTCAGACAGTGTCCCTTCGTGCTCATCTGGCATTACCTACACTGCACCTGTCCAGTGCCACTGTGGATTTTGGCACCTGCTATGTTGGACAAACAACTGTCAAAGAGGTCTACCTCTACAACAGAGGTGGCTCCTGTAGCTACTGGACCGCACTTACAGGTAAAATGATTTGGCACTGGAGTGGAATGAACATGTACAGCATTTACTTTTCAGCATCATTACTGCATTCTTCAGTGTCACATGATCCTTTAGAAATCATTCTAATATGCTGTTGCATTAGCATTGACAAACAGATTGCACTTTTAAACCAGTCTTTTATCATGTGATCTTTAAAATCATGGTAATTACATTGTATCTAGTTAAGCTCATGTTTTGTTTTGTGTCTAGATGCTGAAGGTGATAATGAAGTGTTCAGGGTGAGTCCAGACTCTGGTGTGTTGAAACCTCTTGGGAATCCACCGTCCTGTAAACAGCTGTTACAGATCAGCTTTACTGCAAGGTACGGTATAGTCTGCCTTATCCTATACTCACAACCAATCACGTTTTTCAAAATACTTAATTGAAGAAATTGATATAATTATATAACTGTAATGGATGAAGTAATACCTCAGGTTTAGGTTGAGTTTGAAGTTCAAAGTTCAGAAATTCTCTATTATTTTTAACTGTATTTGTTTGATCAGATGCAGGCCAGTGAATTAATAAACATAATGCAGTCTTTCTTGAACTCTATACTAACAGTATTTTCTCCATAGTGAGCAGAAAGAGTTCAGGACAATCATCACAGTGCAGGGGGTTCTTGGAGAGATACCACTTGTTCTTAAAGTTATTGGAAGTGGATCATTTGATGAGAGTTTTGTATCTCCAATATCTGTCACCTGACAACACTGAATTCAACATATACGACCAGAAAACCCCCAAAAATATATCTTTCTTTCTGTATAGACATTCACGTTTGATTAGACACTGATCTCAGTATACATAAAATGTTGCATTTGTAAAATATTTATCCTTTTAATTATAAAAAAGATTAAAGATCTACATAAGAATATAACAAGCACATTTCAAATGGCCTAGTGTATGTTTGTGAATCAAGGATCAAAGGTCAATTTGTAGTTAAACAATGATTTTACACATTACCGTTCAAAAGTTTGGGGTCGGCAAGATTTTTAAATGCTTTTGAAATAAGTCTCTTATTCTCACCATTATTGCAATTATTTGATCAAAAATATAGTAAGAACAGTAATACTGTGAAATATTATTACAATTCAAAATAACTGTTTTCCATTTGAATATTTTTTTTGAATGTAATTCATTACTCCAGTCTTCAGTGTCACATGATCCTTCAGAAATCATTCTAATATGTTGATTTGCTGGTCAAAAAACATTTCATATTGTGATCAATTTTTAAAAAGTTGTGCTGCTTCATATTTTTGTGGAAACCGTGATACTTTTTCAGGATTCTTTGATGAATTCTGTAGGAATTTCAAAAGAACAGCATAAATGTATTATAAATGTCTTTACTGTCACTTTTGATCGTACTAACCCTAAAATTTAACGCTAGTGTACCCAGCTTTTGAAACACAAACTTTCATACATAACAAATCAATTTTATTCAAATAAATGAGATGCATTACAAATCTTTATTAATTACACCAGTCCTCAACACAGATTATTAAAAAACAAATTTCTCTATAATTCTGAGTTCTTCTGCTATATCCATATCAGAAGAAAAGACCATCAGATTAATGTCAAGATATTAAAGTTGTTGATCTGATAGACATGCCTGTATCTGTAGGAGCTATTTCCACATGTTATCACAGTTGAAATGCAAGGCACTTTAAAGAGAGATCTGAATGTTATCATTAACATTCTCAAAAGTAAGGCAAACTCCCACTGTGCGCTCTCTGCTTGTGTTCTACAGTTAAGTGTTCTAGCAGCTTGATTAAAAATAATTTGTGACTGTTAGTTTCTCTGCACATTATCAGGAGATTTGCATCTTGGGATTTTGCACTAGGGCTTTCATCACGGTCCAGGGTACTCGAAAACTGCAGCTGCTCCCATTCCAGTCCCAATGCACATGGACACCACGCCATACCCTCTACAACATAAAAACAAGGGATTGTAGGAAAAGGGAAAAAACATGGGAAAAGGGATTATAATCTTTTTTTATTGAAATTGTATAGTTAGGCTTGCATTACTGTATAAGGGCCGTATGATTTCCATGATGTGGAAAATGTGGACGCAATCACAAATATAGTCATAAAAATTGAATTTACTGTATAACGGGATTCAGGAGAATTAAAACAGAAAAACACAGAATTTGCGGGGGGAACAGGCTAGATGGAACAGGCTCATGAGTCCTCAACCCAATCTTCTTGCAATTACATCATTCTCTATAGAGCACAGCTGATTGGTTCCTGCTGTATTGGTAGCCAATGAGCTTGCTGCTCAACATTCAAATTCTTGCCTATTGTTTGCTGTAGCAGTTTGCAGCATGCTTTCAGAAACCCTCCACCTTCCAGCATAGCAGGTCTATTCCACCAAAACCAAACACATTAACATTGTCATACTCTTTACCATGCCAAACGCTCTTGAGAGTTGTCATGACAGAAATGTAATTTGGGAAAAAAACAAAACCCCTAGCACCCCTACTGTATGATGTTTTATGTCCATTTACCTCTTGCGTCTACGTTTGAGCTCATTGAGCAAAGTCACGACCTGTCGAGCACCAGTGCAGCCCAGTGGATGACCCAGAGCAATGGCCCCTCCATTAGGATTCACTTTCTCCATAGGAATGCCCAGCTTTTCCACACAATACACAGCCTAGAATAATTGTAAAAAGTTGCTGATATTAATAAAAGGAAAATACTTGAAAACCTGGGGGTAATACAAGAAAATGTATCAGTCACCTGACTGGCAAATGCTTCATTGATCTCAAACACATCAATATCATCCACAGTTAGCCCTGCACAAGCAAATAAAATAACACGGCTCATTTACAACCATTATTTTGGAAAAATGAAAATGGAAAATCTATTCCAATACATTTTTAAGCATGATTACTACTGGTATATAATGGCTCAAATGAGCGTAGAGAAACAGTAAGAGCAGCTGTACACTCACCAGCCTGGTTGAGGGCTTCTGGGATAGCATAAGCTGGGCCAATGCCCATTACGTCCGGTGGAACACCCACCACAGCGCTCGCCCTCAGCACCCCAAAAACAGGAAGTCCCATTTTCTCCACCGTAGATCTCCGCCCAATGAGCACTGCAGCAGCGCCATCACTCACCTGACTGGCATTACCTGCAATGGGAATGAAAGAACTAAGCTATGGAATTTAACGTCCAATTTAAAAAAAATTCAGTATGCACACCAGCTGTGGTGCTGCCGGTTTCCTTGAATGCTGGTCGCAGTTTGGCAAGGCCTTCTAAGGTAGTCCCAGGCCGGATCCCATCATCCTTTGTGACAGTAATGGTGCGTTCGGTGCCATTTTCCTCCACAAATTTAGTAGTGACTGGTGTGATTTCTTGATCAAATAAGCCTGTTTTCTGTGCCATGGCTGCCCTAGTGTTATAGAAGTCCACAAACTATTAGTACTTTAATAGAATTTTTTGCAGAATACTAACAACTAGCATCTGTAAACTATTCATAAATGTCATGGAAGCACCTACTTTTGTTGGGAACCGAGAGCAAAGGTGTCCTGCTTTTCCCTAGTGATGCCATATCTCTCAGCAACATTCTCTGAGGTTATTCTGAAAGGAAACATACAGAAAACTGAGAAAATAATGTTTATTTTAATGTAAAGATTGAAACACAGTATAAAAGAATAACATCTATACCCCATGGGAATGATGCAGTCTCTGGCTTTTTCATTGTCCATCAGTCGGGGGCTGATGTCTCCTGGGTTCCCCGGCGAACGAAGGGACATGCTCTCCACACTGCCATGAGAGAACAAGGAGAAAGAGATGAGCTATAAGATTTAGATTCAAGTAGCTTTATTGGCATGGTAAAAAGCTTTATATTGTCAAAGCATTGTTAAAAATAAATTACAGACATAAACTACCAGTCAAAAGTTTGGAATAATTAGGTTTTTTAATGTTTGTGAAAGAAGTCTCTTACGTATACTCACCAAGGCAGCAGAATTTATACTAATATGCTGAACTGCTGCTCAAGAAACATTTCTTATTATTATAAATCATGAAAACAGTTTTTGCTTCTTAATATTTGTTTGGAAACTGTGATACACTACTAATCAAAAGTTTGGGGTAAGAAAGTAAGTAAAAAGTAAGAAAAAGTTATTAATACTTTTATTCAGCAATGATGCATTAAATTGATTAAAAGTGATAGTAAAGGCATTTAAAATAATACAAAAGATTTTTTATTTTAAATCAAACATTTAAATTGTGTGCCACAATTTCCACAAAAATATTAAGCAGCAAATACTGTTTTCAACATTAATAATTATAAAAATATATTAATAATATTTGAGCACCAGTAATAATTGACAATAATTGAGCAGCAAATCAGCATTTCAGAATGATTTCCGTAGGCTCACGTGACACTGAATACTGAAGTAATGATCCAAATAGAAAACAGTTATTTTAAAATGTAGTAAGATTTCACAATATTATTATTTTCACTGTATTTAAAAATTAAATAAATGCAGCCTTAGTGAGCATAAGAGGACCCCCCTTTTGACTGGTAGCGTACTGTACAAATTTACACACAATTAAAAAAATACTGATAACAATAAACAAATATAAAAATAATAAGGAATAAGCAAAAACAGAACACAATGATTTGTTTTTATTATCGTACACATTGATTAATACTATAGTATATACTGAAATGAACAATAACAAATGTGGCATACTAACCCACATGCAAGTCCCAGGTCATACGAACCTCCTCTGATTCCACCTTAAAATGCAGGGGAAAAAACTTTTAAATCTGTAATCTTGTATTTATTCTGCAGCCCAAATCGTGCCATTTTAATACTTAAATCTAATTTTTACCTGCAACATTAAACAGTGCTTGTAGTCCAGAAGAGCACTGCCTGTTTACAGTGTAGACAGGTACAGACTCAGGAAAGCCGCTGAAAGGTGAATAAAGTCTTGTATTTTACTGCCAATTCATACGTTTAGGAATATCTCTATTTATTATCAATTCGTTGCTCATTTTACCTAAAAAAATGTGCGATTCGAGCCATAAGTGCACCTGCACCAGGTTGTAGCACATTACCTGAAAAACAGCAGTATGTGTACATGAATGTAAGTTACTCTTCATATATGATTGTCATTCATATAGTGTCATATAGGCTATGTTATAATGTTTTGCTCAGACTGGCTGTCATCTGACTTACCAACACAAACATCCCCTAGTAAAAAGGGTCGCAGTCCCACATCCTTAAGAACTGCACTCATCACAGCACTGAGCAGCTCATCTGGGGTAGTGTCCTAAAATATATAATTATATATATATATATATATATATATATATATATATATATATATATAGACAGACTTTAATAGAGAATGTAGTGAATGTCACTGTCAAGCAGTCATATTGACCAATATCCCACCTTAAAAGATCCTCTCTTTGCTCGACCGATGGCTGTTCGTAGCCCATGAACCACAACGATATCATTTGGATCAGCAACTGATGCGCTGCACTGCCTCATTCCCACACTTTTATTTGACGATAAATGTCCCGACAAAACCTGCACTCTGTGCATATTTAATGACGTAAATGTGGACACAAAAAAAATAAAAGAATAACCGTTTATTGAGATAAACACAGATGGTTAACAGTCACTGATGTATGAACTATGCTCTACATTTCTCATGATGTTTCCTGGTGAACCTTGCTTCTCTGGTCACACTGGTTATCATTGGCTAGTGCGTTCTGACGTCATCGTGTGGAATTATGGGGAATGAAGTACAAATGTGGAGTTCCTCAAACTTCCCTTAAAAATCACATAAATCAGGGTTTTAAACTGTTTCAACACGCCACAGATGTTTGACGTATTTTCTAACCTCATATAAAATTAATCTAAAATTAATCGAAGATAATATTGGAAACATCACATAAATGACAGTAATACTATAAAATAAATCTGCTGGAATAATTTAGTTTGACCTCCTGATTGATATGATCTACATCCACCTACTTTTACTGTCCATTTGTTGAAAAAAAAAACAAACAAAAACAAAAAAAGTTATTTTTTTAGTAGTTTCAGACCTGTCTCACTATTCTTATACCCATTTCGTTGACAGGCGTAAACGACGTTAACCACAGTCGGACGAGGGCGCCAGAATCTCACGCACACCCTCAGCCCTCTGTAGCACTCGCGTCATCGCTTCCTGAGGCTTTCATTACACTCACTCACTCCTCTGTGTAAAAACTCGGCGTCAGTCAATGTTTGCAGAGAGGAAACTTTCTTCCTTTGACGGCGCGCAATCGACGAGATTTGCAGCTTTCTAGAGCACACACCGCGCTCCATCTGTTTGGATTACTAGCATCTGCGACTCCAAAAAACATAAACCGCAAAGCTTTTCGGAAGGTGGATTTGTGCGGTTCTCCTCAATTTGTGCGTGTCAACTGTATTCAATTGCGCGCAGCTTCCGGATATATCACTGTTTTCACTGTATCTCTCGCACAAGAGCGCAGTTTGCGGAATTTTCGTCTTTACGGCGTTTAAATCCAGTGAACTGCTCGCTTTGAATCGCAGCTTGGTTTAATTTGTCTTAAGTGTCAGCCCCAGCATGAAGATAGCCACGTAAGGTGAGTTCAATCTAGAATAATAATGACTGCATTTATATTAACGGTAGTGTGCAAAGATTTGCTATAGAGAGTAAAGTACAATTTCCATTGTGTTTGTTACACATAAGACATTCGACTCCAGTCCACAGAGTACTGCCATTAAAGAAACCTATGCTGAGTTTATATTGTGTTTAGGCAGAACTTCACACTCCGTGAGCAACTAATGCTTATATAGTTGCTGAAATTATAGGCTACATGACATTTGTTGTTGTGACTGTTTGAACCTACTTGGATAACACTGTTTATCGTTATAAAATATATAAAACTATGTCTTCAAATATCTATATGTATATCTTTAGTATAGTCTGTATCAGTCATTATATGGAATGGGACAATTTTCTTTGAAATTTCTGTTAAATTGTGCCATCTCAAGCAAAGTAATGACTATGTCTTAATATATGTTAGGATTTGGATATGAAAAAGCAACAGGGTTGACAGTTTACTCTTCATCTAGCTAAAAGATGTTTATTAGAAAGAGTATTTAATGTACTTTTTTTTTCTCTCAAATTTTTGTCAGTAATAATTTTGTATATTGCACAAATTTATGGTAACAGGGTTGACTGATTAAGTCCGTTACTGACAAATATAATAAAGCAAATTGGAAGATAAAGTGTCTTTGATGTTCTTAAAGAGCATGCATAAACAACAGATATTTTAGTAATTTATGGAATTGTACATTTTTAACAAGAGGGAATAATGATTTTAGCAGGGTTGATGCATAACCTGAGTACACAAAATTATGGTAACCGTGTTGACTATTTGACTGATCGCTTCTTACTGACCAACTTGAAATATTAAGATGAAATTATTTTAGACACATCCTTGAAGAGCACATATAAAGAGAGAAAAAGAGGAATTATGATGTTAACAGGGTGGATGCACCTATATAAGACTATACTATAGCTGGTTTAAATATATTAAAGCCATATTTAATACTGATATTAATGCTACAATAAAGTAGAAGATTGATGGAATGTGCTGGCTTGCTTTTTCTTCTTGCACTCTTCTTTCAGTCACTCACTATCCCCTGACTTTGAAATACTTTGAGTTTATGTTTGTTTACTAAAGATTGCTCCGCTTAATGAGTCATTAAATATAGGCTAGTGTTTCTGCGATGTGCACAGGTCTGTCTCAGCCAAGCCTATGTTCAAGAATGTTTTTCACAGCATGAGTAAGGAATCTAGATGAACTTTGTACCTTCATTACGATGTTGACTGGGTTTTTTTTTTTTTTTTAAAAAAGCACCAGCCGAGCATTACTGATTCATAATGCTCACCTTAGACTCAGGTGCAGTGAAGCGCATGCATAAACAGCCTTTTATTGAAATCACATTTGGGGGAAAACATCCCATGCTGGAGATACATGAGTTGGATGGGATCTGAGTCATCTGACCTTAAAGTTTATTATCTTTAGACAGGCCTGTTGCACTCTTGTGTAGCCAAATTCTTAGGGTTTGTGTTTATATGCTCTGGTTCAGGAGCATCTTGACAGGATATTTGCCCTCCCTAGTAATGCAAGGAAAAATGATTAGTCTGTCAGTTTGATCATTAGACCCCTAAAGATTTAAGTATTCAGAAAATTTGTTCACTTGCCATCACACACAAATCTTCTTCATGTCCGATGGAAGATCTGTCCAGAGCAGACAGGAACATTACGAGGCAAATATGTTGACTTAGTTCAACCAAAAATGAAAATTATCCCATGATTTACACACCCTCAATCCATCATAGGTGTATATGACTATCTTCTTTCAGACGAACACAATCGGAGATATATTAAAAAATATCCTGGCTCTCCCAGGCTTTATAATGGTAGTGAATGGGGGGCATGATTTTTTTTTGGCTGTCTGCCGGAAGCTAGTTATTATAGTTAATAAAGTTTTAAATGGAGCTGTATTGTATTTTTTTTTTTTTTTATCCTGAATGGATGCATTTTTTTTTTTTTTTGTCTTCAAAATCTGGCCCTCCCTTCACTACTATTATAAAGCTTGGAAGAGCCAGGATATTTTTAAATATAAACACTCTGATTGTGTTTGTCTGAAAGAAGATAGTCATATACACCGAGGATGGCTTGTGGGTGAGTAAATCATGGGATAATTTTCATTTTTGGGTGAACTATCCCTTTAATTTCACCTTGACTTATATTTTTGGGAATCCCTAAAGAACTGTTTTGGGAGAGAGACGTTGAAATCTGTGATGAATGACCACCTTAGATTAGGATGTTGGAGAAATAGTATTTTATCCTGTTCCCTTAGAGAATGTCTGTTTCATGGCTGTAAGTCAAAGTGTTGTCTGTTCAGCCACAGATCTTCATGATGGATCATTAGTTTTGGGCCTAATCTCAGCGCTGGCTGACTAGACACGTAGGAAATCACAGCGGTCTTATCACTTGCTTGAGTGATTGGACACGCACACGCCAAAGAGCCAAGGGCCAGGGGTCAGTGTGATTTGAGCGGCTCCTGCGGGCTCTTTCTCTAAAGCTGTGGAAAGAAAAGGGTTGGAGCTTTGCCTCGAGTTCAATTTTGATAAAGAAAGAAAATCTGTTTTAGTGTAAGACATCAAAGTGTCTAAATTTGGGTCAGGGTTTTCCAGTTGAGAACTGGTCCATTATCTTTAAAGTGTTCATCGAAGATATCATCCAGTTAGTGTGTTAATTAGAAATAGTTTTCTTGGATAGTGATAACACGAGTTGCATTCGAGGGTTTCTTATCTAATTTCATCCCGTTAAGCACTTTGGTATTTCCCTGTTTTAATGAGACGAAAGGAAGCCCTGTAATTAGGTCCTGTGTTTCTGACAATATGAAGTGCAGGTGAATTGCCCTTATTAGAAAGAGTGGGAGAAGCACTTGGCAAGACTCGAGATTGAACAATATTGCCTTTTTATGACCAACACAATACAGATTATTTAGAATACAGACTATTTTTTTTGTTCAAAATATTGTCTTCATTGTCCAATAGTCAATTTTTATTTATATAGCTTTTTTAACAATACATATTGTTTCAAAGCAGATTTACAGAAATGAGTGATGTTACGTTTTATATTATCTTAATGCCTAATTGTCCACATTTAGCAGTTTAGAGATGGGTATCAGGATGGTTTAAATATGGCGATGATATAACAATCAAACAATTAAGATTTTCTATATAATATCTATCGCTTTACAGTATGTAACTGCACTGTATATATGCCAATAGCGCTTGGTACATTTGACATGTCATGACATGGATTTTATTTATTTATTTATTTTTTAATGTTCCTTGAGGTTCACTTATATTAATAAAGTTTTTTGCGCAAAAACAAACAAACAAGTATACATGCTGAATTGATCTGGTGTTAAGGGGTGGCTCCTTTAAAGGGTTAGTTCACCCAAAAATGAAAATTCTGTCATTAATTAACCCTCAGTTTGATACACGCTCCGAACTACTGATTCGAAACAAAAGATTTGTAAAGCTTCGAAGCTTCATAAAGCAGTGTTTTGAAATTGCCCATCACTAGATATTGTTGTTATTTTGTTTTTTTTTGGTGCATAAAAAGTATTCTCGTTTCTTCATAACATTCAGGTTGAACCACTGTAGTCACATGAACTGTAAATATGTCTTTAGTAGCTTTCTGGGCATTTGAAAGTGTAAATTATCTTGCTGGCAATAGAGGCCTCACTGAGCCATCAGATTTTATCCAAAAAATCTTAATTTGTGTTCCGAAGATGAATCCCCAAGTCTATGATGTTCTGGTCCCTAGAAATGGTTCAGGTCTTATTAAATTCAACAGTGCTCCTCTCCTCAACAAGCCACACAATTTGAGGTATCATTCATGTCCGCATAAATGATGCTGGATGTAATGTGTCAAAGCTCAAACCCCTAACCCTTTAAGTAAACGCAATAGTAGTGATGCTTGCTTTTCTTGCTTTGCAAAGTTTCTTCTATGTCTATGAGAGACACTGTAATCACCCTGAATATTGCAGCTTATTTTTGTTTTCCAATGTCAGGTGTTGCTTGTGCAGCTTAATTTGATCTAACAGCAGTTATTGTTGTGAAACCTGGATATAGTCTCTGCCATGTTGAATTTGTTATTGACTCGCAGTAAAAACCTCTATGTGTGAAAGCATCAATCATCTCCAAAACCGAGTGATACGTTTCAGACCCCCTTTTAAACCTGTCATGAGCAGCACTGCAACCTAAAGTGGTCTCACTGCAGGCACAGTGAAGGGTAATAATTGAAATTCCACTGACGTTCAGAGCAGATTTCTGCCGTTGTAATGATTTCAGCTGCCCTGGAGACATCTGCTACCATATATTAACACAAATGAGCGGAAAAACAAAGAAATTGTATGCATGCATGGGTGTTTGTGAGTGGTGGTATACAATGATAACAACATATTATTGTGCAGATGGTGCTTGTTTTCTGTCTCAAAATATATTCATTGTGTGAAAATAATCAATGATTGCCATGAGACAACAATTCCATCATGATGCCTTTTTGTGAGTTGAGCTTGCTGTGTCTAATTTAATTGTTCAGGTTGGCCTCTATTACATGCAGTTGGTCAGCCCTCCGTTTATTATCTACTTGATCATGCTATGTACTTTTTGGGGGGCATACTGTAAAATTAAAATGACTAATACTGTAATGAAGAAGAAGGCAAGAAAATCTTTAGTAACTTTGTTTTTCATTGTTATTTCTAGAAAAAATATTTTGACGAAACTGCTTATTAATATTTGAAATGTTTTGTTCACCAAAATCAAGATCAAGTGATGCAACCAACACACAGAAAAAAAAACAGGAAATTATATCAGTGATAATCTAAAAATGACTGTGTGTCAGGATCAAGATGTCTTTTGAAACATCAAAAAAATTGGTTATTATTAAAACAATGGTTATTTTTTTCTTAACAAAAAATTATTAAAACAAGGTTAGTTCAGGCTGTAAAATGTGTTTTGATTAATGCTGTCAATCGATTAAACGTATTAATCGCACATGTTTTCTGTAATTATTTGCACCTAACATTAAAATGTTAATTATAATTATATTTTTATATTGTATAATTTCACATTGAAATGTAGAAACAACAAAAAGAAGATATGTTTTAAATATTTGCTTAATGACATTTCTTTACTAAGTCAGTAGCTGTATTTCTCAATTTCTGTTATTATAGCCATTCACTTAAATTTAAGTGAACTTCACATAAAACTAAAATAATAAATGTCACATTTAACAATACCTTTAATATAGCAGAGCTCAACGCTAAGGATTTTTTCTACTGGCTCAGTCGGGCCGGTTCTGAATTTGACCTGCTCTGCCAAAATATATTGATTAATCCTTATTAAAGCTACAAAAGTTCTTTAGTCAAGAGTTGCAATTTGTTTGATTAAAGTTAATGACACACAGCAGCAGGTTTATTACGCTGCTGTCACTTTAAGCCCTGACGCACATGACGCAAATCTGACACGCATCCGATGTCCTCACAACTCTTTACGGTCATTTAAGACTTTTTAACTCATTTAAGACTGCGCTTACGAGGATAATCGGCAATAACGGGGATTTCGACATAATTTTGTGCGTTTCTGTCCATTCAAGTGTGAAAGAGGACTCAATGCTGTCCTAGCACGCTGTCTGGAGCCGCTTTCTGTGTGCGCATTTCAGGTGAGTGAATACAAAGAGCTGCTTCACAGACCTTACGCCAGTATATCTTTGAGTTCTCTTTTGCATCTTATCGCACTTGAATGGTTTAAAAGCACTTGAATAAATGATAGCATGATCATATAATGTAAAACTAGCCAAAAGATGCCAGGAGAAAAATGATGATGCGTTGATATTTTTAGAGTTAATAATTGTAAACATTTTTTGAAAATGGTATAAAAGATTTTCAAAACTACAGTATATGAAACCCACAGAAATACAAAATAGTGCATTTCTAAAAATGGCAGATTTTAAAAAACATTTTCTTTATCATGAATATTCTTATTTAATATTGATCCATGCTTGCCTGTTATAGATCACTTTGTTCCTTTAGCTGCATGACAGTCATCCTGCTACTTTGTCTGCCTGGGGTCTATCTGCTTTTTTGTGCCCTACAGATATGGTTCCAGACCGAGGTGTGTATATTGGCAAGGAATCTATACTGCAGAATGTATTGTCTGCTAAGGGAGCATGCTGTCGAAGCCTGCGCGTCAGTGAGTTTATATATACGTGTAAGTGTGTGCGCAGGCAAGCAGGTGCACCTCACCCGTGAAAAAAACTAATGCAGAAAAGTAGATTAGGAGCTCAGGGTGTGGGATTGGCTTTGCTTTATACAAGTCCGACTCTCCTTGGTGGTCTCAAGGAGGGATTGGCTTTAGCAAAGCTGATGTTGTGTCATTTCCCAGAAAAACTGCCTGCCACAACCTGTGAGTCACCGAGTTGCTGACAAAAAAAGGAGTGTTGTCCTTGTCGATGAGAGCTGACCTGTTTGGTTTACTCATTGCGGAACTGTGATTCTAACCACACTTGCTAGGGCAACAAACACAAGCTTTTTGTCATTTAGATCATGTGTGTGTGGGTGGTTCCATGGTAAGAAAGGTCTAGCACTCATTTGACCTATTGCCAATGTGGTTTTGATCCATAAAGGTTACATTTTATTTTTAAAAGGTGCTTAATGAACTTCATTACGAGTCAACCTTATTTCATTTTGTGTTGCCCACACTGTTTCGTCTACATTTCACTCAGTGGCAAACGGGTACATTACATCATCCTTTAACAAAGAAATGTTGATGTTCTATTTCCTCTTTCAGTGCTGAATTGCATTGAATAGCAGGATCCCTTTTAGTCACACTCCTAATTTTCTTATAGCAGTTGTTAGTGGTGCACTGATATTAAAAGTCTAGACCATATCGATAAGCTGATAATTATTTAACTAATAAACTGATAAATGGCTTATATTTAAACGACACTGCACTATTTTGTCTAAATAAATTAAATAATAATAATAATATAAAATAAAACACTGTAAACTAAAATCGTTGTAAATGGTACAAGTAAATATAGGTGTCACAACCTTATAATGTACAATATTAAAAATACATATTAATTTTGAGGTTTGCTAAAGTTTAACAGTGTTTAAATTATTAGTGTTTTTAAAGAAAGTTTAAAAGATTAGTTCACCTTGGCCTTCTGAAGCGTTTGTGTATGAAAAATATCCATATTTAAAAAGTAAAATATCTAGCATGAATTGATAAGCGTACTGTCAAAGTAGTAATAAAGATGTTTGCTGTCGTAATGATGACAGTAGCGCACACAAAAGTAGTAGCTGTTTTGTGCTCCGGAAGTGTGAGTACACCCTTAGATGCATTTTGTCCATAGAAATGCGTTATTTGTAATTTGACGCGACTGGCTGAAGTTTTCTGTGCACAGTGGGCAGACCCGACTAATTGATAATGACATTTGTTGTCAAAAATTTTCATTATCGATAATTGTTAATTTTATCGATTAGTTGTTGCAGCCCTAGATTATTGCTACTGACAATGTCACATGGGCCACAAAATAGCTAGTATTGAGTTTCACTGTGATAGACTGTGCCATTCCTAACCCTTTTACAAATAGATGCAGTTTCACATTAGTGCTGCTTATGTGTTCAATTACAATCAATGAGTTTTTTCTGCTCAACACTGTGAAAGGGAAAAGCATTCCACAAGTCATTAAGAGCTGCAGCTGGTGAGCCGTCCTCAGAATTCATGAAAAAGCGAGAAATACCCTACAATCCGGCTCACCTTGACTTGACTTTGTTTGGAGGGATGATGTAACATGTTGAAGGGAATGTACCATGAAAGCTGACTTCATTCCTGCCAAATGTCCACCCTTGAAGATAGCGGTGAATGTCAGATGATCTGAATCTGTTACATAATGATAGTCACTAAACTTAACTAATTTAACTGCATGGTTAGTTTCCCATTTGCGCTTTCATTTGATTCCCACATGCTGTGGCTTTATAAAAAAAAAAAAAAAAAAAAAAAACCTGTGATAGTTGTCGAGTCAAGCCAAGCTGCACAGGCTTCAGCAAACGGCAGTTTGACAGAACGTCAGACCGATCTAGAGAGTTGGCATCAAGCGTGTGTGGCATGAATGGCAGGTTGTGCGGTAGGTGCACGGGTAAGCGGGCCGCTCTCGTGCTGTGTGGAGTGACCGAGCAGATGGGCTGGAGAGCTGGCGGTTGGTGCCAGACGCAGCGAGGGCAGAGGGGTTTAGTGAGATGCTCGCCGCCATGTTGGAGGGCCACCTGCTTTTTGGCAGCACGTCAGTCCCTCGGTGCTTAAATGTGTTTAGCAGCCGCAAGGTCAATGTGTATGCGTGTGTTCCTTTTTTAAATGGATTTTGAGATGCCAAGTTGGCGATGTGACTGTATATCCTTCAAAAAAATCTAAAGAGATGCCCACAATGCAATAATCCTACCTTAAAAAGAAGACACAGTTGATGCTGGCACAGTGATTGATAACCTAATTATCTTAATTAAGATGTTGCTGCATTTGTTTGTCAAGCACTGTTGTTGTTTGAATTGTTGTTTCAACTTAAAGTAAGTGTTGCTGCTACTTTAAAATTTTAAGTTTAGTCAACTTGAAGTTGTACTAAGTGACAACTTGGATATTTGAGTTGACTAAACTTAAAATTTGAAGGCAGCGCGAACACTAAGTTGACACAATTTTTTTTTTTTTTTTTTTTTTTACAGTGTAGTCGGTTTTTTTGTTAGGTCTATTAGATATATTGGATAAATGGTTATGTATTATAAAATTAGTGTAACATGAAAAGTAGCTAGTTTTAAAAACCTCAAAAGTCTGTATCCTGTATATAATGGCCTGTCTTGACCTTCTTGACTGTACTGTTATAATTGTAATGTTGATGGTAAATCAATATTCAATTAATTGTAATAAAAACAGTTTTTAATTCTTAACTAATTTATTAAATTAAGAATTCATTTAATTAATGGTCATTAATTACCCATTCTGTGTAGTTACTTTTGTAGTAAAGTTTTTTTTCTTTCTTTATGTACATTCTTCGTTTGTTTAGATCATTAACTGTTAACCAACAAGATTATGTTAAATTAGACTTTAATTAAATTAGGTTGGATAAGTGTCTGTAACCCATTAATACTAAAAACTTTAGTTTGTGTATATATGAGGAATAAATGGGCCTGTATGCAAAATATATTTCACTTACGTAATTAACAGATTAACAAAACGAAAGGAAAAACTGTGCGACAAGTAGTATATGCTGAGTTTCGTTCATTTTCACAAAGGCTGAATGAGAGCGGTGGCTACGTGAGCCCAACGCCGGTTTGTTTCAGTTTCACTTTAAATAAATTTGTTTCGGTTTTGACGTTCACCTACTTATATTTTTCATTCTTGTTCTTGTTCTGAATACTGTTAAATTGAAAGGATTTGTTATGGAGGGGAACTAAAATAGTAAATATATTTTTAACGTTTTTTTCTGAATGTAATAATAAAACGCGACTTGTCTGTTTTTTTTTAATTATTTTTTTTAATTTCAAAAACGCATTTTATATGTGGAGTTTATTTTTTTTAACCTTTTTAAAAAAGATCTTGAAAATTTTCTTTAAAATGACTTAAATTACTTTTTAAACCATTTAATTGATAGTGTTAATCAGTCAAAATTCTTACTGTTGGTTAATGGTTAACCAGTTAATTATGAGCATCCCTAGTTTGTTTATGACTTAATATAATATATATATATATATATTTTTAAATATTTTATTGAAATACTATAAATTTTACATATTTTTGGAATATCAGCCCATTATTGCTTTATGGGCCAAAATTTGAATGTCTGTGCATCTCTAATATTTTATTGGCAGGTCTTTTTGTAGTTGTATGATTTTTTTTTTTCTTCTTTTTTTTTTGTACAGGATTAAACCAAGAGTTTGTAATCATTTCATTTTTTTAATTGGTGTTGTTTTTTTGAGTTCTTCCACAAAATATCCTTTCTCAAATGTGCTCTGAGATCTTTGGGAATTTGTGACTTGTGTGTTTTGTGCGCTGCTCTGCCCTGCTAGTGTGCACTGAGCATACGCCTTGGCTTGAGCTCTGGAAACTTACAGCAAACCCTTTTGTGTTTCTGTCAGGAGCCCAGACATTTTTCTGCGCTGACTGTTTCTTTAGAAACTCGGGGACCATGCAAGCCTTAGAAACAAAGAGGGAAAAATAAAGAGCAATGAATGAGGCTTAGAGACCAAAAAGGATGCTTAAAGATATGCCAGGGAGAGGAGGTGTGTCCGAGTTTAGATTCCCACTGAGCCAAACTCCAGTAGTAACTGGTAACTGTGTGTATCACTGTAAAGGAATGTCTGTGAAGAGATTACCTCTTTTCACTATCAAAAGAGTCTTTTATCAGAGACTTTCTGTAATTAAACATATAGGACACAAAGTTCACCCTAGATTCACTGCTATTTAGTGTTTGCAACTTCAGGCAATGGCAGTCTTTTTTGCTGGTATTTGATACAAGACAGCATCTTCATTGTCAGTTTTCCATTACTTAAATTAGCATATTTGACAGTCTGATATGGACAGTTGCTTAAGAAACAAAATCTTAGAAAACAAGATGTATTTTACAGAATGACAGCTGAAGTAAATGTGAGTGGTGCTGCTATCTTAATCAGAACTTGCCATCATGAGGCTAATCTGTTCCGAGTGTTTTTTTTTTTTTTTTGTGCATGTTTTATCTTTAGCCAGGCGCAAAACATAAGTCTGTTCACTTAGAAAACTAGTAACATCTCCACAACAAGTTGCATGTTTTTCTCACTTTTGTGTCCTGTGAGCGGAGCTAAAGAGTGACGAGCTGTCACGAGCACGCGCAGCTTTTGTGTAGCAATCATCTGCAAGCTATCAATGGTCAGCTAAACAAATGTATTTAAACACACACGATACACCATCGCATTATCCCTGGTTAACTTTTGAATCACCATAATGAATATAGCGTATAGTGAATGATGAATAATAAATTTATTAATTCACTACGTTCGTGTTGTTTACATTATATGCACTTAGGCGCCTATTGCCAACAAAAGAGACATTTGAAGCAGTTTTACTCACCACCTGCGGTTCCGACTCATGACCAGGATCATTATTGCTGAGACCGCTCCATCTTTCAGTTTTAAACGATCTGTAAATCCAGCGTGGAACTGGGCCTTGTTTATGAAACCATAAGCGCAGATCCTGAGGGCTCGAGCAGCCACGGAAAAGCATGAGATGTTCTCCATTCATTTTAACTAATAAAAAAGTGATTGCAACTATCAGTTTCTATGGTTATTTTAATAACAAATATCAAGAGCGCATCAATGTATTGTGTGAGCACAAAATTCTCAGCTCCACTGAACACTGGGTTCTTTGGGAAGCAAGGTTATTTTCCCCCTTACAACCAAAAGCACACTTCTTTGGTGACATTGTTGATTTCGTGAAGTCCTGTGACCTGTGCGTGTGCAGTGCTGCCGACAACTTACGTAAACCTGAAGGCACGTTGATGGGCGTACTCTTGCTCTCTCCCTCTGGTCGATGTGTGTGCGCATGCACCCGTACAAGGAATTCCCCCCGTTTACATCACTCATGCCCATACTCGAAAAAAAGATCCCGAATCCTGTAAGGATTTGGAAGAGAATTTTTGGCAGAGAAATACTACGTCAAACTCGGGTTTTTAAAATATTGGCCATGTTTAGCAAACTCTTTAACAGTGTAAATAAGTCAGAATACATGAAATAGCATTATACCCCCCCCTTTAAATGTCCAAACTGGTAAGCCTTTAAACAAATACAATTAACAAAGTTTAGGGATGCTGAAAGTGAAAGGATATCACTTCAGAGCTCGCCGCTCTCACGCTGTCTGTGTGTGTTGACTCGGCATTTGAGTTCGCCTCGTTGCTTACTACACACGCGGTAGTATGTTTTTAAAGGGGAAAGTATTTTAACAGGATTAAAAACCGAAATACATCCGTTAGAGGTTCTGATTTTCTGTTTCGATTAATCGTCCAGCCCTAGTTCAGCGTCTCTGTATTAACAACAACGCTATGAGTTTAATTACTTCAAAACCAGCGATGTTACCCCCTTGTTGCTGAGAAATATAATGTAGCCATTCAGTAGCAAAGCTATTTTATTAATAAAAGTTACGGGGCAGCGTTGATAACAAGTTTCTGTTTTCCTGAATGTTTCTGTGTGTGTGTGCAGTGCGATCTCTGAGTGAGGTGTATGTCTGTGTGCTTCAATGAAAACAGCGCATTAATGTAGAATGGTGATTAAACTGACTTGGAACTACCTGTGCATTAAACCGTTTTATTGCACACTTTCCATTTCAGCAAAATCCAGGAAGACAGTCCATGGTATAAATAGAAATATTTACCTACTTGTGTTTTTTACTAAAACATTTAAATGTTTAAAAAATGGCAATTCATTGAACATTTTTTGAGTAATGAGTTGTGAATCATTGAATCAGTGAGTTTTAAATCAATTAATTGAAAAGGACAGTTTGAACTGATTCATGAAGCAGTTCAAACTGTCCTTTCTATTGTTATTTAACAATATATTATAGGGCAGTTCCAGCGTTATGGACCGTGACATTTGGAGTCAAAATTTATAATAGAAATGCTCAGAGAATGCATTTAAGAGCAACATATTGAACTGTCTGTTTATATATTCATAGTCCCTTACTAAAGGAGTCCAGACATTAGAAAAATGTCAGTCTATACAATTGTTTTATATTTTAGATGAGGGAAATATACATGCGTTATGGACGTGACAAAAAAGTCACTGTTTTGGGTGACAACATATTTTTTTAGGAATTCTGTGAATTACACTGCGCGAATAAGTAAAAAGTAATACTGCCCACCAACTGAAGAAGGGTTGGCTCCCCACAGAGCATAAAATAAATTTATTTCATTTTTTTCGTGTTCGCATTTATGAGGAAAAAACAATGTTACGGACATGACAGTTTTCCGTTACGGACGTGACCGGTCTGAAAGCGGCACAGAAGGCTGCTTTAAAACTGCTTTAAAACTTTCACAGAGACTTCAAGCAGGCATTTAAACCACCAAATATTGAAATCTGGGATACCAGTATGGTAAGACTGCACAATTAATCAACTTTTTACTAATACAACTTTATACTCTGTATTGCAAAAGGTTATGGATTTAACCAATTTCTCATGTTGACAAGCATGTGCGTTGTTCAATAATCAGTTTAGAGACCATGATTTTCCTACTAACAGAATCATTAACAAATATTAAAGTTTATCATATAGCAGTTTAAAATAGCAGGTTTTAATCGTCAGTTTTGTTTTGTGTCTGAATGATCGCACTGTTTTTGGCTAGTTTGCACAGTTTAAAACAAAGTCTTGAGTCAAAATGATCACATTTTATTTCAAGTCAAAATTATTGCAATTGTATTATTTTTATTTTGTCTGCTTGATCGCGGGATTGTGATTAATAGGCTATTCATATTTTAACCATCAGGTAAAAACGCGACATCCCTAGGTAAGTGTCCTATGAGACACAGTGCTCTTCTGCAAGTTGTACTGTATCATATAGGCCTACCTTCTGATGTTCATATATAGTTCTGTAACTGGCAAAGAGGCAGAGAAGATCAGTTCATGTGCGCTTGATCTGCCACTTACACTGAGGCGCTGCACGCAATGTATTAAAGAGCGACATCTATTGTTTAAATTTTGTTATAAAATCGACCGAATTTGAAAGTTTAGACATTTTTTTATATTAAAACTAACGAAGCACAAAGAGTATTGCAAAACAAAGTCATATGCATATGATTTAATATGAAGCATCCGTAACGGTCACGTCCGTAACGGTCACGTCCGTAACGGTCACGTCCGTAACGCTTATTATGGTTGTTCAGAGCAAAGTAGTGAGATGAATTGTTGATCCTAATAAGAATAAACATAATTTAGCTTTGTATATAAAGTTTCAAATTATTTGTATTTATAATTGTCATATGACATAAACTTAACGGACGTGACAGAGCATTGAAGCATCATGACCTCTTTATTCTAGCCCTTATAAATTCATCAGGCAGTGCTGTTATGACAAAATGAGTGTATTTATTTCTTAGGCATGCCTCCATCACTCTGCACAATGCTTACTGTTAAAATAAAGTTTAAAAAGGGGGTCTTTGGTCCCCTTTTGAAAGCATGAAATATGGTTGGTTGAAATTTTAATTTAAGCATTGTTGCTTACCTCATATATTGTGGATAAACAAGGCTATTTTCTTACAATTTCTGTTAGAGCACATTTATACAGTATATTACAGACCTAAATGGACAACTTAAAAAGTGTTTTGTTCTTTTGGTAAACTTTTTTTTTTTTCATGGTAAGGATGACCTTTGCATGGAATTGCCCTGTGAGGCATCATAGACAAAAGCTTGTCATGTCAACCACTTTTAACATCTTTTGAAATCACATCCCATCAGCCACAGAAAGTGCTGTTTACTCAAGACTCATCGTTTCCAGCTAGGTAATTTAACATAATCACTACAAGAGCCATCAAGAGAGAAACTGTCTCTGCAGCAACGTTGCTATATTTGGCTCATTTTTTTTTTTTTTACAGGCAGACAAAGATTGCTTCAATTTGTATAGCTATTTTCCATGCAAATGTTCGTAACCTTTTCGCTGGCACTCTTGTAACTTGACCCTGTTAAGTTCAGGCCTCTTTCGTGCTTTGCTGAAGACTGTAATTGCTCTTCTTTCTGCGGCATCTCTAGGCGACTCGTCGATATTGTTGCGTGAAGCTGACAATTATAAATAAAGAAAAAAATAGATCTCATTGTCTTGCCATTCATGTGTCAGAATATTAAAAACTGTTCTCAGATCAGCCTGTGGCTGCTGGTGACAGATTCACTGCCTGGCATTAAAAGTGCTCTGACTCGTCTTTGAAGAGCTCTGTGGTCGCTACCTTTAGCGCTCCCTCCACTTTTATCCTGCTCGATGTGGCTTAACAATGTCTCAAGGGCAACAGGGCACTTTCTGTCTTCAAAGACAAGTGTCTCTCTCATCTGAAGAGTGACATGAATGACAGCGACTGGGAGATGATGGCTGTATTTGCTGTTGCCAGTCAGACACACTGTATATGGACCGTTATTTACTTACAGTTGGCTGTTGTGAAGAGAATTGCATTGTGACATAATGTGACAAATGTCTTATTTAAAGTGGCCATAACACGAAGAATCAAATTTTCTGTTTTCAAAAAAAAAAAAAGTAATTTTTTTTTTTATTAAGACTGATGAATAGAACGGATATACTTGATTCAAAGGCATATAAGCTCTCCACTTTCAAAAATCTAGTTTATAACATAAATAATTTTTTTTCCATATATCTCTAATAAATATATGAGTGTACACATCTTAATCATTAGTTTCAAAATAAATTTTAAATGCAGTTTTTTTTTTTTTTTTTTTTTTTTTAAATATTAAAAAGTATTGATTTGTAAATTTATAATTTGTAATATTTGTCCTCTCTGTGACTTTTCAATATGACTCTCTTAACTCATGTATATATTTGGAAAAATACATTTTAATAAATAATAGTTAATAATTACACTAAACACAAAAAAAAATTGCACTATTTTCTTTTCGAAAAATGTCAAAACTATTTTAATACAGAGATAATAATAGAAGATGTGTATTCAAGTCTTTGTATATACAATGTGAATTTTATTCTTAATGTTTTTTAATTTAATGTATAGCACAGAAAAACAAGCATCATCTTTGTTATTGACCTGTTTTTGGCTAGTTTGCACAGTTTAAAACAAAGTCTTGAGTCAAAATGATCACATTTTATTTCAAGTCAAAATTATTGACCTGTTTGACAGTCATTTTCTGTTAATGTTGCAACTGGGTGGAGACACTAAAACAAGAAACAAGAATGTTGCATCAATCCTCTGTGATGTATTGGCACATGTGTAAGGGGTTTTTGGCTCTTTATTATTATTATTTGTGTCTGTTTGTTGGTATTTCATGTTAATTATGTCTCTAATTCACTCTGTTTATGTTGTGTTTGCAGAGTGGAGATTTTCCCTGATGAAAGGAGTCGAGTGTTCAGCTCGAGTTCACTAGGGTCACTTCCTGATGATGACAGTAAACATGGGTAAGCTGTCCTCTCTCCCTCTCTCTCTCTCTCTCTCTCTCTCTCTCTCTCTCTCTCTTCTCTCTCTATCCTGGTCTTCTTCCCCCTCATAGCGTACACACTTCCTGTAAACAGTTCCTCTGAGTACAGCAAAAAAAAAAAAGAGATGCAGCTACAGAACCATGTTTAAACATATTCGTAACTTGACCCGTCTTGGGATCATTTGTTTTTAAAGCCCTGTTTTGTTAAAATGCCTCAGCATTTTCTCACAGGCGTTAAACATTAATATATAAACATCAAAAGAATATTTCTACATAAATTGCCTCTTTTTCTTTTTAAAAGCTAGTGCATTGCACCAAGAAAGGTACAAATAGCAACATCTGCTCTAACCATCATAGTGAAATTATTAAAAATTTCCCTGTGTGTTTATTTAATTGTAATATTATGGTGAAGGAAGCTAAGTAATATGGTTTACAACTTAAAAAATTGTTATTTTAATATTTTGTCTGATATATAAATGTGTACATTAAACTGCACTGCATAATCATAGCCATGGTAGAAATTGACAGGTTCATACTGATCTGAGTAATGAAAATGACATCATCAAAGGTGATTATGTTGCTTAGTTTCACATAATTGGCTTTGCAACATGCTAGAGCACTTTTAATGCACACCGCATTGCGAGAACAAAGAGAAGCACAACTAAATCCTGAGGAAATGTTGCATTATTATTGTTGGTGTATGACAAAACTGGCTGTGGTGTCATTTAATATTGAGGATTACATTCAGATATGAAGTTTATCAGGGAGTGTGGGTTTGATTTCAATGCCACATTTGGAATAATACAGTTTAAGACATCTGATTGCATGCTTGTCATTGGAAAATTGTCACATCACATTTGATAAGAACTTGAACCTATAAACACATCTTTCATTATAAATTTCATACGTCGGCGCTGATAGCCTCGTGGGCAGCACCGACATTTAGCGACGTTGTGCTTCAGGCGACCTGAGTTCGAGTCCCGGCTCACAGACCTTTCCCGATCTGTCCCCCTCTCTCTTTCCCACCTTGCTTCCTGTCCACTCTATACTATCCTATCACAATAAAGGCAAAAATCGGCAAAAATAAATCTTTTATACAAACTCTTTGTTAAATTGTCAATGTGTGTTTAATTTGAATGTACTCCTGTCATTTTGTAACACTTGACTTTGCCGATTTTGACAGATGGCGGTCTCCAAAATGGACCTGGACAGCACAAGAACTCACAAGGTTTGTCTTTTTTTTTTTTTAAAAAACATTTTAGATTCACTAATGAGTTCTACTGAAAACCGAGACTTCCCAACAGGCCTCAATGTCAGTGGGAAGTGTGCAGTGTCCTTTTTTACAAAGGCCACAATAATGAGATAGTGGCACAGTTAGCAGAGGAAAAAGCAAACACAAACACACCCCTGAAACTGTTACATCATCTGCATTATTTTCTTGTTGAACATTAACTCTTCTGTAGGGCACAGTGGTATGAGGTAAGATCACATTTTACTTCAAAATGATAAGTAAAAAATTAAGAAATTATATTTGCACGAGGAAAATAAAAACCTGTTTTTAGGATGTGGATATGGATTGTGATATTTTTCATGACAATTTCAAGCACATTTCACTCTCAATTGTCATTACCGTAATGTGAAAGACACTCTCATTATCATTACCATAATGCAGAAAAATAATGATATATGGCTAGAATGTGCCGGGTTTTTTTTTTCCTAATAGTCATGAAAATAATATCACAATAAAAGACAAATTACGCTAAAAATCTAAGCTTCATTTTCTTTATGCAAATAATATTTTTTCTTTCCTGTGTATTTTGGGGTGAAATATGACCCAGACATGTTCTTCACCAACTTCTGAGTTTGTTTCATTGCATTTGTACAAAACAGGCAGAAACACATGGGATATACTGCATGTACATAGTAGAGATGGAGGACCGCGTGTTGATTTGATCTTGCTGAATGCTTTAGTGGTGATGTATTTTGTAGCGCTTGGGAAATCCCCTCTATGTCTTCATTCATTTCAGCTCTGATCACATCAGTGGCTTCTTCCAGCTCGTCCTGCCAGCAGCACATCAGTACAAACACACAATCATGCAACAGCCCTGAGAAACCTTTTCCACATGTGGAGCTTTTACATTTACAATGTCACAGACAATTACAATAAAGCCTGTCAGTATTTAAAAAAAAAAAAAAGATTTTGAGTTTAAATGAAGTTTATATTTACTGTTGGGGGTGTAATACTTCATGTTGGTGTTCGCTGGAAGTTTTGGTAGAGAGACCTTCAAGTGGGAGTGTGAGGTACGAATGTCTGTAAATGGCTGGTTTTATCATCTGTGGTTTTTGTGTACAAAATATGTGTGTATACATCAGTGTTTGTGGGAGGATATTACACTTAAACCTCTGTGGTTATTGTTGTATCAAATGCTGTATGTTTAGATAGATAGGTTTTCCTCTCACAGCTGGCCTTACATCACTTTCTCTGGCTTGCATTAAATTTTTTTTTTTTTTTTTTTTATAGTTTTGCTCCTTTTCATCTTCTTGACATGATAATCTGTCATGTCAAGTCAAATGCTGTTAGAGGAAGATAATGGAAACATTGTCACTCAACCAGTCACAAGAATTTCCACCAGACTGCCACAATGTTATCACAGTAAATCATCTTATCTTCACATCAGTATGAGGTGATCGAGGGATGGTGATCCTCTTACAATAGTATCATTCCCACTGGAGCTACGCTTTATACTGTGTACGGATGTTATAAAAGCTTAAATTCCAAACACATTAGAGCAAGCAAGAAGTTTTTGTGCTTCTATTCTATTCAATTTAGTAAAGATTTTGTTCAGTTAATTTACATGGTAACCCTTTAGTATAGGGAACACATATAAACCATTAACTATGGCTTTTCCCCCAATAAGCTCCTAATTTACTGCTTATTAATAGAAAGGTAGTTGTTAAGTTTAGGTATTGGGTAGGATTAAGAATGTAGAACAAATTAAGGCCTTATTCTGCATGACCATGTGCTTAATAAGTACTAATAAATAGCCGATATTATAATAATATGCATACTAATAAGCAACTACTTAAAAGACCCTAAAATAAAGTGTTACCATTTACATTATAGTCAATTACATTCTATTCAATACAGTTTGATTGGATAAGATTCTGTTCAGTTTAGTAAAGATTCAGTTTGATTCATTTACATTCTATTCAGTTACATTCTATTGAAGACAATTCTATTTATGATTCTACTCAGTTTAGTAAAAATTCTGTTACATTCTATTAGGTGTAAGAAGTACCCGAAACTATACCTGAGTAAAAGTACAGCAAGAATGACTCCATTACAAGTTACAAGTCACCAATTCTAAAACGACTTGAGTAGAAGTCTTAAGAGTATCTAATTTTAACAGTACTTAAGTATTTTACTCGTACCGAATGTAGGCTCAATGATGCATTAGTCCTCAGCACCTAGACAGTTGATTTGAGGAGAGCAATCATGTGTTTATTTTCTAAAATCAAAATTGCAATAAATCAAGGTCGACACAACAGCCTCTTAAACATCTACCAAAATTCAAGTCTCAGTTCAGCTCAAGTGCTCAAAAAGGGCATTAGTAAACCAGTATCCTTCAAAAAGTTCTCCTCAATATAATGGATACATAAAATAATGTTAAGTAAAGGCTACTTGCACTGGACATCCTCATCTCATATATGAAATACTTGAGATTCAGCAACTACCTGCTAATGCACTTGCATTCGTAAAGTAGCCTTGCTGACAAGTTTAAGTGAGTAAGGGCGAAACACGATATAGTACCTTCAAGATGTAGATTCTGATATCGCTTCTTTAAACTGTTGCAGAAAAAGTTGTCATGCAAAATATAACTAGTAATTACATTACTCATCACAAATGTATTGGAGTAAAAAGTACATATACTTATTCAAAAATGTAGTCCAGTAGAGAGTAAAAGTTGTTAATATCTTTGATACTCTGTAAAACTACAAAGTTGTCAAAAGATATTTAAGTACATTAACTCATTACATTTACTCAAACACTACACCAGTGCATTCCATTTAAGTAGAGTCTGTTATGTTTTTATATGCTGTTTAATGAAGTTTCAGTTCTGTTTATTTTCTGTTCTGTTATGATCTGTTAGATTAATTTAGTTGAGATATTGTTTGCAGCATTTCCAGAAATGGATAAGCAGTTATTAAAACATTTATGAGCTGAATTTGTTAGATCAGTGTTGATCTCATAAATATGCAAATTAAAATGATAGCCTAAGGTTTACAAAAGAGATGTGCAAGATTAAACAAAACTGCTGCTGCTAGTTGACATTTTGTTACATTTTGAAAATAATGTATTATTTTGAAAAGTGTATATCTGGACAATTGACCCTTTGCAATGACCCGCCCCCCTTAGTTACTGTTGCTTTGTCCGACAAGCCATGGCGCTGTCACGCCACACAGAGTGAAAAATACAAATTGTGTAATTTTTTAAAGAAATTTGAACAATAAAAAGCATTTTGTGGCTTTTTAATGTGTCGTGACAGATTGCTGTAGCGCCTCAGCTTAAGTGGCTTGTGAACCGATCATCTCTTCCTACTAGTTAATTTATAGCATCTAATAAACATAAATGAACATGAAAAGGAATGTTGTTTCAAATGCGGAAAGATGTCAATACACACCTTTTTTCAAGTTCAAGTCCACCGAGGTTAATCTTTGAATTCGTGACTGCTTTGTCGGACAAAATGGCGGATTCTGCGTTATGATTGGTTAGATCGCTTGTCAATCAAACTCCCGGCAAAGGGTCAATTAAGCTTGCTTATAGGCTTATGCTACTAGTTATGAGCACACACCTTAAAGTGCTGACTTGTGTGGATTATCTTTTATTTGAGGAAGTCTGTTTATAATAGGCCAGGGGTTGGCCAAGTTTGGCATCGGGCCAAAAAAAAATTTCGCCACTAGATGGAGGGCCAGAACATTGTCAAAGGATCATTTAAAAAAATCATTTGATGAAAATAATTATGCAACTAGAATTGCCTGTGACAGACTGTTAGTGTTTTTTGTAACTGGTAGTGAGCTGTTACTCTGTTAAATCCTGTACTAGGACAGTCATTAACAAAAAGCCACATTTGTGTGGCGGTGTCCAGGTTTTACACTAGATAAATGAATTAAGCAGAGTAGTGACATGTAACCTGGCAAGTATCTTAATTCACCAACTTGCAACACAGACCACCTTGCTAAAACACGCATATATGGGAGATGCAGAATGGATCAAAATAACTCAAAAAATAAAAGAGATCTTGAATAAGCCCATTAATGGCATGTTTGAGTCATGCTCTTAACGAACTGTTTTATTTCCATATTGTGAATAATAAATGAGAATAATTTTAATTAGCTTGTTACACAATGGAGCCTAACTTATTGTAATAATTGTTTGACCTAGCCTACTTTTACACTCAGAATTATTCCTTGGCATCCTCACATGCTAAACTACATTTTTTTATTAATTGTTTGTGTGCCGGAGGTACGCTATTACGTCGTGTGCAGAGTGATGTTAACATTTAAGCTCTGGTGAGAGAAAATGACACTATCAAAGAGTCTAAAGAGGAAAGTTGACAGCGAAAATAGGGCATACAAAGAAGAATGAAAAGACAATTATGCGTTCATCCTACCTGGTTTTGTGAATGCAAAACCGGTATGTCTTATCTGTTTGCAAAGAATATTAGGGGCTGTTCACATGTTGTGTCTAAAAACGCGTGGAAAGTGCGGCCGCACCTCTTCCCTTTCCAGAGCGCTTGTGCTCACGTGACGTCTGTAAAAAAAAAATAAATAAAAAAATGTTTAAGTATAAAAATTCTATTCAATTCTATTTGTCTGCTTACAATTGATTTTTTTGTTACATTTGATTTTATTCAGTTCCATTCTATGCAGTTCTATTCTGTATTTTGCAAAGTGTTGCATGAAACTGACAGTCACCACTGTGTTAGTTTCTCATTCCTCCTGCACAGGGCAGATGGCAGACTCACTAGATCTGAAGCCTTTAGCAGTTGGAGGTGTTCTGCATTCTTGTTATATTTGTTGTATTATTAAATTATAAAATAAAATACAAGCTCAGTGATTAATAAATCATAACCGTAGCTGTTACCGTAGCTCTACAACACTTGCATCATAACTTGCATTATATTCTAAGAATAGTCCACATGCAAAAGAGTGGCCACAGTTTTAGAGAGACATCCTCATCATCACACTGGCCATCTTTTTCTTTCGTGCACACAGGTGTGGTTGAGCAAAGGCAGTCGACTAGCTTATCACTCTTCCGTGTACTGAATGAAGTGAGCATAGTGTTGTGTAATACACAGCTCAGGGTTTGACATTTACGCTTGACTTGGTGTTTCTAACCTAAGCGTGAAATGTATGGCAGATATTGACTGAAGCCACTTCTGCAGGTGCTCTGCAGGAAAGAAGTTGAAGGTGGCACTCTGTCATGACTAACAGGGGTCAGTAAAGCTGCAACAGAGGCTCTTTAGGTTGAATTGTGAGATAATTATGGGGCAAATCCACTCAGAATGAATTTGCTTCCTGATTGTGCCATTTATTTGCACACATTAGCAGCTTTTCCACCATTGGGCCGAATGGTTCTTAGAATGGTAAGGAACGGTTCCAGTTGTATTTTCACTTGAGCCTGGTTCGGCATGGCAATCTGTTCTCGGCCTGGAATTCCTGGCACGGTTGGCTAACCATGGTAGAATGCGTGTAGTGACATCGCAACTCAGGACTGGTCTGTTGCCTGGCTACAAGTTTCTCTGTAGCTGACTAAGCAAATTAATAATAAAATAAAAAATAAAAAATCTGATCATCCTCCATAACATGTTCACTATTTACGTCTTATATCGTCTGTAAACCCGTGCGTTACCAAGGCAATGACACATTTTTGTATTACATTCTAAAAAGCTCCATTATTAGCCCCACCATGGAAAATAAAACCATATCTGTACTGGCTGTGCCGGTTTGGCAAGGGAGCGGTTACGCAAAGAGAATGGTTTGGCCCAAACGGAAAAGAGGCATATGTCTGAAATATGCAAAATTTTTTGCATTTAAATTGCATCTATATTCTTTTATGTATTTCTTCACTTATAAATTCATTTATATTTGTATTCACATTTGTAGTTATAAGCAATTTAATACATGTTTAATTATTTATTAAATGTATTAATCAATGTCCCTTTATTAAACATATAAATAAATGTTAATTTCCAGCTATTTTGGATTAATTTTAAGCAAGCAATACAGTAATTTTTAAACAATAGTTGAGTTAAATAAAACTACCCAGCAGGTTGTGCAAACATTTAACCTAACTGCTGGGTTAAAACAACCCATTCGCTGGGTTTGTCCATTTTTTTTTTTTTTTTAACCCAGCGTTTTTTAGAAGAAAAGAATAGAATAATTTTTTTTAACTCTATACGAAAATTCAAATTTGGCTATTTATCTGAATAATCAATTCAATTTTGGTTATTTGCTGCCCTAATTTAATAAACATTTAAGTGTATTTAGCACCTGTTTAAATGGATTGTGGGTTTTTAGTGGATAAGATATTTTGTGCTGAAATATTGCATGCAAAAGTGGCACATATGTTTAGTGAATTCTCCCCTTAGTGTTTCAGATCAATAACTTCTGAAAAAAAGTATTTTTCTGAGGTTGTTTTGCAGAAGTTGAAGCACTTTAGTGTGGCTATTTTAAAATAGAAATGAGGTCAGATGGGAAAAAAAAGTGTGTGTGTTGTGAACCCTTTGTGAACCCTGTCTAATGGTGGATGCCACTGTGGAAGAACAGCTGTGGAATGAGACTTGCGCTGGTGTCAGAATCAAAGATCACCCCAGACTCCATCTGCCTCAGCAGTGTCGCCTCTGCCTCGCCCACCACTCCACTTCCCCACAATGCCCTTCTGCCTCCCCTGGGATGCAATAAAACCCCCTCCGATTGTACACCACTGTCGCATGCTGCACATGACCCACCCTTCTGGGTTCAGCACCAACCAGTAATAATGTTGTTAGCTTGTTTAATGGAAGAGTTTGGCCAGAAATAAAAATTGCCATATAATTGCAGAATAAAATATATTACAGAGTGCTGTTCTACATTGAAGTAAAAATAAATGGCTCCAGAATTACACAAAAGGACCATTAAAGTATCACAGAAGTGGTCCAAACTTGTGTGCTATTTTTATGTCTGTTTTTCACTTAATTATCATATTAGTTTAAGACTAGAGCGCACAAGTCATATGGACTACTTTTATATTTTTCAATGTGCTTTTAGTCATTTTTGCAGCTTGATGTCCCCATTATCAAAAGCTGCCTGTACATTCTGCAAAATGTCTTTATTTTTGTGTAAACTAAAGCTTTAAAACTAAAGAAATAAAAACTAACTCTATTTCTGTCAGGAAAAAATGTACCCTTTAATGGACAATTTTGTACATTGTCTACCCCTAAAAGGTGCATATTGGTATTTATTAGTAAATAATACGTATTGTATTTACTTTTTTAATGCATGTTACTGGTCTTATTATGAAAGATGCCTTGGGAACTTTATTCCAGATACATTATTCCAAAAATAGTCAATCAAATAGTCAATCAAAATTAATCGATTGTCATTAATCAATTAGTCAGTTGCTGACATCACTTAGTGCGAGCTATTGGATAATGTGAACCAACAGCCAAATAGCTATTTAGTCATTGGCTTAACAAACTCACATTCAGTCTGACTCCATTCTGGTATAACGTTTCACTATCTATGTCAAATCTATTTTTATTTCTCATTAAATATCTTGTTTTACTCAGAAATGTGACGAATTACTATGATTAAGAATAAAATGATGTCTGTCAAGTAAAACAGTTGCAGGTAAAACCCAATTCAACGAATCTGAGGCATGTTCAGCACTTCCTCATCATCATATTGTAGGATGAATCTTAGCAAATTTAAACCGATTCAGAAATGGCTTCATTCCTAAAATCTGTTGATAAATAAAGCAAATAAATTGGCACATAGGCACCTGAGATTAACAAGTGCTCTTGTCTCTTTCTCACTATCTCCTCCCCTTGATAGCAGAGGTGAATGACCTTCCACTCACACTGTAATTACAAGACACGCTTAATTGGCCCCATTAGGGCCCCTTGATATGTTAATGTATGACATGCTCATTTGCATGATTGCTCCAATTTCACTTTCGATGATGGCTGAGTTTGTGGACTATTTTAATGTTTCACAGTCTGCTGCTGGTGTTCATATTCTTGTGTTTTTCTTGCGCAGAGATTGCCGCAGTCGTTCTTCATGTGATCCAGTTATGAATTCAAGACACACATGAGCTGCTCCGATACGTTCTTTGCAGAAACCTACCTGTGTTCTCTGATAAAGGATTGAAGCTTTTATCCGACATACTGTAATAAAAGTTTCCAATTAATTGTTGGGGGAAAAGAAAGCCTATTAGTTTTCGCTTTGCAAAGGGCATGTTAAAACAAAACCACATTGTTTTCTGAATTTCTTGGTTAATTCAGTTCTTAGCTTTTTTTTTTTTTTTTTTTTTTGAATGGCTCTTTGAAGCTCAGACTTTGCTGTAATGCTTATCTTGTTTAGTGTATGTTGCATTATTAAAATTCTCTCTCTCACGAACGCTGCGCTTTTCATGCTGAGGGTTTAATGCATCGGAGCAGAACAAGCCCATCAATGGGACCAAACCTTTAACGCTAATATAATGTGATCTCTTGCGTCTGGCCACGTGTCCGTCCCTGTGTGCTCTCTCTCTCTCTCTCTCTCTCTCTCTCTGTGGCCTGTTGGTTTACATCAGTGGGCTGCACTACAGAAAGAGGAGCACACCAGCGCTGTTATGGAAATATGTCAGGGGTTTGTCTGGGTCTGCAGCTATGAAAAAACCCTTAATAGAATCTTAAAAGGAAATTCAACCCAAAATTTCGGAAAAGTTGGGTCTATTTTTAAATTTGAATAAAATGAAAACTAAAACACTTTCAAATCACATGAGCCAATATTTTATTCACAATAGAACATAGATAACATAAATGTTTAAACTGAGAAATTTTACAATTTTATACACAAAATGAGCTCATTTCAAATTTGATGCCTGCTACAGGTCTCAAAATAATTGGGACGGGGGCATGTTTACCATGGTGTAGCATCTCATCTTCTTTTCAAAACTTTGAAGACGTCTGGGCATCGAGGTCATGGGTTTCTGGAGTTTTGGTCCTATTCTTGCCTGAATTGGTTTCCATCTGCTGAAGAATTTGAGGTCGTCTTTGACGTATTTTTCATTCAGTGTTGCTCTAAAACCTTTATATACCTTTCAGCATTCATAGTACCTTCCAAAACAGATGGCACAGTGGATTGTGTTTACCGACAGTGGTTTCTGGAAGTATTCCTGGGCCCATTTAGTAATGTCATTGACACAATCATGCCGATGAGTGATGCAGTGTTGTCTGAAGGCCCGAAGACCACGGCATCCAATAAAGGTCTTCGCCCTTGTCCCTTACGCACAGAGATTTCTCCAGTTTCTTTGAATCTTTTGATGATGTTATGCACTATAGATGATGAGATTTGCAAAGCCTTTGCAATTTGACATTGAAAAAGACTGTAGAGTTGTTGATTAAACTTTGCGGCAAAACTTAACTTAGAACACAAGACTCTCAATGGAAAAGAAAGGAAACTAAGTAAAAGAAAGAAAATTAAGTGAGACGAGAATAGCTAGAGGTCATCTGCTCTGTCTTGTCTGCTTGTCTGATTCTTTGTTCATGTACTCAAGTTTTTAAACTTGAGGTGTTTGTCCAACCTCTGGTCAGAACTCCTCAAAGGTATCGTCTTTGTTTCAGAGGTGGCTTTTTTTCTTCTCTTATCATAAATTACATGTTATCTGTGGTATTTTAACTTTCTGAGAGTTCAGAGAGTACAGTTTAGACATGATTTCTCTAAAAATATGATACATTTTACACAGATTTCATTCATGCCATCCTTTGAGTTATTAGAAGTCAATCATGCACATAGTAAACAACACACTCTTCCAATGAACCATTCAAAAGTTATAACAATTACATGAATTGTGAGTGATCTAAGCATAACTTGTGACATGTATAGGCTGCAAACATGATATAGAATTATGCAGTTGAACAATGTTTGATTACAAGTCCATTTAGAATTGTTTTGGATGATTTTATTCAGTTTATATGAAAAAAAAAAAAACAACAACAACAAAAAAAAACAGTCTGTGGGTTTTTTCTTTGGATTTCAACTCTGTGTCACACAGAAGAAGAAGGTCTGTTTGGTATTTTTTTTTCTGGAATCAAATAACGTCTGGTTTTATCTTCGTGGGGCTCAAGCTGTGAGTCACAGTGTGTTGTCTTTTCGATCATTAGTCTTGGGTTTACTGCCCAAAGTTCACAACGTTCTTCCTTCCAGTCTGGGGTGGGGGTGGGGGTGGGGTGGGGGGTTTCCAGTCTGAATGGCGTCCCAAATGAAAGATCCTCTGAATTAGGGTCCTGAGTGTTGATTTAGAATTCTATGAAATATTCTGTTTGAATGAATCGTCTGCAAGATATATTTGTGTCTGGTTCACCCTCACATCCTACAAAGAACATTTCACACTTGGGGTCATAAAAACCCTGCTCCAGTTAGCACCAGTTTTGCGCTGTTAACCCTGCATTGCAATGCCAAACATGTACAGTGTTAAACTGTGATAGAATGTTATGGCTAGATGGTCAACAACAGACAACCAGTCCTGTGCCTCATATCCACATTCTTTGGACAGTCACATAAACACAGTGTTATATAATTAGTAATTTCACCATTTGAGGAGAAAATATGTCAAATATTGACAAAATGTGACAATTAAAGTGAAGAAGAGACCATTTAATTCTTACTTTTACAGTCCGAAAAGTCCATTCAGGAAAAACTTGATAGCAGTTGGCAGTAAATAATACGAGGATGTGCAATGCTAGAATCTCTAAATAAACAAGTTGTGTGCTGCATTTGTCCAATCAATAAAACTGACACAACAAATATGCAAATAAAAATGAGTTAATTACGAGCAGTTTTTTTTTTTTTTTTTTAAACGTGAAGCTAGATAAATCAGGAACCCATTTACCCGGGGTTTAGAATGACCCAGGGTCAACTCTTTCAAGTGTGAAAAGCCCCAATGTGTACCAGTCCTGTGACACTGTGAGAACATTGAGTGTCTTTCTGCTGTTTTGAATGACATTGTGGTATTCAAATAAGTGATATGAAAGGGAAAGTGATCCAAACATGACCATTCTATTAATATAGTTTTAAAAAGACACCTCAGAACTCTAAATGAGATTAACAAGTATGGTGTAATATGGTGTAAAGTAGGTTGAGGCTGTCTACACAGGATGCAACAAAGCAACCATTCCAAATCCATTTGTTCTTTGTGTCAGAAGTAGCATAAGCATTTGAAGTACGCCAGAAATAAAACGAGGCATCAGTTTACTATCGGAATTTGTTGCATCCAGTGTAGACAGCATCACTGATCATAATGGGTTCTATTTGCTTTTGTCATGTTGTGCCGCACCGCTTACTTCTGGTGTAGACACAGTGTTAGAAACCCATAGTAACACCCTGACAATGACCCACAACAGCTTTGTGGCAGTGAGTTTTGCACTGGTAAATGCCACTCACATTTTCTTTACAACATTTCTAAGTCTGGATTGGTGATACTGCTGAAACAAAATAGCTGGAAATAGTGAAAGTTTTCGTTCAAATTTCTTCTCATCAGGACGTTTTAGTTTGCAGTCATCCAGTTTCTTCAGCAACACATTTTTAAAGATCCACTCACAGCGTAGCATAAACTTGTCTTTGTTTGTTCCAGATGATGAAGAGGCGCTCACCTCCATAATGAAGGACCTGGCAGCTTTACGGTTCTGTTACCAGTTCAAGAGCAACAGCACCAACAAGCCCAAGAGCAGAACCCCATCCTACAGACAGGTAATTACCCACAATGCATCACTCAGAAGCAGCAAGAAATTTGCAAAGCTGTTTTCAAAAGCAGCTAGTCAGAAGATTGTTTGAATGATTTATTTTGTTAATGAACTGCAAAGCTGAATGAATGAATAAATAAATATAATATGAATATAATATTTTATATTTTAATTAATTATATATAATTTTGTCTTATTCATTTTACAATAATGAAACACCAGGCTAAATAAATAAAATATTTATACGTGTATTTACTTTTAAACATTATATTAATATTATTCATTGTTTTACTTTTTATTTTATTTATTTATTTTATAACAATTAGGACTTTTTTTTTTATTTTTTTTATTTTTTAGAAAAAACCCTTTTAATAGCACTTCTGCTGTATTGTTTACTAGACTTAAGGTACATGCAACCTTCAACCTGACCTGATTTAATCCCAGCCAGAGCTGCATTGTAAGATACGGTCTTAAACAGGATACAGCTGAGAGAGGCACTACTGTTAACATTTAACATCCGCTCCCTATGTACTATACAGCATAAAACACCAGTTTTTTTTTCATTGCCTACATTTTCACTACAATGCGGTCACTTCACACCGGACACCAGTCAGACCTCAAGATAAACAGCTGGCACGCACTCTGTACATGCACGCACACACACACACACACTCTTTTTGCTCATCTAACTCACTCTCGGTTGTTCTTTCTCACACAGTTTTAACCTCTCATTTTTTCTCTCATATGCACAAAATGCCAGAAGCAACTTTCCCAACTAACCAAACATCATTAAAGTAACACAACAACAACCATCCAAAAAAAAAAAAAAACTCACGAGGAGTCTTGACAGGTTAAAGCACATGCGAAGATGCTCGTGAAGCACATAAACTTGCAGATTAATTCTTTTTTTCAGAGTCTCTTGCTGCATTCATAATGGAGATGACGTCACAGTGTCAACAGTATCGTTGTAAACAGTATTCAGACTATTCATTATCTTCAGCGGTGGAAGGCTCTGTCTCGTCTCAGGGGAGACAGTGCAGTTTATGCTTCAACCAAACAGTGAAATTCAGAGCAGTGCTGATTTTAGAACGGTAGGGGAGACCGGGGGCAGGTTTCTTTCTTTTTTACGTCGACAAACGCTAAAGCAGAGGTTGTGCTACAAATCATTATCTGTCACTTTGATGGACTGGGTTGTAAATTTTCCATCGTGCTGTATTTCAATCTGTCACTAAAATATTGTAATGATTGGTACTTTAATGTGACATTGATATGACAAAAACTTGTGTGGCAAGAGCTTTTTATTTTATTTTGCTCTTGTAAAATACACTAAATGAAAAAGTACACTAAATGAACAATATCCATTAAATTATTCTAGGACACTACATTGATGCTGGGTTAAAAACAACCCAAGTTGTGTTGAAAATGGAATTGAAATAGCAGCGATTGTTGTTTTAACCCAGTGAATGGATTGTTTTAACCCAGTGGTTAGGTTAAATGTTTGTCCAACCAGCTGGGTAGTTTTATTTAACTCAACTATTGTTTAAAAAAATTGCTTTCTTAAAATGAACCCAAACTGTGGTGGAAGTAGATAAGGTACCTGATTTTTATCAGTTCTGTTGGAAAACATTTTAAATAATATGTAAATGTTTTTACTCAGTAAAAACATTTTTTGTTTGTTTGTTTTTTTGCAACTGATGCACTTATTTAACATATTCAACATATTCTTAGTACATTTCTGTCTCGGTCTCAACAATCGAACAGTTGTTGATTCCCTTTGTGACCAATTTTAACAAACAAATGAGATGTATAAATTATGTTTTGGAAGTCATAATTGTTCTTTTGTGGTCTGAGAATTGATAAAATTATTTATTAAATGATTTTCTAATAATCATAATGTACGTCACACTTAGAATTTTGCTTTAAACACATTATTTCAGACTGCTAAAAAAAATTATTTCTATATCTGCTCAGTTTGGATACAGAATAGTGTAATGTGATTTATTTTTCAAATGTTACCACTGGCTTACATGTTGCGTATTTGGGATGATTATAACACTGTTATTGGGTAACAACAGTTCTGCACATAAGTTTACACACCCCTTGCAGAATATGCAAGATTTTAATAAAAATGTGTATTTAAAAAAATAGCGCTTTCTCTTACACATACATACATAAGCCTACCTTGCAGAAGCGTGTGTCAGACTTTAAAATCATTAGTCATCACCAGCAGTAAAAGTCGTCATCTTTTGTATTCATATCCGGATAGTTTTATTTGTGGCAGGGAGGGAGTGGTCCTACTAGGTAGAATGAAGAAAAGTTAATTTAAATTTAGAATAACTAATGGGGTAATATCTTGTTGATATAAGTGCAATTATTCCAAATGAATGTCCAAAAGATAAGTAAATTAAATTAAATTAAAAAATAAAATTCCCTCTTTCTTGCCGCCAGGCCTATAGGCATGCGCCGGCCCTGATTACATTCAACATTTTGATTTAGTCTTGTTCAGTATGCACCTTTTATTTTTTGTAAATTGAATGTGTCAAGCTTCCTGTGTCATCCGCTTCCAGTTATTTTTAGCTCTACAAAACTTCCTCATTGAAAAATAAGGTGTATAAGTCTACACATTTTCGTCATTCTCTCTGCCTTGAGTCTAAGCTCCATAAATGCTTTGTGAAAAAAAAAATAAAATAAAAAATTGATAATTACATATTCAAGGTTTCACCCTGACCACCCACTCGAGAGGAGAACATTATCCTGTTATTTTATACATGCCACACATGCTTTCATATCCAGTTCTGCAACTGCAGTTCAGGTGATAAACTGAACTGTGTGAAGATTTCACAGCATTAATGACATACAGATGGGAAGAAAGCAATGCACTTGTACTTCAGATACATAAGAGCATCTCAGGAGGACACAGGGACATACTATTTGTAATATTTATGCAGTCACATCTTGTGCTTCTTGAATACAAAGTTGACTCAGACTCAGACATGCATTTTTAGTTAGTAGACCAAGACTGAATGTGAGAATACAAAAATCTTTAGGCAAGACTAATAAGAAAAACTAATAAAGTTACCATCCATTTGGCAAGTTACTGTTTCTTTCTCCATTTTATTTATATGCCCTATGTTACAAGTCTATTTGTAGTCACTTTTATTGTTTTTAAGTGTCCACTTTTGGGCCTTGGTCTTTATAAATACACTATACATGTCCTGTGATGTTTCTAAATGCTCTTTGCTTGTTTACAGTTTGACTGATTTTACTTGAAGATTGCACAGAAGAGCAGATTATCAGAATTCATTTATGCATTTGATCCACTGGATTAATTCATTTCATTTTGTTGTTTTCTTCTGTCAGGATTTACGGGTGAAGCTGGAGCATGAACGAGAGAAACGGTGAGTCGGAACGTTCTCATTATTTTTGCAGCTCTCCGTCCCTTCCTTGATCTCATTCCTCTCGTCTTATCCCAGCTCTCGTTACGCCATTTCTAAGATCTCGCTGCACAGGGAAGTACAGGAAATATGCCAAGCTGCCCAAAAGAACCGGAATGTTCCTATAAAATATTTTGACATTTAGACACGGCGTTTCACACACTCTGGTAGAGACGGAGGCAGAGGAAAGAGAAGGTGAAGCCAAGTGTTTGAGCTCAATGGCACACCCAATATTAATTTTCAATGTCCTGTAGGTCATTCATACGCCCACACACAGAACATGTCATTTTTCCATCTTAAGACTGCCAAATGCCAACACGTGAGTCTTTGCAAAGTATATCCATATGTGCTTTAGCAAACCTGTTTTACTAAGGTACTCATAAAAAGACCCTTTTCCCCTCATATCAAGCCAATGTTTCTTTGAATCTTTGACGAAGCTTTGTTTACTGGAAGAAAGTGAATTAACGTTCTTGTCAACCAGCACCACAAAGCCTTGATGCATTATGGGAGAAGTCACACTTTGGTCTTAAAGCTCCCCAGAGAACCCCGTCCGCCGTCTGTGTGAAAATGCCTTAGTGGGTTGTGTCACAGGAAGTCGGCGCAGCATCACTTACTGCATTGGAGGTGACAGGCAGCTGGGTGTGCTGCTTCACAACTCTAATTGGCTGCTGTGGCACAAAATCTTCATTTAACCCTCTTCTGTTCTGGCTCGACTTTAAGCAGAGATGAATGAAGAGGAGGTGATTGACCACTAATAGATAAATCAATGTAATAGGGTAGCTATAGGAAACTACGTCCCACTTTTAATTAGTATAGCCAGTCGGCTTATTGCGTCACGTCTTTTTGCTCTAAAACAAAAGTTTTTAATTCCAAGCACCACCAAATATGTCTTATGAAAGGAACTTTTTTCTAAAATATAAAGGTTGTTATATATTTTCATGCCGACAGTCATTTATACTGTATTAGAAAAAAGTAATATTTTACTTCTGTTTGTCATTGTTTTATGTGAGATTACTTTGCATTAAGTTTATTGCATATACTTTAAACACAGAATATAAGCATACAACATTTTAGTTTTCTCTTTCTTCTAATATTAGAATATTATAAAACTTTGTTTAAATCAAATTCATTTGTATAGCATGTTTCACAATACAGATATAATTCTAAACATAGCAAGAAGATACATTGTTAAATAGTTGTTGTTGTTTTTTCTATACAAATCGGTACTGTTAAAATGTTTATTTTTTCTCTAAACTTTTCCATGGACCCCCTATTATCCTCTTGTGATGCCCTGACTTGCCTTAAATGGACTTTGTTTGTAAGGAAGCTGAACATCTTGGCATTTCCTTCACTAGCCTGGACTCTGTATCCCTATTCTCTTGCACATAATGTCTTCACTAAGAGCGAAAATGTAAAAAATTGGTATATTTATTATGTTTCTTTGAGCAAACAATGATATCTGTGAATCTTATTAAACCAGCCCGGCCAGATGATGGGACTTCCGTCCAGTCTCATGAATATGCAGTACATTTTTTTTTTTCTTCACAATCTAAATTGCACTATGTAATGTTAAGACTTTAATTCAGAAAGGACACTTAGAAATTGATCAAAATTGCATCGTTACAAAAGATTTCAAATAAATGCTGTTCTTTTTTAACTTTATATTGATCAAAGAATCCTGAAAAAAAAAAAAAAAATTATGGTTTCCACAAAATTATTAAGCAGTAAAACTGTTTTCTTGAGAACCAAATCAGCAGATTAGAATGATTTCTGAAGGATCATGTGACACTAAAGACTGGAGTAATGGCTGCAAAAAATTCAGTATTGCAATCACAGGAAAAAATTAAATTTCAAAAAATATATTACAATAGAAAACAGTTATTTTAAACTGTAATACTGTAATATTACTGTTTTTAAAACCCCACACTGTTGAACGGTAGTGTATGAACAGCAAAATCTATCTACTTCCACATCAACATCGTAATATCATGGTGCTTTTTTGCCGGTTGTTTTCGTTGTGTTGCATCAGAAAGTTGTAAAACGTAACATTGAACTTGTATACATATAACTTCATATCTCACAGCACACATCATAAATCCACACACTTGCACCTACAGTAATAAAAAACTCATCAAAACAGGCATTAGTTTGCAGACCAGCCTAGTTGGACACACTCAAAACTGTCTTCCTCTGGCAGCAACCGCAATACTGAAACAGGAAGGAGGAGAGTGCCGCGTGCCATGCCAAGCGCAGAGAGACGCGGCCAAACTAAGGCGCTTATCTATGCACGCCAAGGAAGGAAAATCATCTCGTACCCTACATCCTCCATTTCTCCCGTCTTCCGCAATGTTTTTCTTCCATCACTATCTCCCTCATCGGCCAGTGTAAACAGAGCCATCGCTCAAAACCCAACGAGCAGCTTCATCTACAGAAGATCTGACTGTTAAACAACATACAACTGATCTCAAATCAGCATTAAAGCTCGATTTCACCCATGTCGGATGTTCCCAGTTGTCTTCTTTCCTATAAACCTCTTAAAATGAGAACCAATCAGCTGTCTTTAAGTTTGAGATACAAAAACCACTAATTGCTAAAGTCAAAATTGTTTAAGTTAAAGATAAGTTCTTCAAAAGTAGTAGATAGGTGCTCTGTGTATGTGTGTGCAATTTGGCTGGTGTGCTAGACTTTTGAGGGGGGATATGAAACATGCTTCCTGTTACTTTCAGCGTTGCTCCACTTTTTTTCTCTTTCCTCTCAGGAAGCGCTCCATCTACCTTCGTGTGCGTTGTGATGTGGGCCCCGGTGTTGAAACAGTGGTCCGCTCCGTTTGATTAGACCAAACGCACACTCATCATACTTGCCTTGCATTTGCATTATGCATACACATAAGCGAATATCCACTCTCAGTTCCTTTTTCTCTCACCCCACACATTGACGCACACTCTAAACATAGTTTCTAACTAAGTTACATAAACAGACACACCATTTGTGGCCTGTCCCATGCATGACTACACCATAAATGGCTGTAGAAGAACCCATCCACCCGTTTTCAACTGAGCTGTCCTTCATCCCCTCTTGCTATGGCAATGACCTCCAATCTTGGGAAATGCCCTGTGATTTGAAAGGTGCCACCCGTCCACAGTGCCATGTTTACATACCTCCTACATACAGTATGGATGGTGTAACTAAATGAATATTCTTTGTACTCGAAATTTGCAGGAATCTGAACATTGTTTTGATTTGATCAGACCTTATCTCCTCTTTCATTAGAATCATTCCGTTCCAAAGGCCACTGAAGTTTAAGGATCTGCTTCAGAAGGTGATGGAGGCTTTCGGCCAGCAAATGGATCTATACTACACTGATAAAGAGGTAGTGATTCTAGTAACTTATTGTAACCTTTTCATAGTGATAGATCAGTATAGATAACAGTTAATTGACCAATATTTAGCCATTTTGGAAATGTGCGCATTTGCCAATAACCATGCCTGTTATATATTCTGATCATATACACTACTGATCAGTAATTTATTTTTTTTTTTTAAAATAGAAATTAATATTTATTTTTTGCTAGGGTGCGTTAAAGGGTAAGTTCACCCAAAAATGAAAATTATGTCATTAATTACTCACCCTCATGTCATTCTACACCCATAAGACCTTCGTTCATCTTCGGAAAACAATTTAAAATATTTTTGGTAAAATCTGATGGCTCAGTGAGGCCTGCATTGCCTGCAAGATAATTAACACTTTCAATGCCCAGAAAGCTACTTTTTTGGCTACTTTTTGTGTGCCAAAAAAACAAAATAACGACTTTATTCAACAATATCTGGTGATGGGTGATTTCAAAACACTGCTTCATGAAGCTTCGAAGCTTTATGAATCTTTTGTTTCGATTCAGTGGTTCAGAGCAAGTATCAAACTGCCAAAGTCACATGATTTCAGTAAATGAAACTTCCTTATGTCATAAGGGTTTTAAAATTTCAGTGGTTCACCACTGGGGGTGTGACTTTGGCAGTTTGGTGTGCACTTCGAACCACTGATTCGAAACAAAAGATTCGTAAAGCTTCGAAGCTTCATGAAGTCATTATTTTGGGGTTTTTTTGTGCACAAAAAGTATTCTTGTCGCTTCATAACATAAGGTTGAACCACTGTAGTCACATGAACTGTTTTAAATATGTCTTTAGTAGCTTTCTGGGCATTGAAAGTGTTAATTATCTTGCTGGCAATGGAGGCCTCACTGAGCCATCAGATTTTATCAAAAATATTTTAATTTGTGTTCCAAAGATGAACGAAGTTCTTACAGGTGTGGAACAACATGAGGGTGAGTAATTAATGACATAATTTTCATTTTTGGGTGAACTAACCCTTTAAATTGATCAAAAGTGACAGTGTAGACATTTATAATGTTAAAAAAAAAAAAAAAATATATATATATATATATATATATATTGATATAAATGCTGTTCTTTTGATCTTTCTCTTATAAGAAATTCCTGAGTAGCAAATCAGCATATTAGAATGATTTCTGAAGATATCGGCTTTGAAAATTAAACTTCTTAACTTGTAATTGGATTAGCATTTATACTTTGCAGTAAGAATCTGTACATTTCATTAATGTGTTGTTTTTAAGTTATGCGTCTTGTTTTATTAATAATGTGTCTGGACTTAGACGTTGGTGGCTCTAAAGTGTCAGGAGGATTTGGACCGAGCAGTTCAGGGATTGAGCTCCAGCTCTGGAATCAACAATCTGCTCAGAGTGATTCTGAAAACACCTCCCAACAACCAAGTAAGTCCAAGCCAATACAAAGCAAAGCAAACCAAAATAAACCCAACCCAAAGCCAATATTAAAACAATGCCTAAACCCACATGGAAACCCTAACCTGTACATGAACTAGTTCTCAGACCACAAGCTTACATCCTTTTTATTATTCGGGTAAAATAAAGAATGCAACATTTGGTTACATTTTTTTTTTTTCTTATATATATATATATATATATATATATATATATATATATATATATATATATATATATATATATATATATATATATATATATATATATATATATATATATAAGAAAAAGGAGAGACAATTTAAGGAGAGACAATTTCCCAATGTATGTAAGAAAAAAACTTAATTCACGATATTCTCGTTATTTACAAGTCTTATTTTCTTACATGATTTTGCCTCTCAAGATGTTTTAAGGATGTTTAGACTTTTTTTAATTGGAAAGCTATTTATTATGAAAACTCTTGAATCGCACATAATGTTCCAGGTTTAGCAGAATACCTTATGTGTCCATCTCCCTACAGTTCCTTCAAGTGAGCGGCCAAGACAAGCAGAGCGAGATGAGGTCATCCAGGTCCCTGGGAGATCTCAAAGCCTCGGTTCTCAAAGGCTCTGAACGAGTGCGCAAACACTCTACAGGTGCGTCATGCTGGCTTACACACACCCCTAACGCACTGCACAGGCAAAATGACAGTACACATAGGGGTTTATCGTCAGCTTTGTTTGCACTTTTCTCCATCAGGACTGGGGAATGGCATTAAAGAGCACAGTGACGTCAGGGCTGTTAGAGAAAGCCTGGGCAAATAATTTTTGTTGTTTTGAATGGCAGAGGAACAGATTAATACCATCAGTTTGATACCGCTTCCCTGTGTGATTGCATTTACATAATATTTGGCTAATCGGAATATGCATTCCAAATGAACCGTTTACTTGAACATTCTGGAATATCAATGTAGGTGCTTGTTTACATGTCAATCATGTAGAACCCAAATTAAATTTGTGTTTTGCCTCCTCATGGTATTACTAATGCTTTTGCAGTGTAGGCAGATACAGTTTTTGCTAGCTCTCAGATGGCAGGTGATGTGGAACGACATTTAATTTAAATTTCATGATGCACAATAGATGTATAAACCCTCCATTATCCCATCAACAAATTCAGATGTTTATAGTCACCTTTAAAGGGGTTATCAAAAATATACTTGTTCAAACATTTGGGGTCGGTAAAATTTATTAATGTTTTTGAAAGAAGTCTCCAAGGCTGCATTTATTTGATAAAAAATACAGTAAAAAAGAGTAAAATTGTGAAATATTACAATTTAAAATAGCTATTTTTTATTTAAATATATATATATATATATATATATAATATATTCATTCTTGTGATTGGGAAGCTGAATTTTCAGCATCATTACTCTAGTCTTCAGTGTCACATGATCCTTCAGAAATCATTCTAATATGCTGATTTGCTGCTCAAGAAACATTTCTTATTATTATCAATACCGAAAACAGTTGTGATTCTTAATATTTTCCGGATTTTTTTGATGAATAGAAAGTTCAAAAGAGCAGCATTTTTCTAAATAAAAATCTTTTATAACACTTTAAATGTCTTTACTGTCATATTTGATAAATTTAATGCATCTTTGCTGAATGAAAGTAATAATTTATTTAAAAAAAAAAAAAAAAAACTTACTGACCCCCATTCATTCAAAATAAAATTTTATACTTCAGTTGATTAATTGTACTAGTCTACATGCAGTCTATGAAATGCAGATATTTCATTTTGTTGAATGCAAACGAATGTAGGAAACTGATGACAGAACTTGTCTTATTTGAGTAAGGACAATCAAGGGTATCTCGAATTTGATTCAGGCTCTGTTAGGATCTATGTTTTGTAAAGTCATTTCATTGTCAGTCTCAGATTGTAGAGTGTTTCAAAGGCTAGTGGAACAAGTTTATAGTGTATAGCTTTTTGCTGTGATCAGCAGTAGAAGTGCAAATTCACATACACCAATTTGTCATGTCTCTTTTAACATACAAACTCACACTAATAGCGAAACATTATGCAAAACAAGAACGAGTGTCTTCTCCAAATAGAGCATGTATAGAGCGAACCATTTCTCAGTGATACAGAGCTCAGTGACGCACTCTTTTTCTCAACATCTCACATTTTTTCAGTGTTTGGCACCATCTCTTTGTTTTCACACCTGAGAACGAGACGTGGGAAAGAAAATAGCTCGCTTCACATTGCATACTGAATGATGGAGGTTGTAGGTTTTTGCTGGCTGAATGTCAAGGATGTATTTTTACAGATTTCAATATGTCAGAGCAGTCAGCATTTGTCATCATAATGGGGTGAAGGAGAAATACTTTTGCACTGCCTTCTTACATAGCATGTTTTGCATCACTTTTTAGCAGTTGGTTAATAAAAACAGCATTTAAAGAGACCATATCTTGAAAAACTGGATGCTTTTTTGACATTACATCCATTAGAATATTAACATGACCACCCACATTTACTGTATGTATGATCACCTGTTTAATTTTAAAAAACAACTTGGCCCAACCTTATGAATGACTTCTACTAAACCTGTACATGGAGGCTAGTTAAACAGTTTATTATGTATAGAAGTCTTAAAGGTACAGTAAAAAAAGCAGCCTGTTTTAGTCAACGCCATAGAGAGGGAGGAAAAAGGTGGGATTTATGCATGAACAGCGCAATATCCAATTATAGTGCAATGGATGTCTCGCGTGACTTTTCCGCATTCCTTCCCAGTTACTCCCCATCAAACCCACGGGACGCTTTAGTAAGTCTGGTAAAACTCAATGGGCTCAGGCTAGGCAAGAGAGATGCTCCCTCCTGCGGTAACTTTAACCGCTGGTGTTGCTGTTATATATATATATATATATATATATATATATATATATATATATATATATATATATATATATATATATATATATATATATATATATATTATATATTATATATATGTTTCATAATATATAATTATTACTGAAACGTAATAAAATAGTACATTTTAGTGCATTTATCAGTTTCAGTTTTTACACTATTGCCATCACATATATTTTAGTTAAAGAATAAAAATGTTAATGTGAAAATATATATATATATCTCCTTCCTTCCTGTCCCATTCTCTTTTCATTTTTATTGCCATTCTTTTTAAACGCTTCTTTCTTTATTCATCTATTATTAGCGCTGTCTCTTCCTCTCACATTCTGCTCATATGTACCTGTCACTCACACCACGCTTCAATCTCAGTCATTATTCACTTCAATCTGCTCAACTTCTTTTTCTTTTTTTTCTGTGATCCTGCACCCTGTTATTAGTTTCTGTGGAAGTATTACTGTTCCAGACTGTTTTTTTGGCATCAGACTGTGGGATGTGTCATGCTAACATCACTGTGTCTGCCTGCAGGATCTCTGAACACGGGCCGCACCTCACCCCCACCGGGCAGCGTACCAGAAGAGCAGCAGCAGATTGCTCGGCAGGGGTCCTACACCAGCATCCACAGTGAAGGAGAGTTCATCCCAGAAACGCTCGACTCCAATGTAAGATTCATGGTTTGGAGCTGCAGATTACAGCTGACTTTTCACAATGTTTTCACAGTACACCATGTCTTTAAATAGTCACTTTTAAGCAATTATTCAGATTTTAAGCCTGGGTTATGAGTAGTGTTAGCATCGATACTGATATTGATATACTGCAGTGGTTCCCAAACTGGGGGCGGCAACCCCTAAGGGGTGCCCGGAGTTATAAAATGGGGGTACGGCAAGGCTAAAGACACCCACACACTAGAAGATAATCGGGCCGATTTTGGGCCAAATTCTCCCCTTCTGACAATCCTAGGTAAAGTGTCAATTATCTTGAAGGTTCTACAGACTATCTTGTCAGATTTTCCTGTGGTGTGATGTGTGTTAAATGTAATTGAATCTGATTGAAATCTTGTTGTGTGGGGGGAACCCCGAGGACAAATGCGCACACTCCGCAGATCTTGTGGAATGAAATGATGCCCAATCAGAAAGCGAGCTGACAGAAGCATAACAACCGCAGTCATGGCGGAGTACCAGGTAGCTAACCACCTAGCTACTGACCTAGCCAACATCCTAGCCACTGTTAGCTTGACAATAGATTTGTTTGTGTGTAACAGTTTCCTCTATAACAGGGTGGGGCTAGCAGAAAAGTTTGGGAACCTGATTGATTGATTTTATGGCCCAAAGAAAAGATTTAAAGGCATAGTTGACCTAAAAATTAAATTTCTGTCATTAATTACTCACCCTCATGTCATTCCAAACCCGTAAGACTTTTCTTTCATCTTCTTAACACAAATCGTTTTGATAAAATCTGAGAGCTTAAAAAAGTTCATAAAGAGATCGTAAAACTAATCCATATGAATTGAGTGGTTTAGTCCAAATTTTCTAAAGAGAAACGATCACTTTATATGATGAACAGATTGAATTTAGGCTTTTATTCACATATAAACATTAATTAGCGAACATGAACAGAAGCTCCACTAAACTTCTTGCTGAAGCTCAAATATGCTGTGTAACACACGAGAACGAACCTCATTCTCGCACATGCTTGGGCTTCTGTTTACCAGTTGATGAATGTTTATATGTGAATAGAAGCCTAAATTTAAACCGTTCATCATATAAAGCAATCGTGTCTCTTCAAAAAGTTTGGACTAAACCACAAATGGACAAATCTCTTTATGAACTAAGCGTCAAAGTGGTAGTTGCGTAGCTGTCAATGGAGGGAAAGAAATTGCTTAGATTTCATTAACAAGGTCTTCATGTGTGTTCTGAAGATGAACGAAAGTCTTACGGATTTGAAAAGACATGAGGGTGAGTCATTCATTTTTGGATGAACTAACCCTTTAACTTTTTTTTTAACTGAGCATCATAAAATACCAAAATAACTCTAAATGTAAAAATAGGGGAAATATCCTGTATTGACCAATATTAAATATCTTATATTGACTGATAGTGATGAATCTAAAATTCTCCACCAATATATATGAAATCAGGCAGTACTAGGAGATTTCGGCAATTTGTTTAGTAACAGGCAGGCAATTATAAACCACATACATAGGCAAATAAGCATGGCAATCCAGAGTGTACAGATGCACAGTGTGACATTTAAAAAACCTGAATTAAAGTATCTGGAACAAGATAAACCATGTTATGATGGTTATGATGAATCCCACATGACTGTTTGTTTTGAATGACCCTGATTGTTTCTGATTAAGAATGACCCTGGTTTAACAAACTGTGAAATGTCCAATAAAAAGAAACAATACTGAGTTTTTATGGTCTCTTTTGTTCTTTCGCCCTGTACTTTGACTTGTTTAAAGTGTACAAGATGTCACTGTTCTGTGTAACTGCACTTTATAACAGACTGGATAAAAGGAAGCTTGGACATATTATGGGCATTTGCTCATGGAAAATATTACGTCAGTCTTGTAGATGGCTAAGGTTCAGATGCACAAATTGTAATGAAAAATGTAATTCAATGAAATGATGTCATTTCTTTTTCGTCTGTAGATTATGGAGCCATTCGGGAGTGCTGATGGGTCGCTTTCCAGCAGCTGTCAGTCACTGGACCAAGCACTGGACAGGTAGGCCAAACACCACTTTATAAACTTGTGTGAATTAGGGAGGTAGAAGACTATATTTAAAAAAAAAGACTAGGGTAGGGTTGCACCGGCCATTCATAAGTTCTTAAATTGGAATGTAAATTCCACACTAGAGGTTTAGTACCTACTAGCTAGTTTGTATCTAACTCTGTACTTTTACGGTTGCGCTATTTGTTCTTAAGGCAGAACATAGCTAATAAGACGTAAACTTTCAATAAAGTAATGCGTAGTCACTAGGGCTGCCCCCTAATAGTCGACTAACCGTTAGCCGACGAGGAAAGGTTTAATTGCAGAGGGAAAAAATCCACAGGAAGTAGCGAAGTCACGCAGTCTGTGACGGACAGATCATTAACTGCTGGACATCCAAACGCTTGCCTATCATTCATTGACCTCAAATATGGCTTCATCTGAAACATGTAAGTAGTAGCAACTTTACATGGCAGCTCGCTTTAACTTAGAAAAATGTGAGCTATTCAAGTGTTTGTGCGGAGTGTGAAAGCTGGAGGCGCCAGTGCGATCACTTACACTTAAAACACTCATTTTTGGACATACAGGTAAGAGTAATACATCTTTTGAATCTGTGAAGAGTCTGTTTATTTGTATGCACTCACAATAACAACAAAATATGCTTTTGTAAAATAATGAAAGCAAACAGGGTGTGATTTATGCCATCTCTCTCTGTGAACTTGAGCCAAAAAAAGAACTGAAACTCCATGAAACTTGCCTTACAGACATGAAAAATATATCTATAGAAACCGAAATGTCTACTTTTAAATGAACCAATTTAAATGGAAAATAAATATTCTCAGGATATGTAATCCGTATGAAACAAGCATATAGGTGCGTCCACTAATGCGGAGACGACGAGTCCGCATCATCAACTTCATCACTGCAGCCGAAAACACTAGTTTATCAATGAATTGTTAAAAAGCAGTCTTCTTTTGACACATTCATAATCATTACTTCTGCCGGTGTGCTGTGGCAAACTTTATGCGTGCGCTTGAACGCTGATTAGGCTATTTAGGCATTAAATGCCCTTTATTATGATTTATATGGTTTATTAATAAACGTGCGATTAGTTGATCGCTTAAAATGGACGACTAATAGTTGACCAGAAAAATCTTTAGTTGAGGGCATGTACAGAGTCTAAAGTAAAAATGTAGTTACATTTCAACAAAGCAAAATATTTTGTAATGCGCAAGTTGTAACTTAGTGCTCTTTTACGCTAAAACTTGCAAATTATGCACAGCTGGTACAACCGACCCTAGTCTACTAATTGGTCTTTAAAAAAGCCTTGAGTAATTAGCCTAGTATTTATCATAAATAATTTATCATACTTTTTTTTTTTTTTTTTTTTTTTTAGCAGATATTAAGCAGAATCTACTAATACTCTAATGAATTGTAGTTGACATGTAGTTGCAAAGTTACTTATAGTTAGTAGAATGTATAAAGTGTATAAAGTTTCCATGAGCGATTTTAATTTTAGGTACCATTTAATGAAATCAGCTTATAAAATGTTGTATAATATAAAATATTTTGTTTCTAATATTAAATTAAAATTAATTATTGGACTTTTTAGTTTAGTATTTTATTTTAGAATCTGTTTTTCCAATTTCTTTTTTTTTTTTTCTTTCAGTGTTATAGCCACTAAAAACTAGTCAGCCCAATTTAGTCTTATTGGACACTTTGAAAAACAGCAAGCCACTGTCCCATTACTGTAATATGAATTTTAGTATTGTCACTACTTGTATTTAGTTGAAATCCAACTAAAAATGCCTTACTTGTTGTCTCTGCATATAAAATGAGATAATTACACACTTCACCTTAAAGAGTGTATTATAAAAATTATGGTTAGACAAGATATTTGATAAATGTGACAACTGTCCAGAGAGGAAATGAAATCAGGTCGCCACAAAGGCCAACCAGGAAGCTCTTGATGTCACCATGGCGACATCTCGCTTATCTGGATGCCTGGATTCCAGTGCTATCACACGCCGCCTCTGCTCTGCTCGGAGAGAGAGAATGAAAGAGAGAACGATAGAGAGAGAGTGGGTTGATCTGACCAATCTATTCTGTTTTCTGTTGCCTGAGCGCTATTGTTATAAAATGAGCCAGTCAATAATGCAGTGTGAAAAACTACAGGGGAGAGAAAGAGTAAGAATGAAAGACAGGAAAGTGAGAAAGAGAGAGAGGGAGGGAAAGAGAAAGGAAAACCGTGCTACCTGCACGAGCCTTATCTGGCTTTTAGCCCTCAGAACAATGGCAGGAAACAAGTGCATGGAAATTTTTCCCCTCACTGCGGGTGTGTGTGTGCCTGTTATCCGGGGTCTTGCTGATCCCCCCGCTCAGTACTGACGTCACCATCGGACAGGGATAACAGGGTCGGGGCAGTAACAATCACTTTATGTCTCTCTGCACATTAACTCATGATGTTTTTTTATTGCCAACGCCTGTAAGAGTTCAAATGGAGTTTTGTTTTTTTAATTAAACATCATCTTGACTTTTATAGAGCAAGTAGAAATGGGACTGTTTGAATCTTAAAGTCAGCATGAAATGCAAGTTGCGATAGTCTTTTCTTCCCTAATGTGACGTATATCCAAGAGAAATGCCTTCTCAAAAAAAAAAAAAAAAAGAAGTAGAGTGGGGAATTGTTCATGGGGAATTGATTGGCTTGTGGTTTGCTATTGCTGTGATCTCATGTGAGTGACGGGTTGTCCCGCCCTCATGCCAGTGAACGTGTCATTGGAATTTTATTTGTTAGTTCACCCAAAAATGTAATTTCTGTCATTAATTACTCACTCTCATGTTGTTCCAAACCGTAAGACCTTTGTTCATCTTCGTAACACAAATTAAGATCTCTCTGATCTCCCTATACACAGCAACGTCATAACACATTTCAAGGCCCAGAAAGGTAGTAAAGGCATTGTTAAAATAGTCCACGTGACTCAGAGGCTGCACCGACTAATCGACTAGTCGACTTAATTGCTCTGCCACTATGACACTTTAAGCTTGACGTTGACTAGTCACTGGTCTTGGCCTATAGAGGGCGCAACAGGATAAGAAATCTTTGAAGTTCACATTTACGCTCCGTATCCAACAGTTAATGACAAATAAATGCATTCTCTAAGTGCGCTCCATAAGATATGTTTGATAATACCATCTCAATATTGATCGCATGCAAGTTTTAAACAGCTTATTGTAAAGGGTATGTTAGTCTGCATTCTAAACTGTGCTGCTACATAACATGCACACACACAGACAATAGCGTGCACATCACATGCAGATAGATCGCGCGCATACAGAATCATTATTGTCAACACTGTTCTGTAATTTATCAATAAAATAGCTTAGAAACTGAAAAGTTCTAGCATTTACTTCTTAGTAGGGTTGGGAATCGTGAGAAATTTTCTGGTTTCCGATTCTGCGTAACGTTTCCGGTTCCATTAAAATAATTAAACAACTAATAAGTAGTAAGGGAAAAATACACAATACTTGACTCAAACAGTCCTTTTTGTGTTTATTTTTCTTGTAAAATGAATTTAACAGACCGTTAATCTCAACAAATTCGCTAACACTTTACAATAAGGTTCATTAGTAGCATACGTTAACTACATTAACATGAACTAATACTGAACTGTATTTTTAAAGCATGTTAATTTCAACATTTACTAATACATTACTAAAATCAAGTTGTATTTGTTAACATTAGTTAATGCACTGTGAAGTAACATGAACAAACTATGGACAGCTGTATTTTTATTAACTAACATTAACAAAGATTGACAAATACAGTAACAAATGTATTACTCATGATTTGTTCATAAATGAACCTTATTGTAGTGTTACCACAAATTAGATAAGATGCTTGAACACCCATGTAAGATTCAGACAGGTGAAACAGAATATTTTTGTAAGTTGGATTCATAAAGACTTGTTTCTGAAAGAATGATTTAGTGATAGACACATTTTTAACAGTAAATTTGTTGCCACCTAGTCACGTAGGTGATGTTTATACATAAACATCAGCGTTTCTATCTAAATAATAAACTTTTGTATACTTCTGTTATAGTTGAAATATTTGTCATACAGAAATAATGATACTGTGTTTTTGAAAAGATTGTTTGTGAAGCTTTTTATATCTACACATGACAACTCTCTCTGCGCGAATGCAGATTTGAATTTTGGGATTTTTCAGTGCATTCATTGCTATAATATTCATGATGCGAGATGTCTCTATTAAAGGATACGCTCCCCGCACTTCGCCCACCCATCACACCAGAACTGTTTTCGGAACCGAAACTTGGAAATCTTGCACGGTTCCGGTTATTTTAAAAAACACACTACCGGTTAGGGTGACCACCTGGCTACTGATCTGTTGCAGGACAGTAGATGTGATTTTGTGGGACACGTAAATTTACAACTATTACGCTATGTAAATATTGATTTTACATTTGTTGGCAAACTTGGCATATGCGCCAATTAATGTTTCTGCCGGTGGGTACCCACTGCCCACACTATAATGTTGCACTTATGGCAACATTAAATCCTGGATAGAAGACAATTCTAGATTCACGGCTGCACATGCAGGAGGACAAAGTTTGAACACGCACATGTGATATCGGAGCAAGAGAGCGTGCGCGTCCAGTTTTGTGCGAGAAGGGAATCCGCCTGTGAGCAGAGACATTCCTGTTCGCGCATTTGATGCGCTCTCAACATTTTTGATTATATTTAACGCCATAGAACCCGCATTAAATGAACTATTAACGTGAGAAGAAAATGGTGTCTGAAAGTCGCAATACATTTTTTTATAGGTTAAAACAAATGGAGAATATTGCGGGTTTTTTTTTTTTCTGTAGGTGCTTGACCTTTTCTGTGGGTGGCGCTTGAGCATCCACGAGATTTGAAATATTTAACATCAGGATGGATGATTAAATGCTTTAAATCATCAATTTGGGCAGCTTTGAGCAGCTTCTTGCTGGTGTAGTTGTGTTTACCAACTTTGATGAGGCCCGCACTTAGCTATTCCTTTGCGCTGTCCACTCAGTTGACATCAGTGGGAAAACCTCTCTCTATGATTGCCTTGGTTGGTCTTTCACAGCTAAAATATGACGGCTGCACAAATAGATTTTTAAATGCCAGTCATAGTTTTTATTATATTTCTTAATGTGGTAGGCTATTGTAATTTCAAGGATGAAAAAAAAACAAAAAAAACATACATAAATGAAATGCAACACACTACTTAAGTCTTGCGGGACGCGGGACAAAGCTCCCAATTTTCGGAACTGTCCCGCAGAATGCGGGACGGGTGGTCACCCTACTACTGGTTCTACAAGGTCTCGAGACGAGTTTTTCAAGTTGAACTGATTTGAACTTGAGCGTTGCATTTTTAGAACACCGTCATGCGAGAGACGCTGCAATGATCATACACGTCCGTATGTTACATATTTACATAGAAAAACAATGGAAAAGTAGCGCATTGGAATGGAAAAACGAGTTCTGTGTGATTGGCCCCTTATTTGCTCATTAATGACGTCATCGTCGACGTCGACTCTAATCACATAAATGTCGACTTCAAGTCGTTAATGTTATGAAGCGACGAGAATACTTTTTGTGGATCAAATCAAGTCCTGCTCTACTTTTCTTTCTCGTTGATTATCCAGTTTCACTCAGAAACACATCACATATTATTCAAATAAAATGGGTTGCTATTGCTGATTTATGTTGACTTTCAACACATCTTGATTAAAAGAGGAAACCCAAGAGCTGTCATTTTTTTAGAAAAAGTCTTGCAACATCATATAACATGCTAGAGCCTTTGTTTTGTGAATCCAGCTACAGCTTACATTGATTTAAAACAGAAAAAAACTGAATGTTGCTTCTAACTACCCACAGCTGAGCAAGTGATGGCATATTGAATTTAGTCATTTGTTTGCCTGGAAAATATGATTAATGCCATTACCCATCTGTTTTCTGTATAACTAACATCACCAAGAACTTTAGAACACAAAAATATACCTTTATGGAAATAATTGCATGATTTTATGCTATGCAATGCAAATGCATTTGAATTAAATATCAGAATATCAAACTAAATGGCATTATTAAAAAAAATACAAAAAATAAATACTGTGCACTATGGTGAAATATTTTTACAATTTATATTTTTACAATTTATTTAAATATATTTTAAATTGCAATTTATTTCTGTGATGGCAAAGCTGAATTTTCAGCAGTCTTCAGTGTCACATGATCCTTCAGAAATCATTCTAATATGCTGATTTAAGCATCAAGAAACATTACTTATTATTATCGTCATCAATGAAAACAGTTGTGCTGCTTGATATTTTTGTGAATGAATAGAAAGTTCAGAAGAACTGCATTTATTTGAAATAGAAATATTTTGTAACATTTTAAATGTCTTTTACTTTTGCAATAAATAAAAGTATTAATTTCTTTAAGGAAAAAAATAAAAAAAGACATCTAATTGACCCGAAAACCACTGAGCATGACACTATATCCTGTGGTTTATATCTGTTCTGGGGTCTGAAATATTTTCACATGCTTCAAAAATAGCGTGACCACCACATAAAAGCAAAATGGCTAATAAAGTGAAAAGGTTTAGCATCATTTGTTTGCAAATGCCACATAGATGGTGGCCTACATGTTTCAAATACTTTTTTGGGTCACTGCATTGTACAGATTTGACTGACACTTAACGCTTTTACTGCGCTATTTAAAAGTCTACAAAACCGCGTTGAATGGTCAGACGTTGGTATCTCGGGTCAGGTATCAGGTAGAGAAAATCTCAAGTCTCCATCCTCAACGTAACGACAGGTGGCAGGCGGTCACATTGGCACAATGGGGACTGTGCGGTGCAGGAATGTAGGCCAGGCAGACGGTGTGGCCCAACCTCACCACTGCACACAGGGGAGTAACAAGCAAAAATAACCCATCATCTCTCCTCCTTCTCTCCTTGTCTTTCCACAGCCCGCCATTTTCCCAGAGCAACCGGGACAACAATTACCTGAACCTCAACTATGAATACAAAGGTGAGGTTGACATAAACAGGTGAATATGGATTTCTGTCAGAGCTGTGACTTGTTTTCAAGAGCTGGCTCTCTATGACAGGAGCAAAGGTGCTTCCTTTGAGCTGTTGACAATGGTCATTCTGTGTTTCTAATGGGACGTCAAAATGCAGTCCTGTTGAATGCAGCTGTGATTCTACCTTTGTTCCCAAACCTAGTGAGCTGCTTTGATGTGTACTGCCTAGATAGGCAGCTGCCTGGTAAGGGAGTATCCTAACAGAAATAGAGCCTAACAAGTGACTTATTTGACATTCTACATAGACAGGAACTCAGTTTTGAAGTGCATAGGAGATTTGACTCAATATGGATTTCAGTTCATTTCTGTATTAAATTAATTATAATCATACCATTTATTCCATTTTAGTTGGATTTATTTTTATTAATATTTTCTGTTTTGAAATATATTTATAGTAGTAGTTTATGAATATAAGTCAATTTTTATTAGATTTATTTTCATTATTATTCTGTATTAAATCGGTTATATTAATAAATATGAATAACATTGATAACATTTTGCTTTATTCCCCATCTTTGGTGATTTATTTATTCTGCTTATCCATTCTGGGATGCTCCTTTGTAGGATTGTATTTTTTGGAATCAAAATTTCGTTAAATATTAAGGTTATTTTCAGAGAATGTTTTAATTGTTAGTGTTATTATTATCATCATTATTATTTACCTCATTGGCAGGTTGTTGTTTTTTTTTTTTAGCTTAAATCCAACAAATTTTTATGAGAACTTAAACTTAATTCAAGAGATATTCTAAATATATAAATATTTATATATTTTTGTATATACACTTGGTCAAAAATGTTGAATAATTAAATAAAAATAAAATAAAAGAAAGTATATAAGTCTCTTAAAATCACCAAGGCTGCATTAATTTGATCAAAATGCAGTAAAAACAGTCATATTTTGAAATATATTATTATAAAGTGTATTATAAAATGTATTCCTTTGATGGAAAAGCTGAATTTTCAGCAGCAATTACTCTTCAGTGTCACATAATCCTTCAGAAATCATTTTTCAAGTTTATGTTGTCATTAAATTTTGTTGAATTTATGTATTTTGTTGAATTTATGTTGAATATATATATTTCAAGTAAATTTATCTTTGTTTAAGGATGTTTAAATATTTATACTAGAAAATAAGACAAAAATATAAAGAAATTGATTTTTCTTTTAGTGTGATGCCTGAAAAGTCTGCATATGTAGGCAGCTCACTAGGTTTTTGGAACAGAGTTATAGACCTGTATCGACAGGGAGAGAATGAGATTTTCACTCTTCTTTCCCCTTTCATTCCTTTTCTTCTGCTGTGCTGAGAAATTGAAAGTTACTGGAGTGGTTAAACAAGGAGATTTTCTCTCATGTCCTTCCCTGGTTAGTATTCTCTGTCTCTCCGTTGCTCTGTCACTCTCACTCTCTCCAGCTCTCATGCTCATGCCCGGTTTCCCTCTGTTGTTTTTCCTCTTGAGCGGCGATCAAATAGAGCAGGCCTGCCTGATAATGAGATAGTAATCTTCCCCAACAGAGGGAGGCCGGTCACACACACATGCACAAAAACACTTTTCATGGAAACTTTCCTTTTTACGTGCAGACCATTTATATCCCAGTCTGTTAGAGAATAAAAAAAGCTCTATAATACAGACATCGTACGTGTCTTTCCACTGAAAGGCCAAACACACTCCTACATGCTTTCAGATCCCCAACACTGAGGATTGCTCCATAGAGAGCAGCCTTTTTTTTTTTTTTCCTTGGTCTTGTGAGTAGATTTTTCCTCCCTGCGCTCTGGTTCCAAAACTGAGCAAATCACTGGGTCTCCCTGGGAGACGGGCTGCAAACAGCACATGGGGAGGCAGTCGCTCGCTCAACAGCTGCTTTCAATTGCATGTGGCATCAGAACGCAGCGATCATGTTCATGCGATCTAGTCAGGGCCCCTGCTTGTGTTTACACACAGACACTTACTCTGTAACTCTCTCTCTCTCATTTTGTGCAGGTGTTTTTAGTCTCTCTTTCTTTCTTTCTTTTTCTTTCTTTTGTTCTTTCTTGAATCTGAATGACCACATATATTTTACATAAAGTAAATGAAGCGTTTTACAATTTTTTTGACATTTTCATGACCCTTTTGTATGTTAAGTCTTTTTTACCATTTAAAAGAGAGGATTTATTATTATTTGTAATAAATTATCCAAAACAGAAACCCTGGAGCATTACACCGTATCAGAATGTTTATATTTGTTTTGTGTCCTAAAATAATTTTGCATTATTTTCATTTCACAAACAAACATGACAGTTAAGCATATTTTCTCCTAGATTCAATTTACTACTGTAATAAACACAGTAATACATTAAAATCATCATGTCTTGATTTAATTATTTTTAATAATAGTATACATTAATGTACATGTTACTTATATATTTTAAATGTATTTAAATTTTAAATTAATTTCATTTATACACATTTATATACGTGTGTGTGTGTGTGTGTGAGAGAGAGAGAGATGGAGCTCCTCAATATCTGATTTGCTTAGATTTCCCTCACAGATTTTTTTTATTCAGTGACTTCACGCATAGTTACATATTGCCTTAATATCAAATTTATTAATTTGCTGATCAAAATTGTTATTTTCTGTAAATGAGGAGAAAATGCCTGTTTGTAAATCATAGCTTATGTCAAGCATGTGAGTAACCGGCCTGTATCTAACTGCTCCACCTGCAGGACGCCATGGGAAACACGGGACCTTCCCTCGGCAGTTCCACGTGTCCAGTCGCAGTAAAGACTACGGTGACGGTAAGATCTGCCCTTAGAACAATGTGCATGTAACTGTTCTATTTATAATAAATGAAAACAGTGACTGTGTGTATGTCATTTAATTATTCTGAAACTTATGATTCAATTTTATTTATTTTAACTGAGAGGTTAAATGTAATTAAGTTGAATGAATAACCGAGGTTAATGATGCTGAAAAGAGTTGTAATCTAATGACTTCTAAATTAATCTGCACGCCAGCTGTCAGTTATTTCACCGTTAGTTATTGTTTTGTCTATTTAAAAAAAAAAAAAACTTAAATATAATAATAAGTATTATTGTTATTAATGTATTTAGTTATTATTGTTATAAAAAAAAAAAAATCTGCCTTGGCCTGCTGGATTTTTTTTAAATAATTGGCCTCACATGTGTTTTGTTTCTTATGACACCATTTTGTTTTCACAAAGTCTGCATGAAAACTGATGTTAAGAGCAAAAACTTCAGTATGGTATTTGGAGCCTCTCAATTCTCAGAGCGCATAATTATAAATGAATTCTTTGGTTAACATTTAGTGGTTGCTTTCTTATCCAAAGCAAGTCACAATTCACTAATTGCAGGGACCATCCCTCTGGATCGTGTTAGCGTGGAGGACATTGCACAATGGCACAGAGCAGGATCGTGTTCTTGGTGATTCTCCTACTTGAAATCAAACATGTGTTTGCAGCCCAGATCCATAAATTGTCACACCGCCAATACCAAAATACAAAACCCCTTTTCATTCCTGCTGAAGGGACTAGAAGGCTTGTTTATGCTGATTTGATGCTGTTATACAGGTGCTGATCTTTTCAGCATATTCCTTACATTACATGCAGTGCTGGAGGCAGGATCTAGAAGAGATAAAGCTGCGCACATGGACAGCATGATTTGAGTTTCCCCAGAACTGAGTGTAGTGTATTAAAGAGCTGGTCTATGTGTGTGTCTGTGTGTGTGTTTTATTTGTGGTTCCCCTGATGAGGCACACTGACTATTGCAAAACACTGTACTGAGAGGAGTTTCCTGCATTGTGGAAAGGTTGATGGAGGAAGTGAGAGACAAAGGAAAAGAAGAGCGTGAGAGAGAGAATCAGGGAATATAAAGATGCATGTTTAGACATGTGGCTTGACGTGTTGATTGCATGTGCCTTAAAGCATGAAGAGATTATTCAGAACAGGAATTTGAATTCTGCAAAGATTTACTCCATTTTGGGGGAATGTTATTTATGCATTTGGCAGACGCTCTTACCAAAGCAGATTATAGTGTTTTCGAGGTAATAATGTATCATGTGCGTTCCCTGGCTGGGAGTCGAACCTATGACCTTGTTGCTAGCACCATGCTATGCTGGAATTTAAAAATCAAACTCTGATTGGCCATTCTGTTTACATGCTCAACAGATGTATGTGATTGGCTACAATGATCAACGCCTCATAAACATGTAAATATACATCAGTGCACTTCACAAAGCGCTTACACAGATACACACGGGAGTGTTTGAAAGCATGTGTGTATAATTGCTTCTGCTTTCAAAACGCTTTCAAATTCAAACACTTTCGTGTGCTTTCAAACTCTCCTGATTATCCCGATATTGATTATTGTAGCCAATCCAGACATATCTGTTGAACACAGTGGCCAATAAGAGGTGTTTACGAATCTGCTCAACAGCGCTCAAAGCGTCACATTATTTGAATTTCAGTACCGAATTGGTATTAAAATTCTGTACTTTTGAAAACACTAATATGTAGATAGGAAATGCTTTTATAAATTCAGTTTCTCAAATGAGTCTCCAAAAGGTCATGGAAGTTTATTGGTCAAAAGGTCTAAAGGGGCATTTGTATTATATATTGTGTGCATTTATAAAATATGTGTGTGTGTGTATACAGGTCGGAGGACTTTCCCTCGAAGCTTTATGCCTCAAGAGAACCTGTTTCAGCTGGTTCCGTCCAGCCGTACACGCAGCTATAATGGGGAAAGCACTTTGCTGTACAGTGGAGATCTGCATACCATCAGCTGGACTGAGAAAAACTGCCAACGCAACAGTCCTAAATGTGAGAGCACATGCATACATATACATGAGGACATTTATGCAGACAATTAGAAAAGAAAATCCCATTAAACACATTTGCACGCTTGCCTCCAGACCAGAAATATTTGATTGTAGTGTATTTTTGTGTTTCATATGTAGTGCTGTACCCATTTTCTAATGCGGCTGAATAAATAGCATCGCAGCAAAAGAAATCATATTTTACAACAAAAAGACTGTACCACAAAGTAATGGCAAGAAACATCTTTATATCGAGTTGTCCCTGTGGCCTGCATGCAAAAATAAACATAACATGATCAATGTAGTGGGACTGACAAGCAAATGACTCTTTTTATTAAATAAAAAGCATACAGTGCAAGCACTGTAGTCAGTTTCATAAGCAAATGACTCTTATGAACTGGTTCTTTTTAGTAAATAAAAAGCATACAGCATGACCAGTGAAATCCGATTCACAAGCAAATGACTCTGATGAATTAGTTCTTTTTAGTAAGTCAGCGACAAACAGATCAACCAGTGTAGTCCGATTTACAAGCAAAGGACTCTTATGAACCAGTACTTTTTAAGGAATCAACAACATACAGCATGACCAGTATAGTCTGATTCATAAGCAAATTACTTTTATGAATTGTTTCTTTTTAGGGCAACAAAAGCACAAGCAGTGTAGTCCGATTCACAAACAGATGACACTTATGAGCTGGTTCTTTTTAGTAAATCAAAAGCATACAACGAGACTAGTGTAGTCCAATTCGGGAAATGAATGACATTTATAAGCTGCTTTTATTGAATAGATCAAAGCAGTTAAAGCAAATTAACAGTTTTTTCATGTTTATATTTTGCACACAAATAAAAACATACAATAATACAGTGAAAAACATTGTTTGCGCTTTCTTTTTTATACAATTATACAATTCCCACCCCCCCACATGTAACTGAATGATGATGGAAAAAGATCCAAACAAAAACTGCACAATGAATAAACAGGTTCTTTAATCAGCTCCATTAATCTAGGACGGGCGCCTGAATTTGATGGATGAACATGAACGCTCTTCTCTACTGTCTGCCTGCAGGTTTTTTCCCCCCAGATCCTCCATAAACTATTCAGATAGCTTCATGTCAAATATCATTATAGGAACACTAAGCCGATTAAGATGATCGTAAATGCTGACGCAAACGTGTCCGTCAAAGAGTAAGCGGTAAATGAATCTGAGAGATGCGTAAATCTTGTCTGGCAAAGGTTGTTCTCAGACTGCATCCAGACATAAAGTTCATCTATCTATGATTAGGTCCATGCAGCATGTTTAGAGAACAATAGCAGAAATATTAAATGCAGACACATATTGTGCTATTATGTATGTGGCTCATGATAGCCATCAGTCATGCTGCAAATGTGTACTGTAGAGAGCCATAAAAAGAGAAAAAACTCTGTATTAATGTTTAAAAAAAAATAAAAAAAAAACACACTGAAGGATTTGCTTCAGTTCAACACGGCCTTGATTTAAAGGATATTCAGGTATGTAATACTTAGTTTTGATTAACTTGCAGTGACTGCCAATAGCTCACTGTCTGCCTCTCAGTTCATGTAAACCTTAGTTTATTGCCTGAGAGGGGAACAGTTGCAAATAAATCTGAAAGTGTAAATCTGTATAGCATGCAGTTGTAAATACAGTTGCGGTTTGACTCTGTGTCGTCAGCTAGTCTGTGTGTGATTTCGTCTGGTTTGATTTACAGTCTGCGGCGTGCTGGTGAGGTTAACGTGGTTTGTTTCTTCTAACCCTCAGCCCCAAGGGCTCCAGTAAACTGGCGTCAGGGGAAACTGCTCGGTCGGGGCGCTTTCGGCGAGGTCTACCTCTGCTACGATGTCGACACAGGACGTGAGCTGGCGGCCAAGCAGGTGCCCTTTGACCCTGACTGTCAGGAGACCAGCAAGGTAAGTGTGAAGTGGGCTCAGATGGTGACAGTATTTATGCACTGAAGAGACTTTCTGAATTTTCTCTTTGTCTCACTCCACAGGAAGTAAATGCACTGGAGTGTGAGATTCAGCTGTTGAAGAACCTGCGTCACGAGCGTATAGTGCAGTACTACGGCTGCTTGCGTGATCCAGTGCAGAGAAAACTGTCCATCTTTGTGGAATTCATGCCTGGGGTGTGTATAAACCACACAGAGCATATTGTGTTTGCTCTGTTATTGCTACTGTTGGAGGAAATGTTTACTTTTAGAATGACTTGCACACAATAGTTTCAGCCTCTCAGTGTCTATTATTGTTTGTTACATTCATTATTTTGTTTAAGTTTATGTAGACTTTGTACATACCATGGTACGAATGAGAAAACAAATACATCTTTGGGTAAATTCACCCAACAACCACATTTGCATGAAAAATTTCAGCGCAAAAACATGCATCTTATTCACTGACCATTGACAATCCAGTTTAACCAGGCACTATATATCTAAATGAAATCTTTTTAGCACTAACAATCTTTGTTTCTATGTAAATTAGACCTTTTATATATTGCGCCTTATTTACAAAACTTAGCGCTGTTTGTTTGGTGCTGTTAATATCCACTGTTGGACAACATGAAAAGACAGTGTACCATAAATAATGTCAAAGAATGTATTTTTATTGAAAATAGTATCATTGTAGCCTGATTCATGAACAAATGACAAAAAATCCTTTTAATGAATTAAAACATACAGCGTGTTTAGTGTGGCCTCATTCACAAACAAAAGATTTGTATGAACTGGTTCCTTTTAGTGAATCAAAACATACAGCACATCCAGTATACCCTGATTCACAAACAAATGACTCATAAAAACTGGTTCCTTTTAGTGAATCAACTTTCATTGTGTCCCAGTTCATGAATAAATGACTCTTATGAACTGGTTCATTTAGTGAATCAGAAAGTACAGCAAGACCAGTGTATTTAGTGAATCAAAACATAAAGAAAGACTATGTTGTGTCCCAAATGACACACTATACACTATTAGGGTTGTCAAAATTAAAGACTTCGGTACCAAGTCGATACTGAAATTTAAAAAAATGTGACGATACCAGCACTTCCCCATAGTATTTTGAGTGCTGTTGAGCAGATTCTTAAACACCTGATTGGCCACTTTGTTCACACACTCAACAGATATGTCTGTGATTGGCTACAGTGATCAACGCTTCAAAAACATGTTGTAAATAGACATCTTTGACACACTTCACTGGAACACAGATACACACGGGAGCGTCTGAAAGTAGGCGTCTATCAGCGAAGCCCTAATATATCCACCGATAGACGGATCCGCTGATAGATGCCTGCTTTCAAACACTCCCATGTGTATCTGTGTAAGCAATCACAGCCATATCTGTTGAGTATGTGAACACAATGGCCAATGCCATTGCTTAAGGGGGAAATGCTAGGGGGAAGTGCTGGTATCCTCACATTTTTTAAATTTCAGTACCAACTTGTCAGTACTTTTGACAACCCTAAACAATATGCACTTACACACTATGTACTTAACCGTGTAGTGTATGAGTTTTATAAGGTTATTTTGTCATTCAGCATCGGAGTCTGAAAGCCCCTCCTCCTCCGCTACATAATTAAAGCTGCGACATTTGAGTGCATGAAGTGAACAACATTCCACACTTTGTTTTTTCAGTTAATTGAGTGCATCATCTTGGATGATTCTCGAACAAATGATTCTTATGAACCAGACTAGTTCCTTTTAGTGAATCAGAATATACAGCAGAACCAGTGTAGCCAGATTCACAAACAAATTACTCATATGAACCAGTTCCTTTTAGTGAATCAAAACACTAAAAGCACAAGCAGTGTAGCTCGATTCACAAATGACTCTTATGAACTGGTTCTTTTTAGTGAATCAGACCAGACAATGTTTACAACATTGAAGAAATTCGGTCTTTCTATAATGTGTAAGCAAAATGGATAAAAAAATAATCAGTTGAATCAAATGAAATTGAAATTGGAATCTAAACCAATCAAGAGCTTGTGAATCGAATAAAATTTAATAAGGAAACCCGTATCGATACCATTCCTATTTTCTTTTCTTTCAGGAGCTAAAAAAAAAAATAGATAACGTGCAAAAAAACAACACTATTAGCGGGCACATTCTCAATTCCCCCTTTTTGTGTTTCAAGAAAATGACATTGTTAAACTTACAATGAATCTGCATTTTCCAAATAATGACAAACCCACTCCAAAATGTCATTGGCTTATGAACATATCCACAGTGTTCTTTGTCAGCACAACCGCACAGCTTTATGAGTTCATTTTCTCTGCAAATGGTTGTTTTAATGAGCGTCAGACGTGGTCTGTCCCATCTGTCAGCTCAATTTTAATATGCGCAGACTTTGTGTCTTAGTCTCACATTGTCTGGTAAAGGGGAATGTTTCACCAAGGTCTCTGGCAGACAGATGCATCGCTGCTCAGAGCCAAAGCCACCAGCCTCTGCACAGCACTGCTGTCTCCTGATAAGAGCAGAGGTGAAGGGAACAGGAGAAAGAGAGAGAGAGTTTGAATGAGTAGGATGTGGAATAGGGTTACATGAGGTGAGAAATGTATTGCATAATGAGGGATCAGAAGATCGCTAGAGCCTGTAGTAGTGTATTACAGTAGGATTGCATGTGCGGTACACATTGCTTCATTTTAATAAATTAAAAAGGACATTGTGGAACTTCATAATACAAAATATTACTATTTGGAAGGAGCTTTGCAAATGTATTATTGCTAGGAAGGCATTGTAGTTTGCGTCACAGGTGTTTCACAATGTTGTCCTTGAGGAGACATTGTTTCTTCGGCGAGGGGTGTAAACAGGAAAGCTGAGGAAATATGAACTTTGTTTCAAAGAAACAGACACATGTGAGGAACGTTTGGCACTATGATCTGTTTTTCCAGAAAGTTAAAAAAAAGTTCAGAGTCCTGACAAACTATACACTGCCAGCTCCAGTTTTGTAAACACATCTGAGTGTGACTTCCTTGCAAACACTGGTTTTCAGCAAGTATGAATTACTTGTATGTATGTGCCTGATTTCCTCCTTTAATGTTATTTCTTACTGTATAACTATTATGTATAGTATTAATTTAATAAAAAATGGTAATGAACAAAGTCAGCCTTCATATCTACTGTGTAAAAAAGGAATTTTTTAAATTATATTTTACACAGGTTCGTACTATTAAATATTTTTTATTGGTAATATTATTTTATTAATAGTGGTGTATGATTAAATATTAAATGTATATACAGTAGTTAAATATAAAGTAAATATAATTTTTTTAAAATATAAATGTAAATTAAATATAACTAATTATTTATTTATTAAAATTAATTTATTTTAAATTTTAATTTTATTATGCATAATTCATTATCTAACAATTAACAGTACATTTGTTACAATATTTATTAATATTTGTGAATATTAATTAATAAATATTTATTAGAATTATTAAATAATAGTTAATAAAACTGTTCATTATTTCATTTTAGCTCCGGTTTATTAAATATTAACTGGAGCTAAAATGAAATAATGAGCAGTTTTATTAACTATTATAAAGCCATTACTAAAGCCATAATTTATAAAAGTAACAGCACTACTCTCAACAAGAAACAAATTAAGAGTTTTTATACTTTGTACGTGTTATTTAATACATACTTGTTACTGCATACAGTATGAACAAAAATAAAACAGCAAAACATTTGCAATCAGGAAATCTGGAAGGGGTCAAACCATTTTCCATTGCACTGTATCCTTTGGTAAACAGGTTTGAATCCTGTTTTTATGTTTCCTGTCAAGGCATATGCTAAAAGCTTGTTTTTTACATTTCCTAATAAAAATACAAAGTCTTTATAGTTTTTCTACTTTTAGAGAAAAAAACGCATGCATACTTTATATGCTGAATATGGTATCTGAATTCAAGCGAGATTCGTTGCTCTTGTTTAATAGCACTCTGTTGAACAGTATGGTAAATCTGTGTGTCCATGTGTGTTTAGGGCTCTATTAAAGACCAACTGAAGGCGTACGGAGCGCTAACTGAAAAAGTCACCCGCAGATACACCCGACAGATCCTACAGGGAGTCCACTATTTGCACAGCAACATGATCGTACACAGAGACATCAAAGGTAAATCAGCTTTGAGCAGTAGGCTGTATGCTTTGTATGCTTTGCAATGTAAATCTAAAGGATAGTGTCTCTTACACCGCACTACCTGAAATACATCTCTTGTTATTAAGTAGAGTTGTGTTCGTACTTCCTTTAGGTATTGCCAAAAATAGCAAGAGGGAAAGGTTTTGCATTCCTTCAGACTTTAGGGCTGAACTCTGCCCAGAATTAACAACCTGTCTATTAGGTATTTCTTTTAAGTATCAACATTAAACACATCCTCTAAATCATATGTACTTACCAGACAGTGTCTGCATTGCTTCTACTAGACATGGACACTCTTTAATATATATATATACTAATATATTAAATTGAAGTTAAAAAAAGTATGTATTTTATATTTTATTTTTAAATCATAAAAACGTATGTACAAAAAGTTTGTCCCACATTTTCATGTCACTACCGAAACAGTGTCCATTGGCTGAGACCGATTTTAACCACACTTCTACATTTTTGATCAGGAAATATCTGTGTCCCTCTCTCTCATAGCCTCCCTTTCATAGTAGATAGGTACCATCATTTTGAGTTAAATGTGTTCAGAAAGTAACTTTAAGGAATGTCACTACCAAACACCTTTTTTTCTGCAATTAAGCAAACCTTTTTGGGTGTTATTCCATAAAATGTAGTTTTATGTATGTGTACAACTGCTAGGTAACCATGTGCTGATTAGCATCTTTGAGCTCGGCTCAAAAGTATCTAAAATTGTCACAACCGAAACTACTAGGGAAATTACTAAAGCAAAATTTTAGTACAGTTATGCAAATCATTAGGATTTTAGTATGTTTTGTTATGCAAGTCATTAGTGTTTTGAGTTAAAATTCTGTAACATGAAGTGGTTGCTACTAAAACATTGTTGTCACTACCGAAAATGTGCAGTCACGACCGAAACATGGGATGTTTTTTCAAAAATATCAACTAAGATGTTATTATAGTGTTTGGTTCAATATATATTTAAACTAATGAATCCTTAACTTTGAAATCAGTATGATAAACTTTATGCCTTTTACAAAGAAAGATTGGATTCAGTGTACAACAAATCTCATAAATTACACTTGAAATATTGTTAAAATTGTAATTGGTATTGATTTACCTGTGAAAGCTTTTTTTAAAAAAGAGCAAAAAATATATTTACAAGGTAGATGTAAACAATCTTAATAGGTCAATGTAACCTTTCTCATTACATTTTTTATCATTGTGTTTCGGTGGTGACAAATTTGGGAAGAGGAAATATATTCCAAAACTTTCTGAAAATACAATGAGATTTAACTGTACAATTACTAGAAATGTGTACCTTGGATATTATACTTACAACATTTTTCAAGATGTTTCCAACTCTGACTTTGAACTAATTCTGTAGAATGGACCATATACTAAATTAAGCAATGTTAAAATACCAAGTTACCTTTTACCTTAAAATTAACTGATATCCACCATAATACATGTGGTAAAATAGAAAGCCACATGATGAACAAACAGATAATGTAACACAAAACATAATTTTTGTATATGTGACCAATACAGTCTTTGTCATTCCCACAAACCAAACCAATTCTATCCACAAGAAGAGTGGGCCGCAAAGGAAGTCTCTGTCTTTCCCCTCATATTTTTTCCTTATTTTCCGTTCACAATACAGCGAGACTACCAGGGTGTGGAAATCTTGCGGCTGGCGGGAATTAGTCACTACTCAAACAAGCACAAATCTCACAGGCAACACAGCTAAAGCAACGGAAAATCACTCCGACTAGAAGCGTGGGAAGAAAGAACTGTCTCAAACTTCAAAAGGCATCAGCCATAGGCAGCTTATAATTTTATGCAGTTGTCATCATCTCTACTGGTGTAACTCAATCTACATGTTTCCTCACAGGCGCAAACATTCTGAGGGACTCCTCTGGAAATGTGAAGCTGGGAGATTTTGGGGCTAGCAAGCGCATTCAGACCATCTGCATGTCCGGGACGGGAATCAAATCGGTCACCGGCACCCCCTACTGGATGAGCCCGGAAGTCATTAATGGAGAAGGATACGGACGCAAAGCAGATATTTGGTGAGAGCTGATGCACTTATATGCTGTCACTAGCATAAAACGTGTGAATAAAAAACACCGTTTCCATCCCATGTGTTCAAAAGAACAAATCCTTCACTTCCTCATAAAATTAGCTTAAAAGTATCAGTAAGAAAATAATTAGGGCATAATAATTAATGCAGTTGAGTTAGAATGCTCCTAAAATTCAAGATATCAGGGCAAAAATGCCCCTGTATGAGTTTGTCTCATATTTATATCATATGATATAGTTAAGCAATATCACACATGTAACGAGCGCAATATCACACGAGTGCTGTTTTAGCAAATGTGATATTAATTTTATACAACAGTTCAAAAAAATAAGAAGTTAATATATATTTAGTTATATTTTAGACACAATATTGTCTTCTTTTGCTCAATTCTGCCAATGAAAATATTGCATGTAAAGCCAGAGCAGAACCATTGTGCATCTTGTTTCTGAATGAATCTGCGTATTGAGCAAATCAATTGAATGATTCAATGATTCACAGATGATTAAATGGCTCATTCATAAAGAGAGCCATTTACTTAATTCCTGAAGGAAGGAATGACTCAAAATCTTACTCTTTTAGACATTTACTACCATTTACCTACTGGCAGTTTTAGTTTCTAATTTAGAGTATCTTTTCATTTCCATATTAATAAAAACCCATTAAAGGTATAGTTCACCCAAAAATGACAATTCTATCATCTTTTACTCACCCTCATGGCCGTTGAAGCCTAAACTTTTTTTTGTGTGTAACACAGTCTATGTTGAATCAAATAAAATATTTCCACACAAATCAAGAACTTGAGTAAAAGTACAGATACGTACAATAAAATATTACTCAAGTGAAAGTATTTAGTGCTCCTTTTCAGTTTTACTTGAGTGAAAGTACAAAAGTACTTGATTTTTAATGTACTTAAGTACTGATTGATGAATATTTGTTGTAATTTTATATAGGCCACTTATATAATTTTATTTTATTTTATATAATCCTATTGCTTAAAATAATTCTGAATGATTATGAATTGTAGCACTAGTCAGTATGAATGGAAGATTAGTGGATGCATATACATAATATGTAATGTGTGTTGACAAACAATATAAAAACAGACAAAACATATAGGGCTAAATACATAACATTTTAAGAAATTGCTGCAGCAGGGGGGAAGATGAATGTGCATGTGTTATTTTAATTTGTGTTAGAGTTGCACGATTCTGGATAAAATGTGAATCAAGATTTTTTTGTTTGTTTGTTTGATTCTTTCAAATAGAAATCATGATTCTCCCATGATTCTGAATAGACAACTAAACAAAATTGCGTATAATTATTTACTAGAGGACAAAATATGGTTACACTTTTTTACAATGCCATAGTTACATTATAATTACTCAAATAAGTACTAAGTACTATTAATTAACTACATGTACTTAGTATAGAGTTACAGTTAGGATTAGGGTTTGGTTTAGGGTTAGTTATATGTAATTATGCATAATTTACTGTTATAGTAAGTACATGTAGAAACGTGTAACTACGGCACTGTAAAATAAAGTGTTACCCAAAATATTAATTGCTGCAATCTATTTAAAAATATTTAATTAATTTTAAAAAAATGGGTTTGAATGAATGATTTAATGACTCACTCATAACGGTTTCATTACTGGATGAATCAATGTTTTTGAACAAATCTTTTGAATACATCATTCAATGTCAAATACATTTTAACAGGCACTTGTCGCCTCCTAGTGCCGTAACTATGTAATCGATATAACTGTTATTTGAAGCGGCAAGTTAATTTTAAAATGTGATTGGATCTGTTTGAATCGAGATTGCGATCTGTAGACACATTGATGTGGACGTGTCCGCATTAAAGCATTTCAGTGCCTTAAACACATCGCCCTTTACAGCAGATTTAGTTAAAAAACAACTGACCTAAATATGATTTTCAGTTACAATGATTCATCCTAAAATTCAACATTAGTAGGCTAACTTACTTTTCACCATCACCTTGGTTAATTTTCAGTCTTGTAAATTCATTCACTGGAGAGTCGCTCTGAACAGATCATTGAATCAATGAGTTGTTGACTCAAGAACAGCTGCAATACAATCAGTCCAATTAGCGAATGAATTGTTGGTGTGATTTGTGAATCGATTTAACACGATGATTGAAAAGAATCCATTTGTGCACGAATCAGACACTGCTTTTGCGTCTCTGACCATGTGATGATTTGTTTGTTTTAAAATAAGGAGTAACAATATGTTTTATGAAATGTAGTGGAGTAAAAAGTACGATCTTATGCTTTGGAATGTAGTAAAGTAAAAGTTGCTCAAAATAAAAATACTCGAGTAAAGTACAGATACTTGAAAAATGTACTTAAGTACAGTAACGAAGTAAAAATACTTTGTTACTGTCCACCACTGAATATTTCTTTCTAAAGCTTTTGTAATGTATATTTGATGCTTTTCTCATTTAACACAATAATGACTTCACTAGTTATCTTTTGGGGGTAATTTCTCTGCCAAATCTGATTTGTGATTCATTTGTGATTAATTAGATTAATTAATCGCGATATCGTGTAATTAATTAGATTAAAAATTTTAATTGCTTGACAGCCCTAAAAATAATAAAAATTGCTACAATCAGGAAGGCCTGTGACACTTTTTTTTTAAGGGCCAGATTTTCATAACAGCTTGTGCAAACCCTCTTTTGTCATTAAAAAACTACTGCCAGGATTAAAAATTAGTGATGAAAAGGTGTGGACAATTAATTTTTGTGGCTGACTTTTTGCATATGCAATAATTGGCGCTTTTATGGGATTGCAGTCTTGTACTAATTTGTTTGGTAAATCTGGCACTAAATGTGTTGCACCTCAAAGCACGCACATGAAATGCAACAAATACTTTCATGTCCAGTTATCCAATTACATAATATGCTGAAGAAAATTCACAGTTTTTTGTTGCATGTGCAGGAGTTTATTTGGTAAATATGTTTCAATTGTAGTTTATGCGCATGTTTTCTTATTGAATTTTATTCGCCTCATTTGAGTTGTGCGCAGTTTAAATTTTAATGCACATCTTGGCATTTCCATCCTAAAATTCACATGAAAATACATGAATGGAAATATAGCTTTTGTTAGCTAACAGTCCCTTACGTCTCTCTCCTCAGGAGTGTTGCCTGCACGGTCGTAGAGATGCTAACTCAGAAACCCCCCTGGGCTGAATATGAAGCAATGGCAGCCATTTTCAAGATCGCAACCCAGCCGACCAAGCCAAACCTGCCTGAGGGTGTATCCGACGCATGCAGGGACTTGCTGCGGCAGATCTTTGTGGAAGAGAAATGGCGACCCACTGCTGAGGGGCTTCTCAGTCACCCCTTTGTCCAGGGCAGCTTTTGATCTTGGATCTCTGGAATCCCCAGGGAAAACCCCACACCTGTCCGCGAACAATCACCACTCTGCCTTCCAGGGTCCGGAGAAACCCACCAACCAGCCAACTAAGAACAAACTTGACCATAAAGAGGGGATGTGTATTTCAGATCTCCTCAATGCAGCTCGAAAAATATCATGTGAAGAGGGAGACTATGGACGGAAAAAACTAATAGCACTTCCCGTATTGTTAATCAGAATTATGCATAGCTCTGTCCCAAATGATGCACTTGTTCCCTTTTGCTGAATGGACCCTTTCCACATTTCCGGGGGTTTTTAGAAGCGGAAGTCGTCAGATAAACAGTTTAACAGTTTACTTCTTTAGTGGTGAACGGGGGAAGATAGCAAATATAATGTTTGTATTCCAATTTCTTCCAAAAGCAAAAGAAAACATCCAAGATGGTGTTTCCACGACTTCCCAAATGAGGGAAAAATACTGAGAGATTGATTTTGTTGGTCAGAAAAGAGAATGATGTCAGAATTGCCGTCACACCATTGTATTAGAAACACTCTGACAGCAGTGTTAATTCATAACATTTTTTTGTAATTTACTGCCAAGGTAATATAACACAAAGTATGCTGTTTTTTAAAAAAAAAATATTTTTTTTTAAATATGAAAAACTTTACTAAATTTGCGATGTTGATAACTGGAAACGTGTCATCACAGTCTGAGTCACAGTCGTTCACTGCACACTATTACCCAACATCCCTTGCGAAAAAGTATTGATACTTTAAAGGACGGTGAGAGTGGAGAGTGGGTCAATGACATGCGCTGTTTTCTTGTCCAGATCTATTAATTTATTCAAAAATAACAATCATAATGAAGAAAAGGTCTCATTGAAATAATTCAGTTCTTGGGGGGAAAACATGGTAGTTTGGCATAATATTTCATTATTTGATTGATCAATAATAATAAATAAATATTTTAACAAAATATTCAGGTTTCAAAACATCATGTGATGTGACTCCCCAAAACCTTAATAATAATTCTGATTTAATCATTTCTTTATATTTCTAAAAAACAACTTTACTTCAATTTTTTTTTTTTTAAATCACAAAAATATTGTGTACACATATTGTTATTTTTGATTAACATCACAATCACAAATAATGATGTATTTAAGGTGCAAGGAAAATATATTATTTTTTACTTGATGGTTACACCACATTACATTTTTATAGTCATTAAATTTCTTGAAAATGCTATAAGTTTTTTTAAAACCATATGTAACCAGCATAAATATACAAGAATACTTTTCTGAAAATGTAAGTTTTTAAACTACATTTTTAAAGATTTTTTCTTTCCTAGTAGGATGACTGGGACAGTCATGTAATTGGGAGCCTTGTCCCGCGTCCTTTTTCCCGCTGACGACGACTCTGTGGACGGAGCAAAAGAACCAATGTGGAAATTATTAAATATAGCTACACCAGCCAGGACTTCTTCTAGACATGTACTAGATAACATCCTTATTAAACCTGCCAGATCCAAAAAAAAAAAAAAAAAAAATAGTTCAAGACACACTGAATCCGGTAAAATGCATTTGTTTGCATAGTCTAATTAAGGAAATTTATTTTAATATAAAATGTGATTTTTACCTACTAGCCTGTTATTCAGTTCATTATATTTAGTAGACTGAATAGGTTCCGTAGAGTAAATTACATTGTATCACTCAAACCTGGCCAAATTGAGTGCCAGTCACAGAGCCAGTCACAATTAACAAAGCTTGTTGGCGATTTAAAACATTATCATCCAAAGTGATGGCAAATAGGCTTTCCAACTAATGTAAATTAATATTTACATTGTACAATAGTGGTAAATTTATCTCTCCCGCATTGTTCCGCAAAAACACATCTACTGTCCAGCAATAACCAGGTGGTCACTCTACCCCGGTGCCATTTGGGACAGAACCTGTGTCTAGGGATTGAACCAGCTTTGCTAGGATGATACAATACATCCAAAGTGCCAACACTTAGTATACTGGCACAGATTGACACATAATGTGTCACTGGTCAAAAATACAATAGTATAGTTTACATGCATTACTGCCGGTTGACATTATCGGATCCCCTGATGCACTTGAAACCAGCCCAAGCGCTCTGATGCGTTACTACAGGGGTTGCTGAACAAATCACACATGGCCTGAATTTGGCACAAATGTATTAGTGTCATTTTAAGGTGGCGAGAGTTAGAACGTGGTCTTTTGTATAACAGAATTCATTCAGTCATAAAAGAGAGTTGATTTTGATTATGGCTCATGTACCTCTGTATCCCCTGGGTTCAATCCTGAGTGTCATTGAAAGTGCATAGAAAAGACCTCATGGAGCAAATATAATGATAGATGTACTGTACAATACTCATTGGAGTAATTTTTGTTAAGATTACTGTGTTTGATGGTTAGAATCTAACCAAATAAGAGTGACACAGAATAAGACGTATGCAACCACCAAAGTGGTACAGTATGAGACAGAGAAATGTGTCATTTTTTCATGTCTTTTCAGCTAATGAAGACTGTATAAACACGTCTTTTTTAATATTATGTAAAGTTTTACTTAAAGCACTCTTTACCCAGAGTTAATCACTGTAAATACATTCCCATTGCACTCTTGGACTTATGCATAGAGCACATAGGATAATCAGCTGAGATTTAATGAATATTTTTATACTTTTTTTTTTTTTTTTTTTATTCACGTTTGGAATGATGATACCGAACTTTTTGTATTATAATAAAAATTACCCTAAAGTGTCAAAGCAATATTTAGAGAAGACTACTACGGCTGGTGTGTTAGCATTCTTGTACTGTTCGCTCAGTCAAATACAACCAAAGAGCAATATGCTTGAAATATGAATTTGGACACTGTTCAGTGTTGCTGAAACAGTCGCTGTTCTTGATTTGTAACCTATAATAGTGAGCTTCTTTCTTTTGTCAGCTCAAAACATGCAAACTTTTTTGTTGTCATCATTATATCATGAATATGGACACAATGTAACAAAAATTTTAAATGTACATTGTTTTAAGTGGCATATTATTTCGATTTTGTTCGAATGTTAAACTTTAAACACTTGATACTATGATTGCTGTTTTTGTTTTGAACTCGAGAAATACACCAGCAGCAATTCTTGTTGCGAATAGTGCCTTCTCTGATGCCCTTATTCTGAGAGGTCAGTCAATTTTGAAAACATTTAATGGTGGAATGTGTTTTCTGATGTCCTTCAGATGGTTTCAGTATCACACAGTGATGCTGTAAAAGACACTTTGATGCTGAAGATCTTTTACTGAAGATGATTGTATTGTAAATAAATACTGTATCAAGCTGTCATAATGTTTCATTATATACAAAATACCTTAGTCACAGTATATTATGATTGTGGAGAGGTCTGGGTTTCAGATGATTTCAGCTGAGAGTGAACCAGACCACACTGGTTTTTGAGGGGCTAAGAATGGAGAATTCGGTGCTGCCTTGATGAAAAAGCCTGAAAACATTTATCAGTGATTTTGTACATTTGAATAAATAAATTTATTGTCTATAACCAGCTTCTGTGCCATATTATTTTGTCATTTTTTTTATTTGGGTTTTAACTTGTAAATGTTTTCAGTAGCAAAATTATAACACTGTACAATAAGGTCCAATTAGCTGTAAAGCTGCAATAGGTGATCTGTGAAATGCTAACTTTAGCCTGCTAGCATTGAAAGCATATGATCCCATCAAAGCCACGCCTCCTCCAAAACACATAAACGCGCACAGGCCAGAAGCAAGACGACCAGAGATGATGTTATTGGATTACATCATGTGTCATTCATCAGCAGGGGCGCCTCTAAGGGGGGAAGTGTGGACGAATGTTGGGACGATTCTAAGGGCCCACGCACTTTTGGGGCCCCCAGAGATTTTTATTAGTAGTAACAGTCAGTGTTCGAAGTAGGCGGTGCTTCTCAAATGTAGCCGGTATACTGAGCGCCCACACACCGAAACGTAGAATCAATTAATTAATTGTATACATCGCGCGTTCAGAGCTTTTATAAGCTGTACGAACTGAACGGATCAATTGTCTGCGCAATATGACTGTGACTGAAGCCCAGTTGTTTAATTTTGCGTGAATGGTACGCGAAGAAGATCTTGAGGATATAAAAAATGAAGAAAGTCGAATGTGATCTGAAGCAGCCACTAAAATTACTGATGAAAAGAGGGGACAACATCATCCTGCAAGCTTTTTAAACTTCTCATGATGACCACATTTACTAGAATTTATTGTATTGTATTTATTGTGGCAAATTTTGACTAGTTGTAGAATTTATAATAGATATTAAGGGAATAGATTTTTCACTAAAGATTTATATTACAACTGTGGCATGCTGTAGCTATAGTTTCTAACTGTGTTGCTATTTTTCATAACAAATGCTATAAAAAAAAAAAAAGGTCTTACCTGTAATTATATCCTTATTGTAACAAATGCTATAGTTAACAATGACAAGAACTATATTACTTTTAAGGCCGAGTACAAGTTAGAAAGCTTTAACATATGGATCTTCTTGAATTTTTGACTAAACAATTGGTTTTGTTTAAGAATGTATGAATATGAAAATTTGATTACTGTACTGTATTTTTCTATTACATTTACATTTGCATAATAAATCATCTGCTAATGCTAGCTACAGCCATGGGAGGTCTAAATACTGATACCTAGTGGTCAAAAGCAATAGCAAACGTAATAGGTCATTATTATTAAATTGCAGACAAAGATTTTGGATAGCTAAGTTGACTTGTTTGTTTGGTGCGGTAGGGGCCCCAACCTCATATTCTTTCATGGGGCCCAAAATTGCTAGCAGCGCCCCTGTTCACCAGTGAGAAAACTTTACAGTACAGTGAGTAACAGTACTACTAAACTAAAGTTAGGTTGTTGCTGTTTGCCGTCCATTCTCGTTTTTTTTTTTTTTCTGCACAGCGTACGTGAACGCGCTGATGACGGACGTATGATGAGACTTTCAACCAGCATAACAAAAAATGTTTCTGTAAAGAGTCCCTTATTGCACCTTTAACGTTACCAATTAGTTAATTTTAACTAACAATAGACTTTTGGCATGGTAGACGCCATATTGAATTTAATGTGGATGAAAACTAGGCTGTGATGGACTTGCCTTTACAATGCCAGGTATGCATTGTATAAAGATTAATTTTGAAACTTCTTAATGGAGGGTTTTTTCTTCGAAAAGATGTTTCGTCTAATAGTATCTTGTTGTTAAAGAATAGTAGACTATCAATTAAACGCACATAGGCTTAATTCTATCCCTCCTTCGTTTTCATTCCCGTCAAAAACTAAATATGGCAAGCCCCTCCCTGTCTTAAAGTCTATGAGCAATACATTTGTTACTGTATTTATTATTTGTTAATGTTAGATAATAAGAATAGAACTGTTTAATGTCCACTCAGGTCCATTAAATAATAACAGATAAAACTTTTAATTTTAATAATGTATTAGTAAATGTTGCAACATTAACTAAAATTAATAAATGCGTAAAAGTGTTTTCAGTATTACGTAAATTTGACTAATGTTGTAAACTAATTACTTATTGTTTATTGACAGAGTAATTTTGGTAAGGAGAGCACATGCGCTTTCCTCACGCGCATGTTACCAAACGTGCCCGTCACTCTTTCTTTGCTGGTCTGCATGTTCAAGGTAAACACAACCGCTGGAGACTTGTTTACGCCATTAAAGACCGATTGCCAGGATGTCCGCTTCTCGTACGGTCATATGTCTGCTGAGAAACGACCTGCGTCTGCATGATAACGAGGTAAATATCACAATCACAGATATTGTATCTATATAGTAGCATAAAATCGTTCAGTCTCTTGTCTCGAGCAAACCACACTCGCGCCTGTATCCATGTGCATAGACTTGTCCTGCTCGATACTATGATGTCCTGCTCGAATTTTTTTTCGAGTCACAATGATTCTCTACGTAATTTTACTGTTTACAAATAAAACTGAACACTTGAGAATAATAAATGGAGTTCGTTTCATCTATTTGAGTTGTGAAACATCATGTCCATGTGAAGCGAAATCTGGGCGCTCATTGGGTAGTTTGTCGGCAATCGTCACAAGGGGCGTGGTCACATGCTAGCGCTTCTATGGAGAACTAAACTTGCATATAAATAAATAAATAAATATATAATAAATATACATAATTTATATATATATATATATATATATATATATATATATATATATATATATATATATATATTAGCCCTATTTTTCTATTAATGCTCTCACGTGATCCCTAAAATTCTAATATTCAGATTTGGTTTCTTAATTATTATAAACTCTCTTTCTCTCTCTCTCTCTCTCTCTCTCTCTCTCTCTCTCTATGCAAATAAATAACTAAAAACTAAATAAATATAATAAATTATTACAAAAATACATAAATTAAGGACAGCATTACAAAAAATAGAGCTACATTTAAACTATTGAGTCATTTATTATATACATATATAAATATGTATATTTATATGCAAGTTTAGTCCTCTATAGAAGTGCTAGCTTGTGACGATTACTGACCAACTACCAATATATATACTTAGTAAACATGCTATCTTTTGAATTAGTAAACACATTTTAGGTCTATGAACTACACTGTGCAAATGAACAGTGGTTTTATGAACTGCACTGTTTGCTTTGACATGTTAAGCTTTGATGGACCTATTAAAAAAAACATGAAAAACCGGTTTTACTACATTCATCCAGGTGTTTCACTGGGCTCAGAGGAATGCCGAGCACATAATCCCCCTCTACTGCTTCGACCCGCGTCATTACCAGGGCACCCATCACTTTAACTTCCCTAAGACTGGTCCGTTCCGTTTACATTTCCTTCTGGACAGTGTGAAAGAGCTGAGGGCAACATTGAAGAAACGGGGAAGGTGGGAATGTTCCATCACAGACAGGATGTATATTCTCTCCACATACTGATGTTATGATTAATATATGTTTGTATGCCTTTGTGCAGCACACTGTTGGTCAGACAAGGAAAGCCCGAGGATGTTGTTGGTGATTTGATTAAGCAGCTGGATTCAGTCACAGCTGTGGCATTTCATGAAGAGGTGCGTTTCAGAGTGGCCACATATAGTGCTGAAAGCTGTGAATGTAGAAGTTCAGTATTTGCAGTCTTTCTGTCAATTTCCTGAAGGTGGCGTCAGAGGAAAAGACTGTGGAGAAGAAGCTAAAGGACATCTGCTGCCAAAACAAAGTCAAAGTTCAGACTTTCTGGGGGTCCACACTTTACCACAGAGATGATCTGCCATTCAGTCACATTGGAGGGTAGGACAAGTGTTCCAGTGTTATTTTAGTATTATTTATATATTATTATAGTATTTATTCAGATTTATATTTTCAGATTTTATTTTAATTTTATTTGACGTCATTTTGTTATGTGCTTTTGTCATTTTTATTAGTTTTTCTTTTATATATATATATATATATATATATATATATATATATATATATATATTTCATATTTATTTAATTTCTGAGTTTTATTTATTTTAATATTTCAACTTATTGCTAAGGCAACTGTTGTAATTTTTGTTTTAGTTTTGTTTTAAGTTTTTCAACTAATATTTGTTTTATTTAAGCTTTATTTCAATTACAAAAATAATAGTTATAATTTAGTTAACTAACAACACTTAAATTAAGTTTAACATTAGTTAATCCCTGCATGAGCTTTAGGCAATTATGTTATTACAAAATTTTAGGAGTATTATGAAACTGTTATGGTCTCTGTCTGTGCCTCCCTACATAATATTTTGTTATTAAAATAATTTAATTCTGCTTTTTACAATTCTGCTTATTATATTAAATAAATCTTAATATAAATATTAGATTTTCCATACACTGTACTTTCAACGATTTTTCCAAACAGGAACTTGATTGCTAAAGTGTGTAATAAAACATTATCTGAGAATGATGTAAACGTCATCACTACAACGTAAACGTCAAAACACTACATCACTCATTTTCTAATTGTATATTTAAGGAATTTTTTATAGAATTTACTGTATAGCTTTTATATATATATATATATATATATATATATATATATTCAAGACATTATTTTATAATAATCACTTATCCACACAAAAAAAATATTGTTTGTTATTGTATTTTAAACTACTCTGTTCTTGTATTAAAATAGATTTTGTTGCTGACATATAATAAAAAATAAATTGTTTTACCAGTTACTTTAGTCCATTCATGCAACTTATTCAGGAATTCCATCCTAGCAAAGCTTTATAAAACAAGTTAAACTTTACAGAAACTTTACAGAAAAGTACTGAAACTATTTTTCAATTCCACTGTTACTGTAACTTCCTTTTTAGGACCTGAGTAGTAATTACAGTGTCAGTTTCAGTACTTTAAATACAGCTATTTAAGTGTGACTAAATTTCCTGTTAATTTCCACTGTCTTTGAAAGGTTACCTGACGTTTACACCCAGTTTAGAAAGGTGGTTGAAGGACAGGGCAGAGTGCGACCGGTCCTTTCCACTCCGGAACAGGTTAAATCTCTTCCCCTTGGACTGGAGGAGGGTCCTATACCTACGTTTGAGGCCCTGGGACAGACAGGTACCTTGATTTACGTAACTGTACTGGAATATATGTAAACCTGGTAACTATAACCCCAACCCCCCCTTAAAAGGATAGCTCACCCAAAAATGAATATTCTGTCATCATTTACTCACCCTCAAGTTGTTCTAAACCTGTATGAATGTCTTTGTTTTCACTACCAATGGGGGGGGGGTTAAATATTCATCAATAGATAAATATTCCTTTTTAAAACAAAGAAAAGAAGCAATGGTGGGAGGAAGAGGAAGGTATGCGAGAACAGAGGGAAACTGTATATTCTGTATATCAACACAATCACTTTATTTAGCGTTCATGTAACCACTATGTTCGGATTCATCAGTCGGAATGATTTCATGTAAACGTAGCTACTGATATTTAACAGGGTAAATCATATTTAAAGCAAACTGCACCAATATCTCTAGATACAAAACATAACACAGTCAGTAGGATGATGAAAAAGGCTGAATCGGCTACTCATATTTCCTCTTTTTTTAATATAACAGTATTACATGAATTGTGCTCTGATTTCCTCTCAGATGACTGAATAATCCTCAGAAGGATATTTGGAGGATAAAAACAATTCATATTATGTTAACCACAAAGAACAATCATGACATATTTCCTATCTATGGTTTCAGAGCCGGTGATGGACTGCCGTTCGGCCTTCCCGTGCCGCGGTGGAGAGACTGAGGCTCTTGCTAGGCTGAAACATTACTTCTGGGACACAGTAGGGCCTGCTCTTCCTTTTTCCTAAAAATAACTCAGTCAATGAGAGGGGTTTTTTTATATTCTTGTTTTATCACAGAATGCCGTTGCGACTTATAAGGAGACTCGGAATGGCATGATCGGAGTGGACTATTCCACAAAGTTTTCTCCTTGGTGAGCCTTCAAAATAATGTTTTTTATAATGCATAAGCAAAGCACAGACTAATGCTGACCCTCCTTCACTGTACTTCAGGCTTGCGTTGGGCTGCATATCTCCCAGGTACATCTATGAGCAGATAAAGAAGTATGAGGCAGAACGAACTGCCAACCAAAGCACATACTGGTGAGGAATGTGAACTGGAATATGTTTTCAAATAAAATAAACTAATTTCAGGTTTTTATCTGCAAGAATACTAAATTTGTCTTCACCAGGGTGATATTTGAACTTCTGTGGAGAGATTACTTCAAGTTTGTGGGTTTAAAATATGGAAACAGAATATTTCATATAAATGGTAAGTCTGGATTTGTTTTGTATGTGTTTAAGATTTTTTTAATGTTTTTGAGAAGTCTATTATGCTCAGCAAGGCTGCATTTATTACAGTTTTATTAATGCATTTATTACAGTTTTATTAATACATTTATTACATTTATTGCAAAAATACAGTAAAAACAGTAATATTATAATATAGCTGTTAATTGTTTAAGAAATTTAAAAATGTAATTTATTCCTGTGATGTCAAAGCTGAATTTTCAGCACTATTACTCCAGTTTTCAGTGTCACATGATCCTTTGGAAATCATGTGTGGAGGGCACGATTAATTCTCAAAATGATCAAATTTCATCATTTTTTTTTTCATTTATTTAAACTTTAACTGAACTAATAAAATCAAATAAAATCAAATACAATACAACAAATCTTCCACCATTTCTTGAATAAAAGATGTATAGTGCTCAATTACATTCTAATATCTATTCAAATTAAATGGATGTTTAAATAATTAATATGATCATTTTGTCCCTCATGAACTGAAGGTCTGCAAGATAAGCATGTGCCCTGGAAGACAGATATGACATTGTTCAATGCATGGAAAGGTAAAGTGTCCTGCAGAGAATATGCTAGTCTTCTCCTCTACGTAAGAGATAGTTCACCCCAAAATGAAAATTTTGTCATTTACTCACCCTTATCTTGTTCCAAACATGTATGAGTTTCTTTCTTCTGTTGAACACAAAAGAAGATATTCTGAAGAATGATAGTAACCAGACAGTTGATGGTAGCCATTGATTTCCATATAGTATATTTTTTCCTACTATGGAAGTCACTGGCTACCGTCAACTGTTTGATTACCAACATTCTTCAAAATATCTTCTTTTGTGTTCAACAGAAGAAAGAAACTTTTATTTTTGGGTGAACTATCCCTTTAATTTCATAAATCAACTGAAGAATACACATCTCGATTGATTTTCTGTGAAGTAATAGCAAAATATTTTTCACATGTTTTCCAGAGGGGAGAACTGGGGTGCCATTCGTAGATGCAAACATGAGGGAGCTTGCACTGACAGGATTCATGTCCAACAGAGGACGTCAAAATGTGGCCAGCTTTCTGACCAAGGACTTGGGTTTAGACTGGAGACTGGGCGCTGAGTGGTTTGAATACCTGCTGGTGAGAAACATTTATATTTGATGGAGTGGTTTGATGCTTTCTGCTCTTATGACAATAACGTAAGTAGTTTTTACAGGTCTCTTAAGGTAATAACCCTATTTTGTTTTTTAAAATTGATTTTAATGTAATGTAATGTAATTTTTTTTTTTTTTTTTTACTAAAGGCTGTTAATTATTTTGACTTAATTTTCCCTTTCCGACTTTGGTTTTCCTTGAATTGTTTAATTATTATTTTATAGTATAAATTATGTTCCATTGTGACAACTTACCCCTATAGTATGCAGAACTTTTTATCACAAAAGTTCAATATGTGCAGTGAACTTTTTTACTTTCTCCTTGGTAAAAATAAATAAATAAATAATAAACATAAACCTACTCACTGACATAAACCTATTGACATAAACCTATTCACTGGGGTAAAAACTGAGACAACTAGACAACTATTCTCAATTATAGAATAGTGCACACGCCACATACAACCAAAAACACCTGCATTCTGATTCATACATTTTATTAGTAGCCAACATCTAAGCAAAAAAGTAAGAGAGAATAGTTGTCTAGTTGTCTCAATATATATATACACACACAAACATTACATTAAATTAGGAATCAAAATACAAATAAATACATTTAAAAAAAAAAATCTTGAATTATAAGTTTAAAATCAAATCTAATATCAGCAAATAAAATGGATGTTTAAATGATTAAAATGATCAATCACTTTTCTGGCCTAAACTGATGTGAATCATATTTGTAAATGCACTTCCTGGTATTTTCCACTTCTAAATGCTTTTTACTGTCACTTAAGTAAGCAGGTTCTGCTATGAATGTAAGTGTAAATATAGGAAGAGGAAGTTACACATGCGTCTGATATATCTATCGACACTAAATGTTGTATCTGTGAAGGGGGACTATGTCCGACAGTGGGTTCCAGAGCTTGGAGGTATTAAAGGTGGGGACGTGCACACGCCCTGGACCCTCAGCAACTCGGCACTCTCACACGCAAAGGTTTCGCTCAACGACACATACCCTTCCCCCATTGTCATGGCGCCCGAGTGGAGCCGTCATGTCAACAACAAATCAGTAAGATTATTAACAACTGATTGTTATTGACTATTAGGGACAAATGCAAGCTTGTATTAAAAAAAGTAACACAATATAATTGTGGTTTCTTTTTCAGGCTGGTCTATCATCAGCAAAAGGGAAGAAGGGCTCATCTTACACACCAAGACAACACAAAGACAGGGGCATTGACTTCTACTTCTCTAAGAAAAAGAGTTTCTGAGGATGAGATGAGATTAGTGCTTTTTTTTTTGAGCTGCTTCACAAATAATAATAGGGCATCTGCTCAGGTCACATGTTACAGAATGGAATGAGGAAGGGGAAATGAAAAATATTTTTTTTGGGTTGCTCTTTCTGAATCTTTTTTCACACGCAGATACAGAAACTGCTGTATGGACATTATGACAAAATGTAGCTCTAATTGTCAATACAACATTGTATTTTTGGTTGTTTTCATAAATCCCTGTGATTGTCCTGGTTTAGTCAAGGATGATGAAAAGCTGATGAGCTTTTTTAAAGGCTGTTATACCTATATGTTTTTTTTTTTTTGGGGGGGGGGGGGGGGGGGGGTACCTTTCTCACATGAAACAGTGATATATAATGTAAATTATAGACAAACTGTCAAAAAGTTTTATTAAAGTGCACATTCAGAGTATTTTCTTCATTTATTCAGAAATAGGAAGTGAGAAGTGCCAAATGTTTCAGTTTGGTTTTGAAAAGCGAGGGAAAAGGCTGTAAGACAGCTGTGTGCTCAGACTGCGTTTCTTGCATCTTTTCTTACAACTTTTTTTTAAAAGTTATAAATATCAAGGACTTTTAATCGAAGGTTACTACATTTGACCTGAAAATTTGACTTTTACAAAATATGTAATAGTCTAAAGGGGTCATCTATGTTTTATGGGTTGGTTGAAGTTCATTGTCTGAACTAAAGTGTTTTTATTTTTTTTACTCTCCAAACAGGTACACCACATTAATTTGATTTAATTGTCTATGTTTGGAGCTTTCTCTGTGTTCAGTTTACTGTTAGTGTTGTCTAAATTATAATTAGACAACATTAACAATAAAATGTAATTTAGACAACATTAACAATTATTTACCTAACATTCGATACATTTAACCAAAACGCTCCTGCAAAGGAGACCATTATGGCTTTTTCCTCCAGTCAACTTTAGTTCGGAAATTGTCCATATTTGGTTTTGAGCTCTGTGCCCTTGTGAGCAGGCCTGAGATCAGTGTTTTACTAATCTCTCCAAGACACACGAAATTCTAACAGTCGATCCTCCCTTTTTTACGTAAACTTCGCTTGCTCATGAGTCAATTGGCTGCACGCTTATTTCGTCATTTCGCTGACGTTTTTTTTTTTTTTTTTTTTGCGAACATTTCCTCATCTTCACTCGACTTTAAACAACATACGTACTTGTTCAGTGTTCTGTACTGCGTAGCATACTACTGTTCGTAAGTTTTGATTTCCTTCATTTTATCGGTAGCTTCAGGAAATGACACTTTAAGATATTTAACTTTTTAAATCACGGTCTCTTCTTTAGTTAAACGAGGAGATTAACAACGTCAGTGGATAACAGTGAGATTTTGCCCATAAATATGGCATCAAAGTCAAGTATAGACCATGAGGTGATTCCAGTGACAGCTTTAAACTGCAATTTCCGAAAGAAACTGGGATTGTATTTAAATCCACAAAACACAGTGGCAGCAGACTGGAGGACTGTCGCCGAAATGATGGACTTTACCTACCTGGAGATCAAAAATTTCGAGAAAAGAGACTGTCCCTTTGAAAAGGTTTTAACGGAGTGGGAAACTCGTCCAGAGGCCACAGTAGCACATTTACTGTCGATTTTAGAAAAAGCCGAAAGGAAAGACGTTATATCAGACCTCAAAGAGATTATAGGTATGTCATCCACATTTTATTTATATTACATTTTTATACTACTATAATATATACTTTATTTGATATAATCTAGCTTGCTGTAATAATATAAATAAATAATACGACATATTTACTATTATTACTGATGCTACTAATATGTAAATAACTAAAATGAATAAAATATTATATTATACAATTATTAAATATTTTAAATAATTAAAAGTAATTGTGCTTTATATAGTAAAATGTATTATTATTAATATTAATATTATTATTATTTTATATTTCCTTGTTCTTACAATAATAACCCAGAAAAAAAAATGAATAAGAAAGGTCACGTTTTATTGCAGTTCTTGTCTACTTAATAAAATAAAATTTTATTCAGAAAAATGAGACGCCATTGCATATTGCATATATTATGAAAAACAGACATTATCACACCTTTTTACCACATATATGCTGAAAGACCACGATTGAGAAAAGAATGACTAATTATTACTACAAGGAAGTGACTATTACAAACATGAAATGACTGATTATTTTGGACAGTAGCGAAAGTCTCCAACTAAGTGTTATTGTATCTTGTTGGTGTTTCTGCACAGATGATGACTGCAGGAAGTATTTGGAAAGACAACTGAGGAAGCCCGTCCAGGTTCCAGTGGTGGACAGCTGCGGGCCCCGCACACAGGAGCGAGAAGGCATCACACTGTTTGATGATCCACAAGGTGAGTTTTTCCTTGATCAGTCTGAATGCACTGTGGAGTTAGTTAGCAGTTTACCAAACTAATCATCGTCTTCAACAGGACTAATACCGGAGACCTTTGATGCCTTCATCTGCTATTGCCAGAATGACTTCCAGTTTGTCCATGAGATGATCAAACAGTTGGAACAGACTGAATACAACCTGAAGCTGTGTGTCTTTGACCGAGACGTCCTTCCAGGCACGTGTGTGTGGACCATCGCCAGTGAGCTCATAGAAAAAAGGCAAGTCTGTTCAGGGTTATTTTTCATCTAAAAATAACTCATCATTAAACACACACATAAAAAACCCTGATAATTTAATAAAACTTTTAATATTACTTTTAAAAACGTTCTAAAATCTAAAACTGAATGTCAATTCTTTATATATATATATTTATATAGTTGTGATGACTTTTTTTATTTTGAATTTGTTTAAACAAAATAGGGTTACTCTTTATTTTAAGGTGTCTTTGTTACACTGTACTTATAAATTTAAGTACTGAGTAATATTTATCCTCTGGTGCTCTTCGCATGTCAGTCAAAAATGACAGAAGTTTCTCTTTTTTTATTTAATGAAACAAATGTACTATATTTAAGTTTGATAATGTTTTTTTATTTAATTTATTTATTAATATATTATATAATTACGCTGTAGTTATAATCCATTTATTCACTTTTTGAGCATAGAAATTTTCAACGTAAACTTAAATTTTGAATGCTTTAGAGCACAGACTTAATGTGATCTCTTTTCAAAGATGACACTTAACAAATTATTGCTGAAGTGAAAAACATTTTAAAAAGTTACAGAATTTTACGTTTATTGGTATGAAAAATGCACAAAAATACTATTTTAAATTTTTATATGAAATATATATTTTCAAAAACATGTTTTACTCTAAAACTGCAAGAGAATCAAAACCATAAATCTAAACAATTTGAGCTTGATAAATAAGTTTTTAGTAAGATTTTGTTTGGCCGCAGTACCAAAAAATTTTGATTTTTGATCAAAATGATTCCCCCCCCACATGCCAAAGAGCATCAGAGGGTTTTAAGTAACTACATGTACATAGTATAGGGTTAGGATTAGGGTTTGGTTTAGTTTAGTGTTAGGTGCATGTAAATATGCATAATTTATAGTTATTACTCTAGTAACTACATGTAACATATGTAACAATGACACTAAAATAAAGTGTTATAGTGTTAATAATTTTATATCAATCATTTATTGTTTATCAGCCATAACATAATTTTAAAAATCAGCTTATCAGTATTGGCTAGAATTAAATATTTTTTAAAAATATTTTTTCAGTTGTAAATTCTTGATGAGTTGTCTAATATCTACTTTAAATGTTTTTAATCAATTGTAATGGTTATAATTAAAAATATATATGCCCCATAGGTGTAAGAGGATGGTGGTGGTCATTTCTGATGACTATCTGGACAGTGATGCCTGTGACTTTCAGACCAAGTTTGCACTCAGCCTTTGCCCAGGTACAGTATCTTCTTTAATATTTATTTGAGTTGAATTACTGTTTTAATTACTTCATTAAGTGAGCTTATTAGGGCCCAACTTAGGGTTACTTAGGGTTTTTTGAGGCACTTAACATGCTTAAAAACTAAAATTTGAAACACAAGTCAGAGTTGTCGGCCATTAGGCATGGTCGTGGTGGCAAACTCTGCAGCACCCTTTTTTACATGGTACATAAACTTGCTGCATTTGTCATACATGGACATATACATATGAAACTCTGTACATTTATAGTTCTCATTGAGCCAAAAAAAGGATAATGCAGCTTCAAAAGCAGCATAGAAATGTTCTTATTTCCAAAACTGTAACCGTCACCCAACATCAGCTTCACTTTTGTCTCTGCCGCAGGAGCTCGCTCTAAACGCCTAATCCCTGTTGTCTACAAAACCATGAAGAAGCCTTTTCCCAGCATCCTCCGTTTTCTGACCATCTGTGATTACACCAGACCCTGCACACAAGCCTGGTTCTGGACCCGGCTGGCCAAGGCCCTCTCACTCCCCTGAACATTTCTATAGACACCAATAAAGGTTTACTGTACAGTCATCACTAGGTAAAGCACACTATTCCCTATGGAGGATGAATGGAAAATACCTTCTGTGATTTCTGCTCGCTTGGAGAGTTTCTCAGACTCAGTAGTGGGTCTAGCTTATGGACATTTCAAGAAAGGTACTTTTACATCTGCCCCAATCAAAAGGTTGCTTAGCTTTCCAAAGCAAATCCCAAAAATGGTTCCTCATTTAGTTTCCTTTTCTTGTCTTGTTTGCAATGTGCAGAAGTGTTTCTTTTGTATTTTGTTCTTTATGGCAAGTATTTTGGCAGGTGAAATCTGAATCTCCATAATATTTTTAATGATTTGCTATCATTAAACTTTCTTGCAGTGATGGTACACTCTTAAAAATAAAGGTTCCAAAATGGCGTTTTCACAGCGATGCCATAGAAAAACCATTTTGGGTTCCTCAAAGAACCTTTCAGTGAACAGTTCTTAAAAGAAAGGTTATTTTTCATAGTTTGAAGAACATTTTAATAATCAAATGAATCTTTTCAGGAGTGGATGTTAAAGGTTCTTCATGGACCATCAATATAATTTAAGAACCTTTATTTTTAAAAGTGTGTTTAGTACTATGGGTACATAAGAACACATTTTGGCTCTGATGTTTTAATGTACTTTTAATCTGTCTTTCATACTGGCAGTACTTTTTGTGTTATAAAATATTAATGTGAAATATATTTGTGGATATTATTTTTGTTCTGCTATTTGCTATGAACATTATTCCTCTGCATTTCTTGGTAAGTTCACAGATAAATACAGATTTACTGTCACAATCTTTATCTCGGTTACGCAGTCATAGTTGGTTAACCTTGTGTTTACGTCTTGAATACCTCAGTCTTCCTGTGATGACACTTGTTCATCTGCACAGAAAAGATAATGACTTTTGATCTGTTAGATCAGACCTTGTTACTATTGTTTCAATTCTTTTTTTTCTTTTTCTGTTTCAACAGTTTATGTAATTGGCTTTGTATATATTTGTATTGTTGCTTGTGTTGCATAACTTACAAGCTATACAGGTCTTTTTAATCATTTTTTATATGAAAACAACACAACTTTTATCTCCTGTGCTCACAGTTTAGACATGCAGTACATTTGACAGAAGTACATACAGATACATATATTTGGCTGCTATGCATATTATTTGCTTTAATAGCAAAAAGCTTACATTTTCATACAGCAGGTCATTCATGTGTATACAGATGAAAGTGGGTCTGTATAGATGAGTTTAGTTGCCAAGTTACCACATTTACCGCACTTCCTGTTAGTGGAAACTTTCTACTGAAGCAGCGAAAAAATGCATTCTTGTGAAGCCGATTAGAAAAGGAGTAACCTCTGCACTGGAGCAAACCTCGCCGATTTTATGATAGAAACATTTTGAAATGTGTCGCGTGAGTGGGAGTAGACGCATGGGCATTCTGTTAATTTTCTTATCACTATTAATTATAAAGCTATAATTAAAAAAATTATTCTTAACTTATTTCTGGAAGTCTTCTACCTTTTCATAGGAATGCTTTTTGAGGAATGGCCTGTGTAGTGTACTGTTTATTCCACGAGATGGCGGTATAATAATCAGTAAAAAAATTGCCACGATGCATTTTAAACTATTTAAAACAAAACGTTTAAAGAAACGATGGATGATTTTTCACCAATTATTGCAATAATTGGCCCTGTGATTGACCCGAAAGTGCTGAACTAGGTTTTGGAGGTTGTGCTTCTTGCAGTAGTACTGTACTAATTAATTTTGTGTAAAGAACGAGACTCATAAACTAGGCTATATACAATTAACGTTGCTTGATTATTCTTATTGCTTAGGCTTTCAAATATTTGCCATGATAATAATTATAGTTTCCACCAAATAAATCATATTTATACATTTGTTGTTAATAGTCTGCTGGAAAATAGTACAATTATAGCCTATATAATAGCATATTATATACTATAGCATAATATTATAGTATTAATACTACAGCACAATTATTTTTGCAGTATAATGTTAGCTAATACCCTAACTATTTGCCGGAATGTACAGTCAGTGCTAGGTAGGCTAGATTATTTACAAATTGTAGTCGATTACTAATTCCAGATTACATGGCTATTAATTCATTACATTACACATTTAAGTAATATAATACGACTACTTTTAGGCTACTTTTAGATTACTTTTGACCTAACTCGTTTATCACATTAATTTGAATAGGATAATCTTGTAGCCTACCATATAAAAATGCGAAGAGAAATAAAATATATTCCACTGTTTGTTATCAACAACATGAAGTGCATTACATTACGTCAGGGTTTGCCAAACTGGGGTTCGTGAGTTTAAAAGCTATTAAGTAATTAAATCATAAAAATGTAAAATTAAAATAAATAATTTAAAAATAAAAACAAAGATGTTTTTTTATTTGTTTACCTGCATGTGACCATTAACCGACATCAGAGAACCGTGAACTTCATTTTATTTAGCTAGCCTATGCATTAGGCTATTATTGATTTAATTTTATTATTGAACTAACTTATTAAAGGCTTCAAGTAGCCTAAACATATTAGGTCAGAGGTTCAGCTGACAAAAAAAGTTGAGGAATCTTTGCATTGCATGTAAATATGAAATGACGTGGATTTGTGCAATTTAATGTGTTTGAAAGCATTCCAAAGATAGTAATACATGGTTAAAATACTAAATGATAATTCAAATAATAATTAATGTGTTCATCAGGAGTCGATTAGATATGCAATGCTGCAGTGTTGAGAAAACACTTGTTAAAAGTGAAATGATTTCTGTAAACCCCTGTGATGCTGTGTTTTGCTCAGTTTTCAGTGATCGGCTCATAGTGTCTAGTCTGTGCGTGTAATTTTACAAACCTGGAAGAGATTCTGAACGGATATAAGTAGAAGGCTTTTTTTAGAAAGGAAATTTTAAAAGATAAAAAAGAAGCAGCAGAGAGAATCAATGAATTATGAATAATTTACTGCCATTGTGAGAATAACATGTAATCATATAGGCTAATCAATAAAAAAGTAGCCTGTAGTCTGATTAGTATTTTATAATCTAATTACACAAATACTTGATTTTTGTAATCTGATTACGTAATCGAGAACACATTTAATCAGTTACTACCCAGCATTGTGTACAGTACCATGGTTGATATTTTAAAGGGAGATAATAGACAATATGTGTGATTATTACACACCCAAAATGGCCGCCTATCGCGTCCGTTTGTGTGTAGGAATGTGGAGGGCGGGGCCTTTGGCGCTGGTGGCAAAGTTTGGGAATGATAGAAAGGCTATTGAAGATAATCGCGGAGAAGAGCTGGAATGCTACTGCTTTGCGAATTACAGTAACATTTACACGTTGTTTTCTGTAAGCACCCAACACTAGTGCTTGGATTCATCAGGATCTAAATAAAGGTACGCAATCCTGAGACATGTCGGAGGACCTGAGCTCCCAACCCTGGTCCATCAACAAGGATGACTATGAGCTGCAGGAGGTTATTGGTGAGTGTGTACCTTATATGATAGCCGATGAATACATGACATTGTGTGCTAGAAATAAGTTGTTATTTTGCTACAAACGCTGCGTGGAAGTGAGTTGTGCGTGTTGTTCTTCAATGTACAGTAGGTTGGCGGTTCTGTAAATATGGATCTTAAAATTATCTATTAGAACCAGGGTTTGGGTTTTTTAACTAATTAGCACTTATTATGAGCACACATCATTGGATTTCAACTCTAAAAAAGTCTTAACTTGAGTTAAAAGCTAATGAGTTAAAGTAGGTGTCTGCAAAAGACTCATAACCTCCACTTCAGTTGTCAAGCCCGTCACGTATGCCAAGTTCAACCTCTCTCTCTCCCCCCCTCTCTCTCTCTCTCTCTCTCTCTCTCTCTCTCTCTCTCTCTCTCTCTCTCTCTATCTGAGCATTTTTAACCATTCACCATCATACTGAAACGCAGACAGTGCAGATGATGAAGTTTAATGGCACCCGTGTGAATAGCCCATTGACAGAGTTTGCACGGTAGTATTTGAAGACGTGTGCCAAACAGCTAACGTTAAAGTATTCTACACGCGACAACGCCTCATTCTGCTGATAAGCCCGAACACGTGCAGTAACGCGCCTTCAGTAATGACACCCTTTTTTTATGGCCTTTTCCCTTCTTTAATATCTTTAATTCTCAATATTTTGTAGTGTACCTATTAGTTGACAGCATTGTGCAATCTATTATGAAGGTACCGCCCACTTTTACGTTTGGTTAAAAACTGCTTACTGACAGCATTAGTTTACAGATGACTGTTGAAACATTTCTAAGAGTTAGCATAGTCTGCTTAATTTAGAACCGAGTCATATGTCAGACCGGTGAGAACCGTCTTTTCATTGTAGGTCTCAAAAACCCACAGAGAATGTCCAGCACATGCTGTCATAGTGCGCGCGCAGAGCTTATACGAACTTCTGTAACATTACATTCATGGGTCATCGCTCCACATTTACATCAGTGAACGTAATAAATAAATATGTTGTACTATAATAATTCTGTGTGGCCTGGTGGTTTGGTCTGGGGACTGAAAGGGATGCATTGAACAAGATGTTTAACAGTAGGTTTCTCCAGAGGGTCTCTGTAATAAGTGCACCATATGTGGCTTAACAGTTTCCATCACCCCCTTGTTGTGTGGCCATGAAGACACTGTTATAAGCTGTAATTCTTTTTGATGATCCATGACTCTGACCAGTGAGCGAGTTTTACAGCCTGTCAGTATATCTGCACTCCAAATCTGCTTTCTAGGCATGATCGTCTTCCATGTGTATTATGCTCTTCATTTTTTGAGCACTTTATTGTCTGTATTGTTTTGGTTACTGGTTGATTTAATCTTGTTACATCGCAGGGTTTTAGCTTGAGATTACCCCTTTGCACAGTCACACAAGTGCTGGAAGAGTCATCTGATACCTGATATACTTCTTTCCAGGGCTTTAGACCCCAAAGGGAGCTTTTTGCATGTTTCATGTTTTGACAAGGTTTTACTGGTTTTCAAAGCTGTTAAGCTCTTATGAGTCACTCATAATGCAGTTCAAACTTTTTAGTATTGAATTGTCCTCATAGTTTCATGTTTTAAAACTACAAAAATAATGGATTATAATATGCACAACTATTTGCATCACAGCAAATGAGTAAAATATTGATTTTTGCAATTGCTTGCCCTCTTCTAGAAACAGATGTTTTGACATTTGTCTTGTTAATCCTCATATTTTTTTTAAACATAAATTTAGTTCAAAGGCACAGTATGTAAGATTTTTGGATTAAAATATCCAAAAACCACTAGAACAATGTTATATATTTTGTTGACTTGTGTACTTACATTATCCCAAATGTTTCCAAGAATGTTTAAATCCAAAGAAATAAGCAATTTTAACAAGGACACGGATCGTGTCAGTGCGTCGCCTATCAATGACATCATACCCACATTGCCCTCGATTTCTGGTTTTATTTTGTAGAAACCATGGAAACACCAACGACGCTTTAATATATTATGTGTTTTATTAGACAGGTGAGCAACTGTTTGGATACATTCATCGACAGAAAACGAATCATTGTTATATAGCTCAACACAGTAAGTCTTATTGTTTAAGTCTTAAAAATTTTAATTAACCGCGAGTACCATGTTTTACCATGTCTAATATCGATCTAGCTTACTGCAGTGTGCAACAAGTGTCTCATAGTCTCATAGCATTATTACAACTTTCAACACACAAATGTATCTAATATTAAAAAACAGAGCTGCTTACCCCACATATGCATGACCGGAAGAAGCGGAAGTGATTGTCTGTGGTATAATAAAAGCTCTACTGCTCTCGAGCCATGTGTCGCGCTCCTCTCTCATTAGCAGTCGCTCCAATTCGACGGCTTTCAGCCACACCCTGCTTCATACTACAGTAATGTTAATAAATCTTTAATACATTAGCTTATCCATGAATATGATTTCTGCCCGAGTCCCGTCGGATTCTTTTCCACTGGTTGTAGACGTGAAGACAACACCTCCCATGATTCATCGAAATCAGAGCGTCATCAAGCTACGCCTTTGTTTTGAATAAGCGACCTCAAGCAGCAAAACATTACATATTGTGCCTTTAATAATGAATATTAACAAGAAAAAAGAAATGTTTTTGAAATAATTAATTTTTTTTTTAATAAAAATCATTTTGATGACTTGAAGGTGACTGTGAACATTAGGTGGTATAATATGATATACTTGATAATGACCCAAATGTACAACAATTACAAGAGCTTTTCCTTTAAACTTACTGTGCATTAGGGCCTGTGTCTAGGCTCTTAACTGTGTGTGTGTGTGTGTGTGTGTGTGTGAGAGAGAGACAGTGAAAGACTGGTCAAACCTGTCTTTACTGTTGCCTTTTTTTCTCCTATGCCTCCTTTTTTGAGTCATCAGCACTTAAAGTACCCCACACCTTGAACACTTCAACTTCTGTATTATCTTTCATGCTTTGCATGGTTGAATACAGAAAAATTACTTTTGATATCTCAGCTTTAGTTAAATGTATCCTTAGTCTGGACTTGTCTTTTAATAAGCCCTCCTATCTTTTTAAAGCTTTTTTTTTTTTTCGAAGTGCACCGATATAGACTTCAAAGTTTCGGGTTTGTTTTTGTAAGCTGCAGTTTTCCCAAAAGATTTAGTTATTCCCAAATTCTTGGAAACACTCTCTATTTGTCTCCCTGTGAGGATATGTTGTGCCCTCTAGCATGCACCTTCAGAATTGCTTCTTTGTTGTAACCTGGCATGTGACGTGACATGCCAAAACAGGAGTTCATGCTAGAGGCGAGTTTGATTGTAGTCCTTCTGGAGTTCAAGTTTAAGCTTGGACATCTCAAGCTTCAGTGTCTTGTTGTAATCATACTGTACTTTAATCACAGTCTCTGTTACTATTCTGCCTTTAAACTCAATCCCAGGTGTCCCAGGACCAAAATAATCGAAACAGCGATGTTTAATAAGCTACAAAGTCCCGTTAAGGCAAGTCATTTTTCTCTGCAGTCATCTTTGAAACACCTCTCGGGCAGCTATTTTAGTCATGCAAGTTCAGCTCCTTTCTCTTTGAATGGGGAAACGTCACATTCTCCAAAGCTGTTCACCAAGCTAACAGTTAAATTCACCAATGAAATCTGACAACTGTCTCATAATCATGACAAAAAACTGGCTGGACCAACCATTGAGCATGTGCCGTCATAAGCGCGTCTCAGAACATTGACTGTTTCTATAGCAACCGGAGCTTCTAAAGGCAGCTGCAGTGATGCAATGACTTTACCAATTGATGATTGGCTGTTTTATTTAGAAGGCGAGACTTATTCTGCTATTGCTCTTTGCACTTTCTCCCCTAATATGAGAGCACCGTCTTTGTATATCTAAAGTCTTTGTTAGCGCTTCTCAAATGGCAGTTTTCAGTTACCGTTGTGTGTAAGATATGGTAAGTTTTGGGGTAAAATCATACTAAGTTTGGATGGCTGGATGGCTGGATAGATAGATAGATAGATAGATAGATAGATAGATAGATAGATAGATAGAAATTGCAGTTTTTATTTGAGTGTTGATGATTAAATACATTTGAATTTCAGTTTTCGGCTAAATGAAAAGTTTCTGTGTTTCTTTAAACAATTAATTGCAGTGCACTAATCTTTAATCTTCAATCTCTTGAATCATGAATTGAGAAGTCTTAATTTGTAGGCTTGATAAACATAGACTAATAAAGGAGCTGGTTGCTTTTCTGTCACTTCATTGGGGTCATTTTATGGTGTTAAGCATTTCTGTGTATCTGAATCCTTGTGTAAACTGGCCAGTGGTGTTGAGCCCAGCTGGAAGCTGTAGTTGCTGACCCGAGCAGCTTTTATAAAGGCCCTGTATTCTTGTATTTTAAGTATTGCTTCAGTTGGTTTAGACTTAGAGAAATGCACTAAAAAAAAAAAGACTATATTTGAAATAAAATAAGCACTTTGTTTTCATCAGCAACCTTGGAATTATTAATGGTGCTCGCTAAGCAAAGCATCTCTATTACTATTGCTCATACTCACGGTTAGAGATCTGAACACACCCATAACCGTAAGTGGTAATGTTCAGTGCATAAATCATCCTCCACCATTGTTCTATAGACATGAATGAAACCTCAATTAGTTTGTAAGCCATCAGACCTTTTTTTTTGACAGATGATAAAATGGGCAAAACAAAAAACAAAAAAACCCACACACATTAAAGGATTAGTTCACCCAAAAATAAAAATTCTTTCATTAATTACTCACCCTCATGTTGCTCCAAACCAATAAGACCTTCGTTCATCTTCTGAACACAAATTAAGTTATTTTTGATGAAATCCTAGAGCTCTCTGTCCCTCCATAGAAAGCAATGCAACTACCACTATCAGAATCATTCAGCTCTACTCCCAATCAATTATTGAAATTATCACAGAAAATGACATGTTTGCCTTCATAATTTTCTAATAAATTAATTAAAAATATGTTGTCAAAGTCCAGCAATTACTGGGCATTCATCAGATTATGAGCAGAAAATGTTTAGCCAGATTCAGTTATCATAATTTTCTAAAACTCAGTTGCAGTGTTATGATATATGTGTGTTTTCCATCCACTTTTAGGCTGTCAACATCTGCAGTATGTTATACAGTATATTTCACCTCCCATTGCAATCCTGAGAACTTGTGAGCAGCTTTCATTTCAACTGAAGCTGAAGGCACATGTTCTTTCTATTAAAAGCGTGACTTTTTGAATGAAGTTGATATTAGTCAACGTTTCCTTTTGTCTTCCAGCCAAGGATGGGTTTGTCTGATTTTCTTTGACCCTGTTACTATTGATCACAGACAAAGAGTTGTTTTAACTGGATCTGAATGTATTAAACCATATAGTCCAGGAGGATTTCTCGGGTACTTCTGTTATTCCACTCTCCATTGGAAAGTTCACAGTGTGTGAGTGTGAGTTTGGAGCACACTCAGCTGAACCATTGTGTTGGTATCTTCCCAGGGGAATTGGAGTCTTGTTATTTCACTGATCCTAGCTGTTTTTTCCACCTCAGAGAGCAAAGAGTCTCCTCGGATGGAGTCAGACCCACGCTCTGTTCCTCTCAGGTTCCACAGTCCTTCACTGTTCTAGACTGGAAATGTTTGATTACTGCTGTTGGACAGTCTGAGACTGTAAGGCCCTGTTTACACCTGGTATTAAGATGCATTTTGGTTGATCAGATCACAAGTGGATGAGAGAGATATGTATCCATCTACACCTGGAATTTTAATCCGTCTCTTTTGTCCACTTTTGACCACTTCTGTCCTGATTACTTTGAGGGGAGGGCCTATGGGCGGGTAAATGTATGGGCTTTTTCAGAACTTTTCATCTAATAGGCGAAATAAGCTTGCATGATTTGCATATAAACATGACCGGAGACAACGGGAAAACACAGAGAGCGGCAGCTTTCATTTCTGCTCTGACAGCTGCAAGACTGTGCTGAACGCAGTAATTGCGTGTTAGAAAACAGAAATGTTTAGAGAACATTGTGCTTAGTACATTTGTCATCTTTAAAGGGAACCAATAATGTCCCTTTTTAAAAGATGTAATATAAGTCTCTGATGTCCCCAGAATGTGTCTGTGAAGTTTCAGCTCAAAATACCCCACAGATCATTTATTATAGCTTGTAAAATTTGCCCCTATTTGGGTGTGAGCAAAAACATGCTGTTTCTGCTCCCGGCCCATTTTCCAAAAGGGGGCGGAGCTTTAACAGCTCACGCTTTGGTTGCTTAACAACAACAAAGCTGGAGAATCTCACGCAGCCAAATTGATGATTGTCAGTAACGGTGTTCAGCCTTACATTGTTCAAACCAGAGTCGGACACTGATGGAGAAACTCAGGAAGATGTTACAACTTTTAGAACGCAACTCGTTTCTAAATGGTTAGTGAATAAATGTATGTAGTTGCTGTGGAGTTGATTCAACTCATTGACTAGCATGTGCTGTCATGTTAATCTTTTGTGCAAATCCAGTGTTGAATTGACCTTCATTTGTGAAGCAGTCTGGCGTAAAATGACGCCATGGTAACAACACTCTACTGCAACAACTCTTCCTCTTCTCTAAAGCAGCCCAACATGGCCTCACCCCCTTTGTTGCATATTCTCGGGGGCAGGGTTTATGTAAATATTAGGGTTAGTGATGTCACTAACCCGGGAAGAAGCTTGTTGTAGTTTCTACCAGCCGTTTGTTGTAGTCCTTAAAGCGAGAATTAAAAAAATTATGCTCTAACAGCAACATTACACACTAACTATAAAGTTAAAAAAGTGAAATCATAATCAACCACCCCTTTAAACCAAAATGACCACATGAGCGTCCACACCACGAACGCAATCTGGTTGAACATGTTTTCAACTACCTCTAGAAGTGGTTGAAAGTGGACAAGCTGAAAACATTTTACACCCTGTTTACACCTGTATTTAGCATCATCCACTTGTGATCCGATCAACCAAAACGCATCCCAATACCAGGTGTAAACAGGGCCTAAGGCGAAACAGAAGCTGTGTTTATTTTGTTGATTTGAGTTGGAAATTCTTTTTCAGGAAATTCTTATTAGACTTATTCTTTTTCTTTGTCAGATCATGTGAGTCATTAGGTGTGTTCGACTTGAAGTGGCGCTGCGCAGAATAATCGGTGTATGACATCGAAGTACCTACCTGTGTCAGTTGTGTCGCTTCACCTCCATTCATAAATCCTCTCCCATGGCCTCATGGGATAGTAAAGTTTCCATCGAATGCGGACTTCAGAATCTCGCCGGAAGTAGTAGGTCATCCGGGGACTTTTCAGCGTACTGTTTTCGCATACTATATAGAAGGGAAGCATTCGATTTCGGACACAGCGCCAGTTTGTATGACTACCTTTTTTCAACACTCGGACTACACAGGTTGTGCTGTATGTTTTTGATTCACTAAAAAGAACCAGTTCATATAAGTCGCTTTCTTTATCAATCAGACTACACTGCTTGCAGTGTATGTTTTTGGTTCACTTCATCTTCATCAACTGGACTGCACAGGTTATGTTGTAAGCTTTGAATTCAGTTCATATGAGTCATTTGTTTCTGAATCAGTTTACACCAGTTGTGCTGTATGTTTTTGATTCATTAAATAGAACCGGTTCATGTGAGTCATTTGTTCAGGAATCGGACTACACCAGTTATGCTGTATGTTAAGACACGTTTTGCTATCGTTGCTGTTATTTTGAAATTGCAAGGTTTTGCGAAAATCGTGTTCATGGTCTTTTTCTGCTACGCACTCTGCCAATTGTCCAGTTGTACTTTCCGAAATCCAATTCGCCCTCAAAGTGAATCGTACGCATTCCTGTGCATCAAGTGCTCTGTCAGAGCTTTTCTCTAGTACGAAGCTCCCTAAGTGTGACATGTCTCAGTTCGGCCTAGAATAGTGTGAGGAATGCAAGCCCAGGAAATGTAATAAAGGGCTCCTGATGTGAGAGAACAGGCTGGCTCAAGGTAGCACAAACAGAGAACTATGCATGAAGGAACACATTCACACCGCTCCGGGGACCTCAGCCTATTTCAGATGCTGGTCTTTTGGGCCATACACCGCAAAGAAGTCAAATACCACACTTTTTCCTTTTATGACGGATTGATTTTGATTTGGACACGCATATAAATGTTTAATACTTGTTTCTTCAAAAATGTACCTTCCTAAATCAAGTCTCGTACTCCTCTTTAGACCATTTAATTGTTCTGAATAATTCCCTCTTCAACAAGTTTGTGTCACAATGAACCAGTTTCTTGGATTCGAATTCAAAGTAGCTTGTTAATTCTTGATACTGGAAAGTAATTGAAGGCTATTAACCTTTTATCTCCTCCTAAACTCTCTCATGAAGTTAACATCCTCTCTAATGAGGGACCTCAAGTAGGGAGGCCGAGGAAATTGATCATTATTCACATTTTAATAAACCTCGGATCAGATACATTAAGTATTTTTCAGTCTCCAGGCAAGTGTGGTCAGATCACGCTCTGCACATTTAAACATTTGGCTAACGGAATGAATCAAATTGATTAAAACCAGGCGTATATCCTTTTTTTCAGAGGATAATTAGGGAAGCAACCACACAACATCAGCTGGTGGTTTTTCATTTTTTATTTTTTTTTAAGGCTGTAACCTGGTAACGTAATATTGAATCATTCTATTCAGAAAGCAGAAACAGGCCTCCATAAAATCCTGTTGCTGTGGTGCAGATGTACACAGAAACTCTTCTTCTGCAGTATTTTCATTTCAGTCAATAGATGAGTCTGTGATCGTCGACTTGGGTGAGAACTTCAGAACACTAACATAACACCACTTTATTGCACCCAACACAACTGCAATATTAACGTCTAATAACTGACCATATAAAAGTATGTCTTTGATATTCACAGGTTGTTTTCAATACTTTATTATGTTTATATAATGAAGTATCATGACTTTATTATATTTGTTAGTGGGTTGCTAGGCTGCTTTTGCAGTTTTATTACTTCCTACTGTGTGAGATATTTGACGTGTTTATTGGAGACAGAAGGAAGTTAAGAAACATCAACAGTTAGAGAGTGGTAAAACAAGAGTATATCAAACGTTTGATATACAAAAGTTTGTGGTTAGTATGTTTTTTTTATATATATATATATAAAAAAAGATATCTATATATATATATATATAGATATCTTTGAAAGAAGTTTCTTATGCTCACCAAGGCTGTATATATTTAATCAAAATACAGTAAAAACTGCAATATTATAGTTTAAAATACGTGTTTTCTATTTTCTATGAGTTCAAAAGAACAGCATTTGTTTGAAATGGAAAACTTTTATAACATTATAAATGTCTTTACTGTTAATTTTGATAAAAGCATTTCTTATTTAAACAAAGAAAAAACTTTAGAAAACAGTAGGATACTCCAATGAGCCAAAACATTATGACCACTTGCCTAATATGCTGTTGGTCCTCCATGTGCTTCCAAAACAGCGCTGATCCACTGAGGCATGGACTCTACAAGAAGGATCACACAGCACACCCTGAAGGTGTACTGTGGTATCTGGCACCAAGACGTTAGCAGCAGATCCTTCAAGTCCTGTAGGTTGCGAGGTGGAGCCGCCGTGGATCGAACTTGTTGGTCCAGCACATCCAACAGATTAAATTGAGATCTGGGGAATATGGAGGCCAGGGCAACACCTTGAACTCTTCATCATGTTCCTCAAACTATTCCTGAACAATGTCTGCAGAGTTGCAGGGGACATTATCCTGTTGAATGAGGCCACTTCCACCAGGAAACACCATTGTCATGAAGAGGTGTACCTGGTCTGCAACAATGTTTAGGTGGGTGGGTGGCACCTGTCAAATTTTCATCCAAATTAATGGCCGGATCCAGGGTTTCAAAGCAGAACATTGCCCAGAGCATCACATTCAGTCATGAAGCGTCACTTCCCCAGGTAAATGGTGCACACATACAGGGCCATCCAGATGATGTAAAAGAAAACAGGACTCATCGAACTAGGCAACCTTCTTCCACTGCTCCAAGGTCCTGTTCCCACACTCACGTGTCCATTGTATGCACTTCCGACGGTGGAGAGGGGTCATCATAGGCAATTGTGACACATTCCTTTTATAACCATCGTTAAAATTTTGTGAGTTGTGTGGTGCCACAATAGACCTTCTGTTGGCTTGGACCAAACAGGATAGCCTTCATTGCCTGACCTGGGGGCAAGCCTTGCCGTTTCAGAGATACTGTGACCCAGTCAACTTGCCATAACAATTTGGCCCTTGTCAAAGTCACTCCTGCCCATTTCTCCTGCATCGTTTTTTTTTGTATAGATGACCATGCTGTCAAAACGATTCTTGAAACAGATCCTCGAAAATGACTAAAAACTTTGTATTATGCATGCCAGGTCAGTAGCTGGCGATGTCATTTTGTAAAGAGACAATACAGGCTTGCGCACATACACATTATTTTACAGAGCACTCACACCAAATGCACATGCCTATAGACTAAACACGTAATACGCATGTGCCTGCCATTGTCATGAGAAATCAAGTCTCAATTTTTAATTTTGCATTTTCAGGCCCCCAGAACGCTGTTATCGTGTAAATGAACAGCCAAACCAGTAAGAAGTTGTCAGTTTTTTAGTTGAAAACGGTGTTGTGTAAACAGCCCCTTAATATGTGGCCTTGTTAGGAGATGATTAACGATATGCGCTTCACCTGTAACAGGTCATAATGTTTTGGCTCATAAGTGTATGATACCATGTTAAGTTCAGTTTTATTTTCCTGCAGAAAAATTACCATGTAATACAATTTATCATTTAGACTTTATAGTTGCAGCAACTCATTTGATTTTGACTTTATTTTATATTGTATTATTAAATTAATTAAATTGTTACTGTATGTATTGTTAGTTTGTGTTTTTGTATTTCATCTTTGTTTTGGCCCATACTATATTTCTGTGTTCTTTATCTGAATAAATTAATGTAAAAATAGGGAAAATGAGTGTGCACAATTAAATATTGACCAATGCTGAAAATGCTATCTCCATGAAATTAAAATTATTTTTTTTTTCAGCTTTTATTTCAAATGATTCATCCATGCACAATGGACAAAATCAAGTCTCGCCCTACATATTTTCTTGTTCGAGAAGCTGTTTTACATACGCCACAATAGGGAAGAACAGACTAATGCAACTTTTGTTTCATGCCAACTTAAAGGTGCAATATGTATTTTTGCAGTAAAATATTTTAAAACCACTAGGCCAGTGTTAAATATTTTGTTAACTTGAGTTTTGTTAAGTAGCTAACATAGCAGATGCAGCTTTATTTTTAGTAACAGTAATACAACATTTTCTCCATCATACAATACGTTTTAAATTGCATGTCATTCATCAACACAAGCCATCCAGCACTTAATATATTCTTAAATCGATCTATCTTACTGCAGTGTGTCTCAAACAAGTGTCTTGCAGCAGCCACCGAGCGAACACACAGATTTATGTTATAACATCATTTTCAACACTCTCAAATGTATCTAATATGATAAACAGCGATGTGTTGCCTCATACTCATGACCGTAAAAAAAAGTGGAAGCGGAAGCGGCACCTGTGGCATAATAAAAGTTCCGCTGCTCGTGAGGTGTGTGTTGCGCAATCACTCCAGCAGCCTAGTTCAGCTCGGCCCTGCTCTGCTTCATACTACAGTAACGTTAATAACCGCATCCATGAACATGATTTCTTCCCGAGTCCTATCCCTATTCTTTTCCACCGTCTGTTGAGGTGAAGACCACATGTCCCAAGATTTCGTGCTCAAACTTGGCGTCATCAAGTTACGCCTTTGTTTTGAATAGTGTACACACTGCACCTTTAAAAAAAATGCTCAACTTTAGTACAGTCTTTCCTGAATCATCCCTAACAACAGATTGTTTGTCTGTATATTTACACTTAAACTCATGCTGTTGGCACAGGCAACCTAATCTTCTTTCCATCTGGTGCATTGCGCTCCATTAATGTATAGCATAGCGTCTCAAATATAGCTCTAGACTCTGATTGATGAACATTGAACATCCCGGGTGACCTGTAGTATTCACAGCTGGCACTGTGAGGGCTGTGCTGGGGACCAACATCCGTCTGGAGGCCATGATAAGGCCAGGATGTGATTAATGGGATTGCTGTCAGCACATTTTGGTAACAATTTAGCTATACTACTTCAGTTTAGTCTCATCATTGTAGTTTAAATTATCCAATGACTGTGTTTGGCTGTACACAAACTAGTCAAACCAGTTCAGCACTGTAGTTTTTAATTGAAAATGAGAATTGTTGTCAGATTTGTTCCCTTTTTTCCCTAATCCATGGTGCCCTGCTGGTGTAATCAAAATGCTAAACAATGAGGACTTTGTTATTATTAGGCCATATGGAGTTCGAGTAGTTGATTGAAGATGATTAAAAAAATTCCCTCTGCCTCATACCAGCACAATAATATGTCATTTATATTCAGCTCACAGTGGAAACATAGGTGCTTGCTGATTTACGAGGGTCTCGGCCCCCGTAGAGTCTTGTCTTCTACTATTCAGGAGGATGTGTGGACCAAGGCGACCTTGTGTTCTCAAGGATAACCGTCTCCAGAAGTGTCTTGTCTGCTTTCTCTCCTGTGCCAGTCTGTGGTGCCATGAGCAGAACCTCATTAAAGCACTCTGGAGATTAACCTCGGCAGTAAAGTTGAAAGCCAAGTATAGCGCTCAAATCCTTTGACTTATAGTCTGTTAGGATTTAATAGTCTTCTCGGATAAATGTCCAATGCTGCAGTGACAGAGGAATGTTTTGATTTAGCATTTAGCTGTCAGCTCTTCTCCAACACTTTCCCAGGGAGTAAGTAAGTGTAATTGCTAGAAATAGATGTGTTTTTAATGAGCAATTAAAGTATATAATCAATATGCATTATTGTATTTCTGCTTTTTGACTTTTTGAGTAATAATCATTTGTCATTCATACATCAATAAAGTATAACATTTTTAATATAACAGCATTTTTTTATATATTTAATATAACAATTATTATTTTTATTAATATATTCGTTTTAAATTAATTTAATTGTTTTGAATAATTATAAGTTTTATAATATATATATATATATATATATATATATATTAGTGCTGTAAGTCAATTAAAAAAATTAACTAATTAATCACACATTTTCTTTAATCAAGATTAATAGCACCTAACATACAAATTTGTAATATATTTTTATATTTTAATACATATTTTCACACTGAATCTCCAATTATTTTAATGTTTAATATATGGTTTAGAAATATAACAACTTTTAATTTAAGTGAACTTAAGCTTCACAAAAACCCATTATAATAAAAGTAACATTTAGCTGTGCCTTTAATTTTGACCGCCCTAGTTATTTATAATTTTGCTAAGTTTATCCAGTTATTTTTATTATTTATGCCATTACATTGTTGGTTTGCAGAAGTATTTCTTATTTATTTCCTCCTCTTGACATAATAACTTATTATAATTTTTTTGTCCTGTAAATGTAAGAGACTTTTTGTTATAATCATATGTATTATATATATATATATATATATAATGTAGTGTCACAACATAGGTGCAATGCTTTATGGATTACTAAATGTATTACTTAGTAATTATTAGTTATCAGTATAGAACAGTCAGTCTCATCTCATCATTCTCCTGTCTGCAGCTTCTGATGTACTGAGTTTAACATGCATTCTTGTGTGTTGCAGGGAGCGGAGCTACGGCTGTGGTCCAGGCTGCCTACTGTGTGCCCAGGAAGGAGAAGGTCGCCATCAAACGCATCAATCTGGAAAAATGTCAGACAAGCATGGATGAGCTCCTGGTATTGAACTTGTTACCACATAATTGTACTTGTTGTATGGTTCATTGCGTTTGAAGATATTAGCGCAAGAATGGAAGTAACATAGGTTGTGAATTCCATTTCATGTCGACTTAGGGTTTTCACATGTTCTGCTTAAATGTATGAAACCTGTTGGGCATGATCCCAGCTGTGCAACATTTAAAGGCTGTATATGAGAAATACCACTCAATAAGTCATGGCTCATAAATGCCAACACCTTTTATGAGCTGACAGTGAATAATGACCATACAGAACTGATTGTAATGCTTGGACACAACTTATCGACATTTGGTATGTGTCTTTGGACAGTAGGAACAGATTTTTCATATTGTCGCTGTCAGGCGGAATCCTCCCATCAAACATGCGGACTGGACGTTTAATGACCGTTGAAAGGACGTCCCTCCGACATGTCCCGTCATGGTTGAAAAAGTTACAAAATTAAAGTTATGAAACGTATCTGAATGCATTTTTAGGAAATGTTCTGTTACATATTTTTACAGATTTATGCCGTCCTACCATGACCATTTTTGGCCAGGAACGTGACGTTGCCATCGGACCTGTGATACTATATAATACTGTGATGGCAAAGCTGAAATTTCAGCATCATTACTCGAGTCTTGAATGTCACATGATCCTTCACAAATCATTCTAATGCTGATTTGCTGCTCAAAAAACATTTGTTATTGTTATTCATGTAAACAACAAAAAAAAAACAGTTGTGCCAATTATTTTTTTTTTTTTTTAGGATTCTTTAATGAATAGAAAGTTCAAAAGAACAGCATTTATTTGAAATAGACATCTTTTGTAACAATGTAAAAGCCACTTTTGATAAATTTGAAGCATCCTTGCTAAATAAGTGTTAATTTCTTTTGAACGTTAGTATAAATATGCGCATTCGCACCATCAGTAATTGAGAATCAGAACTATTTCATGTGATAAAAAGAGCTAACACATGGATTCTACCATTTCCAGATTGCCTGGAAACCATTATTAACTGGACCAAAGGGAATCCCTGTGTTGTTTCCCAGTTTTATGCCAGAGTTTTTATTTCCTAGTCAGAATTTCCCTCTTGCACTTCTGTGTGAATCACAACATTAGCTAATATAAAACTTCAATCCCACTCATTAAAGAACTTAAAAAACAAATTGCCTGTCTTCCAGTTCTAAGGGTTTTTCACACCTAGCTCATGTGGAGCATTTGTTTCAAAACCTGGTGCGTTTTCTCCTTTAGTTTGGTTTGTTTAGGCATATATAAACAGTGCAATTACGCTCGGATCAAGCAACGGACTAAGCAGTTTCATAATTCATAACGGGAAATGTGTTATATAAAAAGTAGTGTTTGATTCTGTGAGTTTTGTGGTTGAAAACCAAAGAGCTCCTCTTCATCCTAAAATGTTGTGTAGTTGCTCTTCTCCGTGCTTTGCAAGAATGCTGTTCCGGCGAAGCCTTGATTCCCGCTCTATCTGCATTATAAATTATATATATATATATTTAAATATAATTTAAATATATGTAATACGGCAGCTACAGACAAAACCACAATAATTCCGTGGAGTAAACTTGTCAATCCATCTTGATGCATCGCGCAGAGGAACATAAACAGGTGAACTCTAACCAATAAGAGGACAGTTTTACTTACATGTGACTTGCATAAACACATTTTGGTATGCTTTGAAATGTTTCCTTGTGAAAGCGAACCGATCCAAGAAGAAAATGCAACATTGTATCAAATTAAGTTCTTGTTTTGGAAAAGCAAACGACCTACAGGTCTGAAAATGCCCTAAAACACCAACTTCTGTTTGGTTTGAAAGCTTCCCCGTTACTTTCTTGTCAAGTTACAGTTTCCATATATGAGTCCTCAAGTTTCTACACAAATCCTTTTCCCTTCCCATCTTATTAATTTCATCTGTCAACTCCTCAAGGAGCTCAAAAGGTCATACATTTGTTCCTCGTGACGAGGCGGAGCCGATTTCGTCGTTCACTTGGAAAGCTCATATTCCGGATTTACAAGCTCTCTGCGGGAGGCTACCAGAAACTCAGTTTTTCCCACATCCAGGTGTCTTACAGAGGAGTTAGAAGTCGTTAGGGATATTATCCCTAGTCCTGCCCTCTATGATTCAGAAAAGTCAGTAAATGGAGACTTTGTTCCAGCTGAACTGAAGTAAAACCTTAAAGTTAAAGGGAGATTCTTGTAGAGTTGGGGTCACATGGAAAATTTGCAGTTCAGGTTTCCTCTGATGCTTTCTTTGCCTTTATGACCTGCTGAGCGCTCTCTTAAACACAGAGGAGGCATTAAATCAAAGCCAGATTGCTTCTGTAATGAGAGGGAGCAGTAGGCGGCTATTGCATGTAATCTGCATCAAGGGCTGCACTCTGAGGAAATTCCTTCGAGAGGTTTAGGTCAATTTCACTTATGATCAGGCCAGTTTGCTGAAGTATAGCGTGCTTCAGTTCTTCCCAACATGCAGGAGCAGCCCAAACTCCTGTGAAAAAGAACAGGACAATCCAACCAAGTCACAACGCAGAAGCCGTGTGACTCTGTTGTAGTGGGAGGAACAATTTTCCTCTCTGACTGAGCTGAGATCCTGTCAGTGCCATTGACGTCAAGCTGAATCTATAGTAAACCCACTGTGTACCACTGCAGCGTTTATTCTACGGGGACGTGACAAGTCCTCCCCACGACTTCTGAAATCACATGACTACAGTGTCTGCCAGTTGTCCATCAGATGACGGTGTTTAAATGTGCTGCATTTCTTCTAGATAGATTAGCTGCCTAGGAATGTGTCACTCATATATACAATATATTCAGACTCAAAATCAAATTTATGTTTACAAATGTCAGCCTTTTGAATATGATGATTTGGGCTACAGTTAATCAACATGAATAATTTAAACTTTTGAATAATGATTTTACTAATATTAATATTATTACTATTCAGTATTATACTTGATAAAATCCTTGTAACAATTTGCAGCAACACATTTTAAGTAAATTTTACTGCTACTGCTCTGTACAACTTGCCTATTATTACACGGCTCTGTAGAATACTTGATTCTGATTGGTCAATCATGCCATCCAGCGGTATGTTATTCCCAGATAACAACCGCTGAAAACAGATAACACAGGCTCATCCAGGTTACTGAAGTCTGCAGCGCTATACGCTTGCTAGGAACGGTTTTCTTCGTCGAAGTTTTGCATTTGGTGAGCTAATAAAATATTAAAACTCAGTCAAATCAATATTTTGTGTACAGTTATTTAATTATGTCATCCAGTATCGTGGACTTGCTCTCTTGTTTCATACAAACGCAGCTGCTGCCATTTTGCTACTATTGTTTTGTTCACTGTAATGGATTATAAGATAACAAACAGGTATGATTTTAAAACAGTTTCAATATCTCTTATCCCCATAATTATTTATATGGCGAAATGCCGTTTAATAAGTATTGTGACTGTACCGTATCCCTTAAATGTCTGTCTAGTTTGAACTTGCCGCACTAGCAACTGCTCTTTCCGCAGAAGCTTTGCAATAAGCAGGGTAATATACATCCATCCGGTTGTTATCTCAGAATAAACCCCTTCAGGCTGATGCAAGATCCTGATCACCCTGTCGGGGTTTATTCTGAGATAAAATCTACTTACTATTGAACTTAACATTCAGAAAGAAGGTAAGTAAATATTACTTAATTTATTTAATTTCACATATAGAATTAAGTAAAATCTACTTAACTAAGGCTCTTTACTCAAATAATAACACTAAATTAAACCATGCTTCTAAAGTGAATGCTTTACTTAGAAAGATGCAAGTAAATAATACAATAGATATCATGTAGGCTCCATATCTACATAATAAGTAACGCAGCACTCACCCAAACACAATACACAGTGACGGATGGTAACATTCGATAGATCGTTTTGAGTATGAATGTGTCATTTTAAGTAGAGAATTAACTCCAGATGTCACAAAATCACAAGTTACTAAACCTAACAACAAAAGCAATGTAAACAGTGTAAATACAGCTGGAAAACAGCAAAAATATTCAGCCTTATTAACACCAGTATCAGAAACGTCGAGTAGGTTTTACTTAATTTTAAATCGTTGATATTTAAAGGGGTGGTTGATTATGATTTCACTTTTTTAACTTTAGTTAGTGTGTAATGTTGCTGTTTGAGCATAAACAACATCTGCAAAGTTAGGACGCTCAAAGTTCAAAGCAAAGGGAGATATTTTCTTTCAAAGAATTCTCTGTTTAGGACTACAACAAACGGCTGGTAGGGACTACAACGAGCTTCTTCCCGGGTTAGTGACATCACTATCTCTAAAAGTTACATAAACCCTGCCCCCGAGAACACGCAACAAAGAGGGTGAGGCCATGTTATTGCAATACAGTACGTAACACAAATGAAAAAGCATGTCATAAAAGCAACATGACAACATAAGTTATAACCGTAATTAAACTAAACTATATGCAGCATATATTCTCTGGCTCTGTAGGATTTTACAACAGCTCCCACACGAGATAGATAATCATGACAGAATATGCTAATGAATGACTCCATATTAGCTACATAAATTAAGCAACTAACCATTTAGAAATGTTCTATTGCATTCTACATGTTGTCACTACTTCTTGAGTCTCTCCATTATTGTCCGACTCTGGTTTGAACATGAAAGGCTGAACGGTTTCTGACATTTTCAGTGAGTCTTCGTGAGGTAATCGGCGCTGCTAACAGTACTATGTGCTAACACAAGCTCTTGAAACCCCTCCCTCTTCTTGGGAGCAGCAGCTCATTTGCATTTAAAGGGACACACAAAAACTGAGCGTTTTTGCTCACCCTCAAAAAGTGACTAATTTAACATGCTATAAAAAATGATCTGTAGGGTAAATTGAGCTAAAACTTCACATACACACTCTGGGGACATGAGAGAATTATTTTACATCTTGTAAAAGTCGCATTTTATGACCCCTTTAAGCTTTAATTTCTAAAAGCTTGAATTGAGTACTAATACTAATACAAATTTACTTTGTTTTTTAAAATTCTTGCCTGAACTAACTTTCATGTAGAAATTACGTTTGTTTTTTCTGTAGTATTTACTTCACCACAGAATCATTTCTTTATCAGTATATACAGAAGCAGTACGATATGTTAAATGTTTATGATTATGATTTGTTAAAAGTTAATCAAAATTAAGTTGAAAATTGAAATCGTGATATGGTCAAATGTCTTGAATCAGTTTTCTGCATCTCGACCAAATGTGAAATATTACTGTTGTATAATAATTCTGATATTCAGGATTATTGTTATTATTATTATTCATTAGCAGATTATTTTTATTTTACTTAATTATTGCAGATGCATGAGATATTGTCAAAGTTCAAATGTAATTGTAATACTTATTGTAATCAATGTTTTTTTGTTTTTTTTTACCAAAACGTATCTTTTTTTCATTAAGATATCTGAAATTTACATTCTGAGATTGTGAGATTGTGTTCGCGTTTCAGCAGGAGAGCAATTTCCCTTTTACCGATCTCAAAGGTAATGTTCTAAAAAAAGAAAAGAAAAAAGATTGCGTTTCTGAAAGTGAATCAGCTGAATATACTGCTGATCTGTTTTAATCTGATTTTCAAGTTAATGAAAAAGGAGCTTGTTTCTCGTGGCATGTTGGGAGAGAGAGAGAGAGAGTGTGTGTGTGTGTGTGTGTGTTTGGGTCATGAGGGGTGAGGGCACTGTGAGAATATCATAGTTGTGTGGATATTTTCAATGCATAAGATTTTGATCAAATTAACCAATGTTTACCCCAGGCTTTAATGTAAATGTAATGCTATTTGAAATGTATACTGGAGAACATCATATATTGAGTGAGAAATTTGCCCTGAGGAAGAAGGAAAGTGTTTTTTTCCACTGGGCATAGTGGCAGAAAGGCAGTGACATAACCTCAGACAAAGAGTCTCAGTGCTTTTCTTTGCTCATCATGTCTCATTGTCCTCTGGATGTACACGAATCGGGTGGCAAACAGTCTCCCTGTCACCCTCCCTGCTCAGGCTATTGTGTTTGTCTCTCTCGGGTAGACATCGGCCAGCCACGCTGAGATGACCCTCGGCTTCTACTGTGAGAACGCAGATGGAGCCCTAGCCATTGAATGTCCAGAGACCTTCCTGTGCGTTATTGTTTTCATACGCCCTCAACCTGGTGTCCGTGGTGGAACTGGACACAGCCTTTGTGGAGCCAGCCAAAGCTGACTAAATTGTTGAATTAAATCCAGCTTTGGGACAGAGGGGTGGGACATACCCAGTGGCCCACTGTTGGGGTGTCAGTAACCCTACAGCGTTGGCACGAGAAGAGCTTTGTGTTGACTGGCATACATGATTGCACTTGTAAATTTATTTTTTGGGTCAGTGGAAAACATGGCTCATGTTGACAGGGTCATTTGAGGACTCAACTTGGAAAGTTCAATTGCCATGAGTTGTTTTTCCGGAACTTGAAATGGCCTTTTTTTCTTATTAAGTTTCATTAAAAAAAAAAATTGAGGAAAAAAAACCTGAGAAAATTGCGTTTTTGCCAAAGACATCTGGATCGGATTCAGAAAGATGATCAAAACACATGGAGTAGATCAAGTCCATCAACACCCCCAAAGCTTGCAGTCCTATAACTCATTCTGGGTTGACATTTCATTCAGTAACGTTAGCCAGTTTAGATTTATATGCTGTTTAATATTTATGATCTCTGTATTTTACATATGCATGTGATTACATATGCTTTTGCTTGTTTCTGCATCTTCTTCACATGTTTTGATCAGGAGATTCAGTACTCTTTCAGAAAATACGTAATAGCGCCCCCCTACCTTATAACAGTGAAAACACAGAAAGCCATAAAATTTCATCTTTAGCAAGGAAGCGTTTTCTCATTAAAGACGAGATAACTTATCAATGGCGGGGAAAGAGTTAACGAAGAAAATCGGTGATCTTAATTACAACATGGCTGCATTTTTGCTAAATTTTATTACAAAACTTGCATTCACACCTAGTTAAAAGATGGAAGTGTGTGTGTAAATTGTATGCAGCTGTAAATGCAGACTTTAGAACAGGTTTAGTTGAGGTATGCTGATCTCATACTTGGGTTTCTGCCATTTCTGTCTTTCCTGTAGTGTTGAACTATTGAGTAGTGATTTCAAAAGACCTGTTAAAATGTGGCTAATTTACACCTGATTTAAAGAGGACCTATTATGCCCTTTTTACAATGTCTTGATTTTGTTTTGGGGTCTACTAGAATAGGTTTTCATGCTTGAATGTTCAAAACACTATTTTTCACGTTTCACATTATTGTAGCACCTGTCTTCCCAGTCTGACAGCACTGCTCTGTTTAGTTCCTGTTTGTATGATGCCCCTCTGTCCGAAAAGCGCAATGTGCTCTGATTGGTTGGCTGGACTAGTGCGTTGTGATTGGTCAACCGCTTTAAGTGTGTTTCTGAAATGTCAAGCCCCTTACCATAATCGCGAGTTTCAAAACTCAACTCAAGTTTCGACTAGCACAACTCAACCAGGCCTCGCCCCCTTTTTTGCATATGCCTTGGGCGGAAATTATTTAAATGAGGAATATTGTGATGTGTATGTTTCTGGAAGAAAACTCAAGACAATTGAGGCGTTTAAGGGAATTCAGAAACAGTGCTTACTGATATAGAAAATAAATAATTCAGTTTAATATTAACATAACTGCACAAGACTATATGAAGCTTCAGGTTTGTGGAATGAACAAGGTGTAAACTCATGTGGCCATTCATTAGCATTAAGCCTGCATTTTTTTAGTTTCTCTTATTGATTGCTTTGCATTGCATGTAACAAATTGAACAAGACTGTGCCTGACAGCTAACTAGAAATGGCAGAATTGCTCTGTAATATCATTAGTAAGCCCCCACCATCAAATGACTTGGGGAGTGCTCAGAGTGATGGATTCGGCCACTGTGCCAACATTACCTCAGCTGTCAATCTCTCCGAGCTGCAGGGGTTTCACTTCAACTGCTCCGTCAACTGGAAAGACTAGCAAATAAATAGGGGAATAGAGAAGAACTGCTTGTTTTTCCTTCTGTCTGAGATTGCTGACAAATCCATGTAGCAGCGACATTTTTCTGATGGATATTGACAGTTACATATACACCTATTTATTTGGACACCTTGGTTGTTTGGAACGGGCTGTAAGGCAGTTAGATGAAGGTGTCATGGTGTTTATAGCATGCTTGGATTGATGTTGTTTATTTTTACAGTTTGTGCATGCTTTGCGGTCGGTGAAAGTGGTTGGAGGTGCTTCTTATATGAGTGAGCTAATAAAAACTACCTGAAGTACGTAAATATCTGCACTGAACCTGAAGATTTGCCAACTGTGCAACTGAGCCAGACTTGTTTAAACATTAATCCAGATCTGGAATGGCACCATTGTGATGCACCACAGTTATTCGGTTAAGCCATGAGGCCCAGTGCATTCTGGACCACATACTATGTAACTGTATACGCAGTAAATGCCTTATGGAGAGCCGTTTCAGTCTGCGACCAGCACATGTACTGATTCCTGTGTTTAACGCTGTTAATTTCTCAGAAATTGCTTACTGCACCTTTAATGTAATTAATAAAATTCAAAAGGCTACAATTTGATTAAATAAAAGTGTTCGCTGCATGTTACAAAGAAAAAATGCAGCGGAATTGCTTGCTTTAGGGCAAGTTTTGCTTGCTTTAGGGCATGTCACATGGATGTGACATTTGGAGTCAAAACTTGAAATATAAACGCTCAAAGAATGCATTTAATAGCAACATATTGAACCGTCTATTTATATGTTCATAATCCCTTACTAAAGGAGTCCAGACATTAGAAAAATGTCAGTCTATACAATCGTTTTATATTTTAGATGAAGGAAATATACATGCGTTATGGACGTGACAAAAAAGTCACTAAGTTTTAACTATTATACTAACATATATACTAAATACTAACATATTTTTTAAGAATTCTGTGAATTACACTGCGCGAACCAAAAGTAATACTGCCCACCGAATGAAGAAGGGTTGGCTCTCCACAGAGCATAAAATAATAATTTTGTTTAATTTTTTGCGTTTGCATAAATGTGGAAAAAACAACGTTATGGATGTGACAGTTTTCCGTTACGGATGTGACCGGTCTGAAAGCGGCACAGAAGACTGCTTTAAAACTTCTCACAGAGACCTCAAGCAAGCATTTAAACCACCAAACATTGAAATCTGGGATACCAGTATGGTAAGACTGCACAATGTATCAACTTTTTACTAAACTTTATACTCTGTATTGCAAAAGGTTATGGATGTTGACAAAGCGTGTGCGTTGTTCAAGAATCAATTTAGAGACCATGATTTTTCTTCTTACAGAACTGCTTGCTAAAATACATTGACAAATATTAATGTTTATCATAAAGCAGTTTAAAATCGCATGTTTTTCCCCCACAGTCAGGTGAACCGATTGACGTACACTATTGTCAATCACAATCATGTCTTGAGTCGAAATTATCAAACTTTATTTCAAGTCAAAATTATTGCAATCGTATTATTTTTATTTTGTCAGCTTGATCGCGCGGATTGTGATCAATAGGCTATTCATATTTTAACCAACTGGTAAAAACGCGACATCCCGAGGGAAGTGTATGAGACAGTTATCTTCTATAAGCTGTACTGTGTCATATAAGCCTACCTTTTGATGTTCATATTTAGTTCTGTAACTGGCAAGAGGAAGAGAAGATCGGTTCATGTGCGACTGAATTTGAAAGTTGAACCTTTTTCATATTAAAACTAACAAAGCACAAAGAGTGTTGCTATTATTGGATATGTTCTGATATACGGTAAGCCTGAAACGGATCACAGCAATATAAAGAAGCAAAGTCATATGCATATGGATTTAATATGAAGCGTCCGTAACGGTCACGTCCGTAACGCTTATTATGGTTGTTCAGAGCAAAGTAGTGAGATGAATTGTTGATCCTAATAAGCATAAACATAATTTAGCTTTGCTTATTAAGTTTAAAGTTATTTGCATTTATAATTGTTATATGACATAAACGTAATCTTTAAAACGTTACAGACGTGACAGAGCACTGAAGCATCCTGACCTCTTTATTCTAGCCCTTGTAAATTCATCAGGCAGTGCTGTTATGACAAAATGAGTGTATTTATTTCTCAGGCGTGCCTCCATCTTTCTACACAATGCTTACTGTTAAAATAATGTTTCAAAAGGGGGGTCTTTGATCCATTTTTTGAAAGCATTAAATATGGTTGGTTGAAAACTTAATTTAAGCATTGCTTCTTACCTCATATATTGTGGATAAACAAGGCAGTTTTCTTACAATTTCTGTTAGAGCATATTAATACAGTATATTACAGACCTAAATGGACCATTTAAAAAGGGTTTTGTTCTTTTGGTAAAAACCTTTTTTTTTTTTCATGGTAAAGATGACCTTTGCATGGAATTGCCCTCTACAGGCTCACGCTTTTAGAGCAGTTTGCAATCAACGAAAACCCCACAACTATGACTATTTGTGTTTATATAATTCATACCTGCAAACTCGTCACCTTTTGGCATTTCCCCCCATATTTCCTCCATATAATGCATAATAAAGCAGTGCTACTTTGTTTACAGAGGTAGCCAGGGTTACCACTATATTTCTGCTCTTCCATCATTGCTATCTACTTAGATTTATTAGCATTTTCATTCAGCACATCTGCCATTTTTGTTCAGACCAATGTGAAGATCGCCCCTAATTTTACACAGCTTAGACACAATGTTGCAAACGTTAACAGGTGGATCGACAATAAATGTAATCATTTTGAATAAATTCCTTTTCCTAAAAAATGGTTTAAAGGCTGAAATTTGAGGTGTATTTTACTAATATTGTAATTTAAGTTGTTTAAATCATTGTTTTTACAGTCATTTTATGGTTTAGGATGTTACCATAAACATTGATCTATATCTCTCTAAAACAATATTTTATTTGTGGAGGTCTTAAAAAAGGTCTTAAAAAGCCTTAAATTTGATTTTTGCAGATGCCTTGCAGGAATCAGATTGGTTGCTTCATCCAATTTGTGCAGACTCTGAATCATTTAAAAAGGATATTGGTTAAATCAGGTTACTGTCAACAAAGAGTGATTGTCCCTCTCTTTTTTCCCCTCTCTCTCTAGAAAGAGATTCAGGCGATGAGCCAGTGTCACCATCCCAACATTGTGTCGTACTACACATCGTTTGTGGTGAAGGATGAGCTGTGGTTGGTCATGAAGCTGCTCAGTGGTGGTAAGTCCTGCCCACCTGTTCTTTTTCCTCCAATCCAATCATTTAATTTCCATCTATTCCATTGGTTGCATCCAAGCACTGAAAAATGTCATTCAGTTATGTTGATTCCAATATACAACATCCTGTGTGTACTGAGAGAACTTCTTTTTTAAGATTTTTTTTTTAAGACAACATCTGAAGAAGCTTTGAAAGAAGTAAATTAACTCAGAAATGTTTTTGTTGTTGTTGTTTTTAATTCAAGACTATATTTTATATAGAAATTTACTTGAACAGTAGTGTATAATTGGTCCTTTATCTATCAAATACTGTTTGACTCAAATTAAAGTTTGCCTAAATATATAGATGGTTTCTCTTGGTAGTTGAAATACATTATGCATTTGTATTTCAGTTTTGAGTGCTATAACCACTGATTGGGATCTCAAATGAGCCGTTAGAATGATAATAGAGTCTGCCAGGAGCTCCCCTACGGAGTTAATGAGAGGCTGCTGTTAATTACACCAGATGCATTAGTGCTTCAGCAACCTGAGATACTCAGGATGTCTTAGAGCATTATTGCATTATGGCGGTGTCCAGCACAGGTATCTTCTGACAATCTAGTTAGTCTGGCTTTTGAGGAATTTCTCCTAAGACGTGCACAGCATATCTTTGTCCTGACACATTAAGTTGTGCAAACAGATCAGAATTTGTTGTCTTTTTTGCAGCTGTAAAGGTGCTGTAAATTATAAAATCTATATCATGGTATGGGTTAGTGTGATTGTCAAATTGCGCAGGGTACGATTTAGTTAAAAAATATATGCGCTGCCGTTTTCAGAGGGAAGCACGGCATTTGCACATGCATAGATCATGATACAGTGTATCAGCAGTGCTTCATTATGAAACTGACAGCTCATGTTTTTATTTGCTGGCAACCCGTAAAGATAAAAGCTCATTTGAAAATGAAGAAATTAAGGCATAGATGTTAGTATTGTAATTTTAAAGTAAAATAAAATTATTTTTGTCACCAGATTTTATTTATTTGAACTCTTTCCCATTCCACTGACGGAATTTTCCATCATTTATGAGACAATGCTTCACCGCCATTGAAGGAATTTCCCAGATTTTTGTGTTTTCACTTATACGGTAGGCGCATCTTCTGAAAGAGTACAGAATCTCCTGATCAAAACACGAACAAAAAAGGAGCAGAAACAAGTGATAAAATCATTGCTTATGCACATGATTTTCTTGATTTATTTAATCATTTATAAGTGATATATAATTGTTCATGAAGGCTGGAAATGAAAAATGCCTTATATTGAGGTGTGCATAATTATTAAGCAGGTTTTCTTTTACAGATAAAATGAGCCAAAAAAAAGAGACTATAGTCAAAAATAAGTAAATGCCCATGAGAAGAATGCAATGCTAGAAATTGCAAAGTTAAAGCATGAGCACTGGACAGTAAAACGCTCATTGGGTCGGCAGGGTCAGACAAAAACAGGTGGATAAGAAAAGACACATGTTAACTGCAAAAGAATGAAGAATTAAGGTAAAGAATTAAGTGTGAAACCATCAGGAACCCTTTAGTCTCCAAAACCACCATTTTCCAGAACTGCAACCTACCTGGAGTCTCCAGAAGTGCAAGGTGTCAGGATCTCAGAGACCTAGGTTAGGTAAAGAATCGTTTTGGGAGTTTATTTTTAGTCCATCTCCTATCCTGAAAAGTGAACTCCCCAAATGTCCTGCCAGATTCTGGAAGATAAATTCTTTAAACAGTGGTACAACAGAATGTGGTGCTGGTCCTTCAAGAATCACTCTCGATTTGTCTGTCTATAAAGCCTATAAAAGAATCAGTATTCATGTATTTTACATAGATCACAAGATCACCCAGGACAAACACAAACCAAAATATACATTAACAAGAACTGGCAAAAACTGAACAGAACCAGGGGTATAAATAGACAGGAGGTAATAAGAGAACTCAATTAGACACATAATCAGTAACTAAGAAACCTAATTAGAAACACAGGCAAACAGGAACAGAGCAAACAGAGTGAAAAACAAAACCAAAATGTTACAGTCCTATAAAACCTTTTATTTTTTAAACTCTTCACTTTATGGTTACTAAAATAAATTTTAGTTGATTCTTGTAAAGAGTAAACCCCAGTATAACCACCCAATTTTTCATTATTATGCAGCTCTGGTTTTAATTCAGAGTTTTAAACAGCACGTTTTGCTTCTTGATTTCACTGCGTCCTTAAAGGTGCAAAATGTAGGATTTTCTGTCCGCTAGAGGCCTATTCAAAACAAAGGCGTAGCTTGATGACGGCAAGTTTTAACGCGGAATCTTGGGACATGTGGTCTTCACCTCACAGCCGGTGGAAAACAATTGGGATAGGACTCTGGAAGAAATCATGTTCATGGATGCGATTATTAACGTTACTGTAGTATGAAGCAGAGCAGGACAGAGCTGAACGAGGCCACTGGAGTGATTGCGCAACACACGCCTCACGAGCAGCGGAACTTTTATTATGCCACAGTCGCCTGTGCCGCTTCCGCTTTTTTCATGAGTATGAGGCAACACATCACTGTTTATCATATTAGACACATTTGACTGTGTTGAAAAAGATGTTATAATGTAACTCTGTGTGTTCGCTCGGCGGCTGCTGTAAGACACTTGTTGCACACTGCAGTAAGCTAGATTGATATTAGAATATCATATTAAATGCTGGATGGCTTTTGTTGATAAATGGCATGCAATTAATTTTAAAACGTATTGTATGATGGAGAAAATGCTGTATTACTGTTACTAAAAATAAAGCTGCATCTGATTATGCTATGTTAGCTACTTCACAAAATAGTGTTTTTCTCTGAGGCATGGTACTCGCAAAAAAAATCAAGAAAATTAGATTTAAACAATAAGACTAAACGTGTTGAGCTATATAACAACAATTAGTTTTCTGTCTATAAATATATCAAAACAGTTGTTCCTTTTCTATTAAAACATGTAATTATTAAAGCATCTTTGGTGTTTCCATAGTCTCTACAAAATAAAACCGGAAACCGAGGGTAACGCGGGTATGATGCAATTGACAGGCGACTCCTCACACGTCCCAGAGCCTTGGTTAAAATAGCAATTTTCTCACGATTTACAATTAGTTGCAAACATTTGGGATGTTGTAAGTACTCAAGTGAGCAAAATATAATTTTAAAATAAAATATAACATTGGCCTAGTGGTTTTTGGATATTTTACTGCAAAATTCTTACATATTGCACCTTTAAGCTCCAGTAGTGCTCCTGTCTTTCCAAACCCCATTGTGTAAAGCTACTGCTGAGAGTTTGATGATATGTTTCAAGCCAGCATGTAATGCTCTGTCCCAGACGCAGCCAAGTGCTGGACAGGGAGATTATAGTCTGGCTCGTGCTGACACTGACAGCCGTGGGACGCGGCCTTTCTTCCTCCAGTGCAGAGCTGAAATCACTCTGTCTGGATAATCGCTGTTCATTTTACGCCTGTCATCAGCTGCCGTGCCCTCCTCCTTCTGCTTCTGCCAGCTGAAGATGCTCAGGTGGCATGCTGCCCATCTTAAATATGAAGGTAGGACATGACAGGTCTCACAGCTGGACTCAGTGTTGTGCCTGGCACACAGGGCACATCACAGTGGGCTTCATCTTAAATAATAATGTCTCTCTTATCAAGTGGGGGAGGCAGCTAGTTTAAACATAACAGATACTACTGTGTTTTTATTGTGTAAAAAAGGGTAGGGACCTTTAAAGGGATAGTTAAGCTAAAAATGAAAATTGGCATAATTTACTCAACCCTTATGTCGTTCCAAACTGACTTTCTTCTGTGGAACACAAAAATGATTTTTTTTGTCCAAGTCAATTGGGTCCAATCAGTGTTGTTTTGGACTCTATTGACTTTCCTTGTATGGACAAACAGTTGAAACAGTTCAAAAACATTCTTCTTTGGTGTTTTGCATGAACAATAAAGTCAAACAGGTTTGGAATGACATAAGGGTGAGTAAATGATAACAATTTTCATTTTTGGGTGAACTGTCCCATTAAATATGAATGCAAACATTTTCCTATCTTCTTCAATAAACAGTTAAAGAGCTGTTCTGCTCAAAGCCATCTGTTGGTTGGTAGCTTGAAGTTGTCCTTAAAATGTGACCCCTACATGTTTAACCGTCCCATCTTGACAGAGACGTTTGTAATATTCGCTTTGACAGCTGTCAGATATGATGACGTAAATAGGAATGTGATTTTACATGAAACTGCTAGGTGGCATTCCATAGTTTCAGCATAGGAAGTGTGTTCAGGAAAGAACTATGAAACAAATAATCTCAATATCTTTTTTTTTTTTTTTTTAAACTAGGAAAAATGCAATGTTGTTTTTCAAAGTAATATGTTTTGTCATTCCCTCTACTTCCTGTGTACTCTATACTGTCCTGTATCATAAAGGCAAACGGGCCTTAAATTGAATTTAAAAAAAAGAATAATTGCTTTATTTACTCGTGGCTTTACAGGAAGACCAGATCTGGCAGAAAGTCTGCTTCTCAGCATGGCCTATTTGTTAGGTACAAAGGTATGTGAGATAGGGACACAATCAATAACTTCATTAGCACAAAGCACAAAAGAGTTTGTCCTCTCTGGCCTCTGAACAGCACTTGTGAGTAGATCTTTTACAGCTAGGATGGGAGTTTTACAACTTTACAAGCACACATTGTTGGCTGTTACCTGTGTGCTGCACTGGATATATATGGGTCATTCTACAAAACAGGCGCCATTTATGTATGTGTAAGAACAAAAAAAAGTCTATTATCTCTTTCTTTCTGTCTACCTTTCTTTCTATTTATTTATAAAGCACATTTTGGAGACTTATACTATATTATACACATATAAGTACGAAAACACACACAAACACACACATACTATAAGGAATTTCAACATAATTCACATTCAAGAATGCAGAGTTTTTTTTTTTCTAGTCTTGAATGTGACTTTTTTTCATCCAGCAAGCAGATTAACCAGAGCAATTGAAATTTTTGGTACAATAATATTTTAAGCTGTCGCTATCTTGTAGGTTTTAAGCACAGTGTTTTGAAATATGGCATTGTGCCCATAGTGACTCACAGCCCGCTGAGAGACAACAGATGCTTCCTATCTTCCTTTTATTCCCTCTGCTCCTCCACCCTTATTTTCTTAGAGTAATCTTTCCCTCACCAGCAGCCCCGTATGGCCCTGTGCCCTTTGGCCCAGTGGGCACGACATGGCATGTTCCACCCACACCAATGCAGGATCCTTAGGAAGGCAGCAGTGTCAGATAGTCTGACAACTGTTGGACAAAGAGTCATTTTCTTTTCCTGTTGCGGAAGTATAATTGGAATTACAGAATGTAGATTTCCTGGTGATACATTTCCTCAAAGTGTCATGAGAGAATATCAAGAATGTTTTTGTACCACATGGTCACTGTTAAAGTTACTTTCAAGAGTATTTGGAATGAGAGTTTGGCTCATGTGAATAAGACGTAAATCGATTTAGTCACATCTCCATCACACCTCAGCATGGGGCTTCACATGATTGAGGCGTTCCAGGATGAGCAACATTCTTGGGATCCGACACAGGAAGTTTTGTTGATGAACCCCTTACATTCATAGTTAAGGATTAGTTTATTCAAAATTGAAAATTTTGTCATTTATGTTGCTCTTAAAGGGATAGTTCACCCAAAAATGAACATTATCCCATGATTTACTCACCCTCAAGCCACCCTAGGTGTATATGACTATCTTCTTTCAGACAAACGCAATCGGAGATATATTAAAAAATATCCAAGGTTTATAATGGTTGTGAATGGGGGGCTGTGTTTTGAAGTAAAAAAAAATGTATCCATCCATAAAAAAAGTAATCCATATGACTCTAGGGGGTTAATAAAGGCCTTCTGAAGCGAAGCAATGCATTTTTGTAAGAAAAATATCTATATGGATGCATTATTTTTTACTAAAATAAAAACACGGCCCCCCAATCACAACCATTATAAACCTTAGATGACTAAGGAACGAAGAAATAGAAAGAAGAAAAGAAGATATCTGAAAGAAGATAGTCATATACATCTAGGATGGCTTAAAGGGTGAGTAAATCATGGGATAATTTTCTTTTTTGGGTGAACTGTCTATTTAACCCATGTGATTTTCTTCAACGAGATGCTAACGAGATTAATATTAACTTAAAGACATTGTTTGTTCACTCTAGAATAAAAATCGTGTCATCATTTACTCACCCCAAACCCTATCTCTTTCTTCTGAGAAACACAAAAGATGATATTAAGCAGAATGTTCATGCTGCTCTTTTCCATACAATGAAAGTAAATGGTGACTAGAAGTCAAACTCCAAAAATGACAACAAAAAAGTGATCCATACAATGTTATTTTTCAAAGTTGTTATCTGGCTTTAGAAGGAAATATAGCCCACAAATCATACTATTTCTATATAGATTTTATGGTGCCTTTTGTTGTTTTGTAGTGTAAGAACACACACCATTTACTTTATGTATGGAAAAGAGCAGCGTGAACATTCTGCTTAATATCTCATTTTGTGTTCCACTGAAGAAAGTCGTACTGTTTGGAACATGAAGGTGAGTAAATGATGTCACATTTTATTACACAAGTTATTTTTAACCCTATAGCTCAAGATATTGGGGGGAGTTGTATAGAAAATTACTACATTTTTATCTCTCCTGCTCTCCTGGTGTATGTTTGACACTAAGCATTTTTGCTGGTTTTGCTCAGTAGCCTCACCCATCAGCCTCACACAGGTTTGTAAACTAACGTCGTGTCATTTGCCAAGATATCTCTCTCTCTCTCTCTCTCTCTCTCTCTCTCTCTCTCTCTCTCTCTCTGTCTCTCTCTGTCTCTGTGCTGGAGCTTGACTGCTCTTAATCCAGGTCATAGCCGTCACTGAAATTTGATGTGTTGTTCACAGTCAGCAGTGCACTGGCTTCATGCCACACACATGCCCGCACACACACACACACACACACACTTTCTCGTTTTTCTTTCATTCGAATGCTCACTTATTTGAGTTTTTATATAAAGCAACCTTCAGGCCACTCGGAGGTCGACAGTGCCCTTTTTAAACCGTGGAAGAAGAATGAGCTGTAGAAAGAAGAAAAAAAGAAACCAAAATAAGAAAACACATGGGCCATTTTTCTGTTTCTTGGAATCACTTTTACCATGAACTAGGGATGTGGGTGTGATAAACTACCTTGATTTCCTAGGCTGTACGATCTCTCAGTTTTTCCTGGTGAGTCATGCTGCACTTTGAAAATACAGTATTCTAGGCCTGTGTGAAATTGTATATCTCTATTCACTCTTTTAAATATATTCAGTATATGTATTTTTGTATTTGCCATTTAAAGGGTAAGTTCACCCAAAATGAAAATACTGTCATTTATTACTCACCCTCATGTCGTTGCAAACCTGTAAGACCTTCGTTCAACTTCACAACACAAATTAAGATATTTTTGATGAAATCTGAGAGGTATATGACTCCTCCATAGACTTTCAAGGTCCAGAAAGGTACTAAACACATTGTTAAAACAGTCGACATGACTGCAGTGGTTCAACCTTAATTTCATGATGCGAAGAGAATACTTTTTGTGCGTAAAAACAAAACAAAAATAACGACTTTATTCAACAATATCTTCTCTTCTGTGTCATTCTCTTACGCTGTTTAGGCTCAGCGCTTCCAGGTTCCATGTCAGAATGCAGACTCATTATTGGCCGACGTTGGTCACGTGAGCAGCACAACGCATGTATGTGACGCTGATGCAGGAGCCGGCCATTAATGAGCCGGCATTCTGATGTAGAACCTGGAAGCGCTGAACACAAAAAGTATTCTCATCGCTTCATAACATTAAGGTTGAACCACTGTAATCATGTTGACGATGTCTTAATTATGTGGTAATTGTGTTGCTTTCTATGGGGGATAAAAATCCTCTCTGATTTTATCAAAAATATCTTAATTTGTGTTCCTAAGATGACTGAAGGTCTTACGGGTGTGGAACGACATGAGAGCGAGTAATTAATGACAGAAATTTCATTTTTGGGTGAACTAACCCTTTAATATAATGTTTCCATCCTTAAGAAATATCCTAAAGTGATTGTGCTATTAAATATCTTGTGCCTCTGGACTGTCGCTCTGTCCCTCAAATACACTGGCCAGCCGCCCACTCTGCTGAAGGCACGCTGCTGGACTTCCTCTCCCCCAGAGGGTTTAAAGTTCCGCTTTTGGCGTCAGTGAAGAGAACCCTGTGATGCCATGGCAGTTAATTTGATCAGAATTCGAGGAATTCAGAACTCACTTTCTTAGAATTTCATTTCAGGGAGTTTAGATTACTTGAGCTAAGTAGGATGCTATTTGCTATTAGTCTACTCCAACTTTTCACATGGATAGGAATTACATATGCAAGTCTAGGGTGGTTGCATGAACAGACCGTCTTTGTCTAAGTGATGTATGAAATGAGGCCGTTCAGAGCGTTCCCTGACACATGGAGGCCAGCAGTCTTTTTGGTTTATGCCGTTTACATCAGCTCCCTCAGGAGCTTTTGTCTGTGCCGTTTGCGGGAGGGTTTTGGCCGTCCTCCAGCTCAAAAAATGGCCTAACTGGTTAATAAAGTTGCTGATAGAACATTCTCTTCATCGACTCTTGTACATGCCTCAATTAAATGTCATGGGAAAAATAAGGATTGACAGATTGTTTTCCTAAAACATTTGCTTTGCATGTCCACATTTCTGTCCCTTAGGGTTAAAACAATGTTTGTTTGTTGGGTGTCCCATAATCAAGTTAAGTGTATATATAAACAGCACTTAAAAGCTATGAGCTATGGGAAGCAGCCAGATCCAGTTATTGTAGATTATGAAATTTGTGTTTGACCTTCTGAAAAAGGTTTAAGGTCATGCACGCAAGCTAAGTGCACAAGATTTGGCCTTTGTTGTGATAAGTCTAGTATATAGCACGTGCCCTTTTGCAGATGCTCTTCAAGTATTCGCACTTGTGATATTAATGACAGTACAACATACTGACAGCTCTCTGTGTCATCTTTGTTGCAGGTTCAGTGTTAGATGTGATAAAGCACATCATTTCAAAGGGGGAACACAAGACCGGTGTGCTGGATGAACCCAGTATAGCTACGGTGCTGAAAGAGGTCCTTCAGGGTCTTGAGTACCTCCACAAAAATGGCCAGATCCACAGGTAACACACTTCTCACTTTTGGAAAGGTTTTTGAATACTTAGTCATTATTTAATCACCCTCATGTTGTTCTAAACCTGTATGCTGTTTTTTTTCTGTTTAACAGAATTTCAATGAGTATTCATGCAGCTCTTTTCCATACGATAAACGTTTATAGTGATCACATCAGTGAAACGCCAAAAAATGACAAAAAGAAACCTATGAAGAATCATTTAGGCTGATTTGTGAACCAGATCAGTTTGTTCACTCAAAAGAACTGGCTTGAAAGAACGATTCATTAACAAATCAGACTGATTTGCTTGTTAATCAGTCAAATGACTCTGTGATTCTTTAACCACACTCTCAAAGGGAAAGATTTTTAGGGAATAATAACTTGAATTTTGACCTGTTTTTCACACAAAAGTTTTGTAGGATTCAGAAGACTTGGGATATCGTATATATCAAGTTTATATGGAATACTTTTATGGTGCTTTACAGACTGTATGGAAAAGATCTGTGTAGGAAAAAAAACAGCGTGACATGACATGGGAATGAGTAAATAAAGACAGAATTTTCATTTTTAAATGAACTGTCTCTTTAAGACTGGACTGTTTTCAACACAAAGAAGGTCTGTAGGATGCCTCTGGACCGAGACTCCATTTAATCAGCCTAATCTCAGATGATGAATGATGGAATTAATGAATTCCGTTTCAACATCTGCTTGAGTTTCCAATGGAAATCCATGGAAAAACTGAGTGAGCTGTCTAGTTTAATCGTACCCTTCAGTCTTGTATCATTAAATCTTTAAAACATACAAATCTCAGTTGATGTAGGCCAAGCGTATATGGCCGTTTCATTTCCAATCTTTTAGTAAGCTCATCAAAGATCCCTTTGCTAGTTTATCTGAGACATTTATCTTCAGACGTCAATACTCTCTTTGCGGTGATGACTCACTGATGGTTAATTTAAGTCGTCTGTCGGTTTCTTTCTCTCTATCGCTCCCTTTTTTATATTAATTGCTTCCTTCTCATATCCCTTGTTCTCTCTATACACGCACAGGCCTGTTAAAGCAGACAGTGTAAATAATTCACAGGCTTTTAGTCTGGTTAAATGCCCATGACTTGCAAGCTGGACTTGGAATCTCAATGAAGGAGACCTTGTCTTTTTGCTCTCTGCTGTGCCGCCAGGGTGACGGGAGGTAATTTTTGACTTGCTAGAAGCTTGTTGGAGTATTTTTTTAGATGTCTGACACAAATGCATAAGCAAATTTAGTACATTTAGTTTGTTGCCTTTGGAGACAGACTTTGGACTTTTATTACGTAGCCAGGTCTTGTTTCCCTGTGTTGGCGTGTTATATGTTAGAGGGGACATATAGAGTGGTACAGGTATGACATCACTTTGTAGGCCAAAACCCGGAAGAGAGTTAGCATTTTAGCACTTCCGGTTCCATCGTCCCAAAGTCAGTGGGTTTTTTGAATGGGATTTTGGTTAAAGGGCTGAAATAAGGTCTATGGTGAACACAAGCTGAAGACAATTTTACGTTTTATTCTACGGCATAATACATCAGTATTACCCCATCAGTGATTTTTTTTTTTTTAAGCTGTTACATGGTTTGAAAAAGGTGGTTGCTAACAAATGGCTAAATTGGACTACAGACTACTGCATTTAGGCTTCAAAATTCATAAAGGTGGTGTTATAAAGCATAGTTTTTTCAAATGACAAATAACTTAATTGAGGTTAAGTTTAAATGGTGTGCAAATGTTGCTTTACTGTCGCTTTGTGAGGATGGAGAAATAATGTTTAATTGGTGATGTAAGGTGGTTATTTTTTTTTTTTTGTTTATTTATTTATTTTTTTTTTTTCTTGAACGTTTTGCAATGTGTGAGGTAGAATGACGTGGTTGTTTTTAGAATGTTTTAATAAAGTGTGTCAAAAGTCTCTCTCTCTCTCTCTCTCTTTCTCTCTCTCTCACTCTCTCTCTCTCTCTCTCTCTCTCTATATATATATATATATATATATATATATATATATATATATGCACACACACTATATTGCCAAAAGTATTGGGGCACCCCTCCAAATCATTGTATTCAGGTGTTCCAATCACTTCCATGGCCACAGGTGTATAAAGTCAAGCACCTAGGCATGCAGACTGCTTCTACAAACATTTGTGAAAGAATGGATCGCACTCAGGTGCTCAATGAATTCAAGCGTGGTACCGTGATAGGTTGCCACCTGTGCAGTAAGTCCATTCATGAAATTTCCTCACTACTAAATATTCCACGGTCAACTGTTAGTGATATTATAACAAAGTGGAAGCAATTGGGAACAACAGCAACTCAGCCACGATGTGGTAGGCCATCTAAAATCACAGAGTGGGGTCAGTGCATGCTGAGGCGCACAGTGCGCAGAAGTCGCCAACTTTCTGCGGAGTCAATAGCTACAGACCTCCAAACTTTGTGTGGCCTTCAGATTAGCTCAAGAACAGTGCGTAGAGAGCTTCATGGAATGGGTTTCCATGGCCGAGCAGCTGCATCCAAGCCTTGCATCACCAAGTGCAATGCAAAGTGTCGGATGCAGTGGTGTAAAGCACACCGCTACTGGACTCTAGAGCAGTGGAGACGTGTTCTCTGGAGTGACGAATCACGCTTCTCTGTCTGGCAATCCGATGGACGAGTCTGGGTTTGGCGGTTGCCAGGAGAACGGTACTTGCCTGACTGCATTGTGCCAAGTGTAAAGTTTGGTGGAGGAGGGATTATGGTGTGGGGTTGTTTTTCAGGGATTGGGCTTGGCCCCTTAGTTCCAGTGAAAGGAACTCTTAATGCTTCAGCATACCAAGACATTTTGGACAATTTCATGCTCCAAACTTTACGGGAACAGTTTGGGGATGGCCCCTTCCTGTTCCAACATGACTGCGCACCAGTGCACAAAGCAAGGTTCATAAAGACATGGATGAGCGAGTTTGGTGTGGAAGAACTTGACTGGCCTGCACAGAGTCTGACCTCAACCCGATAGGACACCTTTGGGATGAATTAGAGCGGAGGCTGTGAGCCAGGCCTTCTCGTCCAACATCACTGCCTGACCTCACAAATGTGCTTCTAGAAGAATAGTCAAAAATTCCCATAAACACACTCCTAAACCTTGTGGAAAGCCTACCCAGAAGAGTTGAGGCTGTTACAGCTGCAAAGGGTGGGCCAACTCCATATTAAACCCTATGGATTAAGAATGGGATGTCATTAACTAATTAATCGCACATTTTTCTATAATTAATTACAACTAATATATACTTTTTATATTGTAATAATTTCACATTTAATCTCCAAATTAATGTTGAAACAACATAAAGACAGTATATTTTAAATATTTCATCCATACAATGAAATATTCAGAAATTGACTAAAGTTATCAAACACAAATTTTTATTCATTTTTATTAAAGCTACAAAAGTCATTCAGTTAACTGAGTGTTTTTTCTTTTTTTTTAAATTAATGTTAATGACGGACTGTAGCAGGTTTATTAAGCTGCTGTCACTTTAAGACCTGCTGCACATGACGCGAATTTGCATCCTATTTTCTCACAACTCTTTACGGTAATTTAAGACTTTGACTCATTTAAGACTGTGTTTACGAGGATACTTGACAAAACAGCATTTTGGCATAGTTTGTGCTTTTTTTTCCATTCAAGCGCGAAAAAGCATGTGTTAACGTGTTAATTTTGACACATCAATATGTCCCTTGTTTTCATGGTAACACATAGGTCAGTCCATCCATCCATCCAATCTAAATTATGAATCAATATTTTTGTTTCACTGCCCCAAAAAAAAAAAAAATCTAACTTTTAGAAGTACATTATCATATAAAGCTAGTAAATATGAACTAAAAACCACAAAACTCCTTTAAGCAGTGTTTTAGGAGGATGTATTCTGAATCATATGAGTGAAAGGTGAAGAGGGTTTGAAACAACATCTATGTTTGCACATAACCGTAGCGTGTGCCGCAAGGAGGGAGTCACACAGCGCCCCCCACATCCCTGAAGGATGCAATTAGACACTGTGGCTTAAGGCTGGCATGAAGTCAGTTGTCAAAATGGTGTGAAGCAGCAAAATTCTTCATCATCCTCACTGCCCTGTGAAGTCCAGCAGATGGGCGTAAAAACCAACCCGCCCATCTACTCTCTCCCTCATGACTTCTTGTACAGTCTTTCACCCTCGCCACAGTTTAAGAACAATCTTGTTTGTCAATGTTGAGCTTTGAGCTTCTCTCTGCTCTGGTGTGATTGGACTCAAATGGACTCTTTGGGTCTGTCCTCACACTGAGGCTCTCTTTGTTATGAGTGTCAGCTGGGGAAACCAGAACATGTTGTCATGGCTCCCACAGAGGGGTGACATCATTGCTCAGGCTGTAAGAGATCTGTATCACTTAGATCTCAGGAAACCATTCCACTTTTGTTCTGAAATTCTTTGGATTGCTTAGTGCCATCTGGGTTTTATATGGTGATGCAGTTGCGTTATGGGAAGTTTTTGAATGTCTGAACCCTGTAGTATGATTATCATTCCCCTAATAATCTACCACCAAGGCTTCCTTGTCCTCTGAGCTTTCAAGTTTGTAAGATAAAATATGAATGGGCACTTTTGACTGTTTACATTTTTAGATTTTTTTTTTTAATTAATACATTTTTTTAACATAAAAAAACAAACAAACATTTGTCATAGTCTCGATGCAGATTGAAAGATTTTTAATCTATTTTAGAATAAAGATTTGCTTTAGTAGTGGTAGTAATAATACATTTTTAAAAATAAAAATATTTTACACTTATATACTTAGTAGACGCTTTTATCCAAAGTGATTTAAAAATGACAAATGCAATAAAGTAGGGGCGTAACGGTACATGTATTTGTTACGGTACGGACATCACGGTTCGGTGCATACAGTCAGACAACGAATACAGTCAGTCACAGGCAATCCACACTCCAATCCAGAAGGGGGTGTGCGTGGTAATGCAACACTGTTTGCTAACTGCCACAACAGGAAAAAGCACAGAAGAACAGACGATCTATGCATAGATATGAGCTGCGACCGAAATCGCGTACGAGCTTCTCTCTGCTCTGGTGTGATTGGACTCAAATAGACTCTTTGGGTCTGTCCTCACACTGAGGCTCTCTTTGTTATGAGTGTCAGCTGGGGAAACCAGAACACGTTGTCATGGCTACATTTACATAGAAATTGACTTCACGACCGTTGAAAAAGTACGTTCTATGTAGTACGAATTTGTGTAGTATGAATGAATTCGGACGTACTACATCTGCTATGTTGTTACTGTCACATGACCTACCAGTGTCAGTTACATCCCTTCAACTCCATTCACAAATTCTCTCCCGTTGCCTCATGGGATAGTAAAGTGTCCATCGTATGCATGCACACTTCAGAATTTCACCAGAAGGAGTAAGTCATCCGGGTATTTTCACCTACTGTTTTTCAAATGCTATGAATTCTGACATACTACTTTGTTCGCATACTGTTTTTCGCGTACTATATAGTAGAGAAGTATTCGATTTCTGATGCAGTGATGGTAATCTCTCAACCAGTGTTTCAACCACGGAAAGACATCAATAAAACAGCTTGAAAATAATATCTCACGTAGCATTACGTTTACCTCAGGCAAGTCGTTTACTGTCCGCAGCATGTTAGTTCACTAGAGAAATTAACTATAGAGGGAAGCGTTTCATTAAATATATGCATTATTTGAGCTTATATATTCTTTATATCTACTTTACCTGTTAGTAATGTCTTAATTATTTAATATATGTGTAAATAAATTTGTTATGAAAACAAGTTATGACAGTAACTGTGTGTAAATGATTATATTTAAAAAATGTGTGCCTTATGTGCAATTTACATTTGCATTTTTTTTGTCTTAGTTATAATAATTGATATAAAATATTAGATCATCCTACTTTTAAAAGTTGAATTAATAGTATTTTTAGGGTAAGCATTAAAATATATGCATAGTATAAAGCATTTAAAAAGTTAGAACTATATTACATATATATATATATATATATATATATATATATATATATATATATATATATAACTTATAATAAATAATAAATGCAGTTTTTTGACTCTTCATATCACAAGCTTGAAATCTATTCAGCCCCTGGGAAGTAAAAGTGTCTGTAATTGAAGAAAACCATATGCACATGTGTAAATACAGTATGCTGTACTATTTACACGCAGATCAACCACATATCCTGTTCACCGTATCTTGTTCTTCAATATTTATATCTCATTTGCCAAATCAGACATGTTCTCTCCTCTCAGTTCCCTGTCTGAGAAATATGCAAGCGATTATCAGCTGTGCTTACAGACAGCAGGAGTGTTACCAACCACTCTAATAGTCTCCAAACATCTTTTACGCTTCTAGAACATCTCCAAATGCGCATGAGTTTGGAGTGGACATGTGTTAGTATGTTTTGATATGCCCAGCAGGAGTGAACAACTGGGGCCTCTCAGAATATGTTGGTCCATGTCTGTGACTGTGTGGGCTCATTCTGCAGCAAGGTTGCAATTATGGTTTTGCACCCCTGAAGAGCATAATTGCATATCGTCATGGCAAGAGAATGTGACTGTTATGATTACAGAAACAAAGTCTTCTTCTTATGTTCAAAAGTTCATTTACTTTCTGTCATCAGCTTCAGTTTAATTTATATCTCTGCTGCCCCCAGCTGGACAGTAAAAATTAATGCAAGATAATTATAAGCTTGTCCCTTTAGCAGGCTCATCACACAGGATGTATTGTAATTAATAATTAATGTAATAAATAATGCAAGTAATACATCAAAATGAATCACCTGGTAATGTGAGCTAAATTTAACTGTATTAAATATATTCTTATGGGTTCCACTGGCATCTTAAAGGGATAGTTCACCCAAAAATTAAAATGTTGTCATTACTTACTCACCCTCAAGTTGTTCCAAACCTGTATGAGTTTCTTTCTTCTGTTGAACTTAAATGAAGATATTTTAAAGAATGTGGGAAACAAGGCCATTGAAGGCACCCATCGACTTCCATTGTAGGAAAAAAATAATAATAATATGCAAGTCATTGGGTGCTATCAACTGTCTGGATTCCAACATTCTTTTGTGTTCAACAGAAGAAAGAAACTCATACAGGTTTGGAACAACATGAGGGTGAGTATTTGATGACAAAATTTTAATTTTTGGGTGAACTTAAAGTCTTAAATATAATATTATACACGAGTTCTGAATATCCAACGAATATCCATGATTGCGAGAGTTATTTTGCTTTTATATATAGAGTAAATATAGAGTAATTTACAACATTTCTGACAACATTTTGCTAGCCAATTTTGAATATTTTTTCCCACAATTGAAAATAATTTAATTTCAGCACACTGAAATGACTTTGTATACAAGGACACAGAACCTGAATGTCTACAGTATCATAAAACTTGACTGTAAACATTATTTATTTTTAATAATATCCAATGATACATTCATTAATCTCCTTTGGTTGCTCTTTCGAATCTCAGCCTTGAAAGTTAGATAGGAGAAACACTCAGATTCTCCCTGGATTGAAGTACAAATCTGGATCTCTGTGTTACATAAACACACACATGACTTGATCAGTAATGTAGGAGAGCAGATGTCTGCTGGCTTTCAGCTGAGTGCTAAACACAGGGCAGAGGGACAAATATAGTATTGATCTTTGCGTCTAAACACACAGGAGTTTGTCACTTTGACCACATTTGTCTGCATGCTGTAGCTTTAGTACCAGCCACACACAGAAACATCATGCACACATATTATTTGTACTCATTTCATTCTGGTTGAATCCTCCTTTTGTCCTTTATTATTATATTCATAATACTGTTTCATGAAACTGTTGTCTGACCAGTATGATTCACATCTGTATTCTTGCACAGCTGTTTGTGTGTCTAAAGACAGATCCTGTGTTTGTCTGCAGGGATCTTAAAGCTGGAAACATCCTGCTGGGGGAGGACGGGTCCGTGCAAATCGCAGGTACCAACTTTCTGTTTAACTGCAGTGTCACAATTCACTACTGCTTAACAGTGAATTTGCTTATTATAGTCTAGATAATTAAAAAACAAAACAAAAAAAACCTGTAATATTGTGAAATATTTTTACAATTTAAATTAACTATATTTTAAAACATGATTTATTCTTGTGATGGCAAAACTGAATTTTCAGTCTTCAGTGTCATGTGATCCTTCAAAAATCATTTTAATATGCTGATTTGCTGCTCAAGAAACATTTATTATCAACATTGAAATAAAAAGTTGATCTAAAAAAAGTTGATATTTTTGTGGAAACCGTGATACATTTGTTTATTGTTGTTAATTCTTTGAACGTTCAAAAGAACAGCATTTATTTGACAGAAATCTTGCATTAAATTGATCAAAAGTGAGAGTAATGTATAGTATTACATTTCTTTACTTTCACTTTTGATAAATTTAATGCTCCCTTGCTAAATAAAAGTATTAATTTCTTTCAGAATAAAAAACTCAAACTTTTGAATGATAGTGTGCACATCTGAATAATTTTTTTACTATTCCTAACCTTTTAATTGTATTAATGGGTTAACTCACACAAAAATGAAAATTCTGTCATTAATTACTCACCCTCTTGTTGTTCCACATCCATAAGACCTTCGTTCATGTTTGGAACACAAATTAAAATATTTTTTAAGAAGTCTGAGAGGTTTCTGTTTCTCCATAGAGATCCAACACAGCTACCACACCAAGGTCCAGAAAGGTAGGAAAAAGACATCAAAGTACTCCATGTGACTCCAGTGGCTTAAACTCTTTTATGAAGTGACATGACTGCTTTGTTTGCACAAAAAAAACATAACTTTACCACTTTACTTACAAAAATATTGATCTGCAATGCACGTTCACGAGAGCTTCACGACGCATGCGTGTTGTGTTCACGCGAGAGCTGGCATTGTTGCGTGAACATGCTTTGAATAATATTATTTTGTAAATTATGTTTTTTTTTGTTTGTTTTTTTTTGCACAAACAAAGCACTCACGTCACTTCATAAAATTGAGTTTAAGCCACTGGCGTCACATAGAGTACTTAATGAGGTCTTTTTCCTACCTTTCTGGACCTTGGAGTGGTAAATGCGTTGGACCTCTATGGAGAGACAGAAACCTATCAGACTTCATCAAAAAGATCTTAATTTGTGTTCTGAAGATGAACGAAGGTCTTATGGATGTGGAACAACACAAGGGTGAGTAATAAATGACAGAATTTTTATTTTTGGGTGAACTAACCCTTTAAATTATTTATTTTTAAGTGCAGTTTAAGTGCCCTTTGTTGCTTTCTGTAAGTTGCCACACTAATTGTAAGAGTACTTACTTATTAGACAAAAACACTTACTTATTGGATAATATGTTTATTTATTATTTATTTTAGATGTTTATTTATTATATTTATTTTTTTATATTTAGATTTCGGAGTAAGTGCCTTTTTAGCCACTGGTGGTGACATGACTCGAAATAAAGTGCGGAAGACGTTCGTGGGAACGCCATGTTGGATGGCTCCAGAGGTGATGGAGCAGGTAAGTGTTCCCATCCTGTAACCACTTTCTGCTTTACTCACACATTTAGAGTAGAACTGCTTATTTAACACCATTAAACAAATGACAAATGCAAAATCTGATTCCAGTGAAGAAGATACAGTGAGCTTCAAAGGTCCTGAGATCACATGGAAGATTATTTGTATTAAATTAGAATCATGCAAAATAGAAGTATTTTCACTAGTAGGACCTCCCTGTATATGGACTCAATTAGACGGACAATTAAAGCTCTTATTTTGTCTTTAAGTCTAAAGACTTCAATGTGATGTAAAATTGTCAGTAACTGCTGCCATATGGATGCATTTCTCGTGTTAAACAAATCTGTGACTGTTTGTGTGCAGGTGAAAGGTTATGACTTCAAAGCAGACATCTGGAGTTTTGGGATCACAGCCATCGAACTGGCCACAGGCTCTGCTCCTTACCACAAATACCCTCCTATGAAGGTGAGGATAAAGCAGGAGATACAGTCCCATACAGCTCTAATGACTCTTACGGCTGTAAGACAGTCATGCATCACTCTAATGAGAAACATGTTTTGTGTGTTTGCAGGTGTTGATGTTGACCCTGCAGAATGATCCACCTTGCCTTGAGACTGGAATTGCAGACAAAGAGATGGTGAAGAAATACGGGAAGTCCTTGAGGAAGATGATCTCGTTGTGTTTGCAGAAGGAGCCAGAGAAAAGGTGCTGAGCAGAGCTGCATAAATACATTACCATTCAAAATTTTGGGCTCAGTGAGTTTATCTTATGTTTTTTAAAAATCTCTTATGCTCAGTAATGCTGCATTTATTTGATCAAAAATACAGTAAAACTATATAACAATTTAAAAAAAAAAATGTATATATATATTTTAAAATGTAATTTATTCCCTTGAAGCTGAATTGTCAGGGGGCATTTTACTCCAGTCTTCAGTGTCACATGATCATCACTCAGAAATCATTATAATATGCTGATTTGGTGCTCAAAATGTATTTATTTTTTGTTAGTTATTATTATCAATGTTGAAAACAGCTGTGCTGCTTCATATTTTTCTGAAAACTTTGATATTTTTTTCAGGATTCTTTGATGAATAGAAAGTGTAAAACAACAGCATTTATTTGTAATAGAAATCTTTATAAATCATTAAAAAAAAATGCTAACCCCAAACTTTTGAATGGTACTTATGTTTATATGTTCAGTAATTCTCAGCTGGTCATGTGATCCCAACATGGCAGTCACCACTACCTGCTCAATGTAAAATAAAACAGATTTTATTTGGCTGATATGATATGATTTTAAACATTTTTAAAAGTACAATTAATTTATGTGTACATTTTTTTAGTGACTGTTAATGCTTATATTCCCTGATGACACTTTGTTACAGCAAATATATTTCAATAGTGTTTGCTTTTTAGGCCAACATCATCAGAACTCTTAAAACATAAATTCTTCCAGAAAGCCAAGGTAAGAATTTTACTTTCAGGGCATTGTTTTTGGTTTATTTTATTGTTCTGTGTTTTTTATTTAAGTCTTAAATGGATAGTTGTCGGAGCGATCTGTCATCATGTATTCACCCTCATGTTGGTCCAAACTTATGACATTCATTCTTTCATAAAACAACACTTCATAGTGATCACTGTCAAGCTCCAAACAACAAAAAAGCACCATAAATTATTTCATATGACTTTTGAATCCATATGATCGCTTTCACACCATATTTGAATCCAAATGCTGAGGTGAAGGTTAAGATCAATGAATACCAACTTAAATTTCATGTTATACGAATACATTTCAAATGATACTTTTTATTTTTTCATATCCTTGATGTGGTTTGTCCTCATTTGTAAAATTACATATAAATACAACAGAAGATTATGCAAAGTCCCCATTTAGATCACCAAGTAAGTGTGTGTGTGTGTGTGTGTGTGTGTGTGTGTGTACCTCTACATTCCCCCATTGAAATAAATCATTATTGAGTTCAGTCCAGCATTCCTCTCATTACTGGGCCGTCATGTCGGTGTCTAAACAAAAGCAGGATAAGCATCCCAGCGTCCCTTTCCAACTGGCTGATAAACTCTCTGCCAAATGGAGTTCCCTTACTACTATTCAAGTCAAGCCAGTCCTCTCTCCTTCCAGCACTGAGTACTGTGTTACCGCACATGCCCAGTAGGGGGCTGGAGTTGAAATTGAATGTCCATTTTGTAATTCAACCTTAATTGGTGGTTATTTGCATAATTTAGAAAAAATATCTGTCTTACTGTTCCATTTTGTTTGGCAGAATAATGAATTCCTGCAGGAGAAATTATTACATAGAGCACCTACAATTACAGAGAGAGCGAGAAAGGTGAGGAAAATGTTATATAATGTTTATGTACTATTTTTATTGTTTTATGATGTTTTCATTTTTACTATGTTTTATGACCTTTATATTATTATTATATAACTGCGCATATTTATATATTATAATGATTTGGTCAATTTTTATCTATATGTCCAGCACCACAAATCAAAATCTGAGGGACAATAAGAATATTCCAAATCAATTTGAAATTTTTTTTTTTTAAATTTAAGCTAATTAAATATATTCATTTAGATTAAATCTTTTTGTTTTCCGTGACTGATAAAGAGAAATAAAATAAATATATATAATTAGAAATATCAATTTAATTATTAACTATAATATAAACATATTTTGCTGTTCTATACGTATGTCTGTATAAACATAAATGTATGTTTGTGTGTGTATGTGTTTAGGTACGGCGAGTTCCTGGCTCAAGTGGGAGACTCCATAAAACAGAAGATGGAGAGTGGGAATGGAGCGATGATGAACTGGATGAAGAGAGCGAGGAGGGCAAAGCTGCTGTTGCTGCCTTACGGGTAACGCACAAACACAAACACACACATAGTTTTAGCACTGGTTGTTTGCACTCTTTGTTTGTGTGTGGTGTTTGTAATGGTGTTGCTGTTGTGGCACCTCTCATCCCTGGGCTCTGTGTTTTTTGTTTGCCGCTAAAGGAGCAGCAGTCGAAGTCGACAAGGCGACAAGTCCGTTTCTCTCAGCCTCTTGAGCTGCCCCCACCCAGGGTTGTTCAGTTTTCCCACTGATACAGATGGCTCACCTTAACAAGGAAGCATACTCAGTCAGACACAGCATTGGGACGTGTAGTAATTGGAAGTGCTAGATAAAGAGAAAGTTAATTTGTTCAGAGAGCATAATATATCTGCTAACATTCTTGTTATCCAGCTTCAAAGAATAAAACAATAAAGATACTAGAGTTCAAGTTGGTTAAGGATGACCGTTGCACTGTCACTTGTCTGTGATAATCTGTTTCTCTGCATATCTATGCAAGAAATTATCATGTACAGTATAAAAGCCTTTAGATCGCTTAATGTGATAACTTTTGTTCCGTATCCCCAGCTTATTATGAACAAATAGCTATTATGTGCCTTTTGAGATCACCTACAGAAATATCTACTTAGACGGCTACTTAAGCTTGACCACGCTCTAATTTCAATGACTAAACTGAGGTGAAGCAAAAACAGTGTAGCCAATTCTTGCTAGAAACAATTCTTGCTAGAAAAAAACAGAGACTGACTTAATAGTGATGATGTGTGCTTCCTGGATGCCATCTGTACTGTGTTTTTATTTATAACTTTTGACATACTGACCAAATCAATGACCTCTGATAACCAACCAAATTCTGTTTAACAGCCTTGTAATGAGACTTCTGCTGGTTGAGGTACTAACATGCGATATGGCCACTTCTGGTCACTAAATGATCTTTGGATTCCAGTTTGGTCACTTGTTATATACCTTTGATGATATGTCATATCTATATGTACACTACCGTTCAAGAGTTTGGGGTTTGTATTTTTTAAAATATGTCTCTTATGTTCACTAAGGCTGCATTTATTTGATCAAAAAAATAAATAAATTAAATATACAGTAAAAACAGTATTGTTATTAATATAATAATAACAATTTATCTTTTGTAACCTTTTATACTGACACTTTTGATTAATTGAATGCATCATTGCTGAATAAAAGCATTAATTTATTTAAACAATAAATAAATAAAACTGACCTAAACGTTTAAACGGTAGTGTAAGTCTGAACACAACTCAGTTTAGGTGGAAGTGTTTTTTTTTTTGTTGTTGTTTTTGTTTTTTGGAATACTTTAGATGTGTTTGGATGTATGGTTTAGGCAGAAATTGTGGATATAACCTGTAATTTGGTTGCATATCTCAAAACAATCCTAATAGTCCTCGAATTCCTGAAGGATATTATATGAAAACTATGAAATGTGTACTTAAAATCATAGCAAAAGTGTAAACTGAAATACTCATGAAGGGCCTTAACTCCCTGCTGCTTCATTCCTTACTACAGTGTGTTTAAATCCAATGCTGAAATACCGTAACCCAAACAATTATATATTATTATTTATTACAAGAGACTTTGACCTTTGACTTTTGCCCGTTCTATCTCCCTCACACAGTCACCAAGAGTAAAAGAAGGGCTCCAGCCTGCAGAGGTACGTGGACCATGAAGAACCTTTCAGAATACCATACTAGTGTATTATTCTTGCGATTCTACGATGCAGTATGCATACTTGTCATATAATGCATTTATTTGTATGCAATACGTAAATGATCTACTATATTTGGCAAAATAAGTATGGTACTCTGCAGACTGCTGTATCTTGCACTTTATAAAAACCAATTAAATGTTTGAATATATTTTTGTATTTGTATTACACTATTATTGATTTGAATTTAAAAGGGCAAAATAACCAATCGAGTATTCCATTCCAGACATAGCTTTTTCATTTAATGTTGGTATTATCTTAATCTAATATATTTTATAATGACCAGAGTTTAGATTTTATAATATTTATGTTTTTATAACGTAATTGATAAATGTTTGTGTGGGTCTATGCATGTATTTGTAGATATTCCAGCCTTTCAGCAGTCATTTCCAGCCTGAACTACCTCAAGCTGCTGGCCAGGGCCCGGCTAACACTCAACACATTGCCCCAACTACAACCCCATCACAGCCACAGTCTGCGCAGGTAGCTGTAGCATCAAGCATTCAGTTATTAGGCCACCTCAGTTTTTAAATGAAGACGTCTCATAGTGAGAGAGACTGGTGCTCCTCATCACCATCTCTGCCTCTATTTGTAGGCTCCAGGAAGTGATGCCTCCCAGTCCCCCATCAGTTTAGTATTAAGGTTAAGGTAAGTTGTGTCTGCTGTTCTTATATTTGGAGCTATTTACGATTAGGCCCATTTGAAGCGAGGTGGCCCGCTACTATTCATTATTTATATACTACCCCTATGTCAAATCTTGTACGGACATGGCTTTAATTACCATTTTTATGCTGATGACATTGAAATATACTCTATCTGTAGGCTATCTCTGTCTCTATCCACTCAAATTGACAAAATCTCTGCTTGCGTACATAACATAAAAGATTGGCTAACCTCTAATTTTTTAAGATGGTACTCTTATTAAATCATCTTGTACTGTTAAAAATCTAGGTGTTGTTTTCGATTCAACTCTCTCCTTTCAGGCTCAGCAGGATGTAATTCTTTTAATTACATTGCATTGCCCAGCTTTGTCATTTCATTAGTGTCAAAGATGCTGAAACCATTATCATTGCCTTTGTCTCATCCCGCTGGTTTATCTGCCAGTACCATTTCCAGATCACAGTATATTCAAAACTCTGCTGCTAGAATACTCACCTAAGTTCTTCATGGAACCATCAATGCCAATAAAGAATTATTGAGAGTGTAGACAGGAGCAGTAGATGACTTCTTTTTCTCCTCCTGTCCTACAGAAACTTGAAAAAGGAGCTGAATGACATACGATTTGAGTTCATGCCTGGAAGAGGTAAGCGCATAAAGACGGCTAATAAAAAAAAAAGTCTAGCAATAATTGCACTTGAATATATCCACACAATACACTCTTAAAGGGATATAAGGGATAAAGTGTCACCCTAAAATGAAAATCCTCTCATCATTTCCTCACCTCAATGCTGTCCCAGATGTATATGACTTTCTTTCTTCAGATGAACATAAATTAAGATTTTTAGAATGCTATAAAAGATATAAAATGCAGGTGAATGAGTCCCTCAAAGTTGACACTTGCAATGCAAAACATTGTATTTTTAGATAGTATCCCTTTAATGCAGATGTATTCCCAGATGTATTTTTTTCCATGACTCTGTAGAAAAAAACACTGAATATTCTGGTTGACTTTTTTCAAGGGCGGTGAACATCTCAATCAGTATGATTTACGACACACTTGGGCAGTTCTTTTGTCCAATGTTTTGTTTTTTTTCCCTTTAAAAATCAATTTAACGTCCTTTTAGAATCAGTTCCTGTTTATCTCAGCGTTTTGCCCTCCAGCAGAGAGGCCAAATCAAAGCAAGAGCAACATTTTTCTACCCCATCAGATGTCAAAAAGCCTGCATCTGCGTTTTGTCAGTGCCATGTTGTGAATTTTCCCAAAATAAAACATTCAGCTGGCCTGATGTGGTGTGTGAGAATGTTTTCTGCCCAAACACATCTTCATTCTGCTGTCTGTACTGACTACAGGATGTTAGCATGATGTGTGCAGCTGATCAGCTATTAAGTTGTCAGCCTCATTCTGAAAGATCTACAACCTTGTTAGTTCAAATATCCAGGAGACTGTAAATCGCCAGAATCAGAGTTTGTTGGTCTAAACAAATCATTTTAAAGTGGAATAAATGCATCACATATGTTTTCTCTGTAGACACAGCAGATGGGGTTTCTCAGGAGCTGGTATCGGCTGGCTTGGTAGATGGCCGAGATTTAGTTATAGGTAAGTATTCTTTTATGGAATTAAAAGAAAATAAATTGTGATTTTAAATAATTTAAAATGGTAAAATAAAACTTAAAGTAAATCATGGTTTTAGTCCTAAACTTCTGTTTTGTGTCATTTCAGTGGCTGCTAATTTGCAGAAGATAGTTGAAGAGCCTCATTCCAATAAAAATGTCACATTTAAACTGGTGAGTGACTGTTTAGTTAAACCCAAGTAAAGGCCCGTTCACATCAAGGACAGTAACCACATACATATATATATATATATATATATATATATGAGTCCACATCACAACTATAACGATAATGGCACAGACAAGCAATATCATTGGAATCACTTTCAGAACTATTTTTTCCAGCTGATGTATGATAAAAACCTGGGCAGCCAATCAAAAAGTGATAAACTAGCAAATCTTTATTATTAACTGTATTTATGATTTTTCAGCTCTTTTGCCTAAAATGATCTGAATAGATCTTTAATTGCTCACTGTTGCAATCGGTCTGATGCTCCCAGCCATGTTAGCATGACTTGTTGTGCCGCTTTTGTGCTTGGCCCCGTAATTGCTGCTTGCAGCTATATTTATCTTTATATTTTGTTGTGAACGGCCCTTAAATCCTCAGCGGTGTGCTGCAGTAACACGTCATGCGTGCTGTTTTTCAGGCCTCTGGTGTTGAAGGCTCTGAGATTCCTGATGATGTCAAACTCTTGGGATTTGCTCAGCTCAGCATTAGCTAAACTTTGGCTCTGTGCGGGACCATGACTTGCCTACAAATGTGAAAACAAACCAACACTACCAACAGAATGACACATTGATATTTTTTCCTCTCTCAATTACCCTCAAGAAACCACTGTTGCCAAAGAGAAAAGTACCATTGCTCAACCCATAGGATTTCAAACGGCCCAACGGCAGAGTTGCACAAAGATAAGATTGATCAGAATTTGTAGGAATCCATTAAAATTAAGTTTATGATTTATTCGTACAAGGATGCCATTATCGTAACCAGATATAACCTTAATGCTCTTTTAATGTTTCTCTTTCTTTTCCTCTTTTTTTCCCTTCTGTTTGTTCTATTTTTGCACAATCTGAACTGACACCCAAAAAATGAAATGTAAAAATGCCTCCAATATAACTACTGAGTGCATGTGAGGATAGTGGAACTCAAAGAAACATGGTGTTAATAGAGGAAATGAGTGAATGGGTTTGCGGTAGCTATAGAATTTTTTTTTTTTTACTTGTATTTTTTTCTGCCTTTAAAGAGAATCCGCTAGCATGTTTTATCAGACCGCTTGCATTATTTACTTAGGTTCATTTAAACCAGCTTGATGAACATTTACAGAATCTGGTTTAGAAATTTCAGAGATTCTGGTTGCGCTCAAAGAGAGAGCCTGATTCCTTCATTGTACACTGGCTAGTGTCAATACAAACAAATATCCTTTATTTCAGATGCAACACACATTCACTGAATAAGATTAAATGATCTGTTCAGTGTCATTGAGCCTCAACGAACACTCCTAAAGGCTGGTTTATTTTGCTGCTTTTCCTTTGTTTATTTTATTTTATTTTATTTTATTTGTGTTTGTGTGTGTGTGTGTGTGTGTGTGTGTGTGTGTGTGTGTGTGTGTGTGTGTGTGTGTGTGTGTGTGTGTGCGTGCTCAACAGGGCACATTTGCAAATGTTACTATCCCACGCTGCTCTGAAAGTTATTGCCTTAATGTTTCTACACATTTCTGCATCAACCATATCTCTCCTTTTTTTAGATTTCACATTAATTTGTGCATTTTGGTTTTTAAGTTTTTGACTATATCTGTCACTTCTCATTTTTTATAAGTCTCTGTTTAAGCGATTTCGATTTTTGAAAAAAGTAGAAGTACGTGAGGTACCTTATGAAACTTTGGTGTTTGGTTTTTTTTTTTTTTTTTTCTGGAATTGAATTCTTAAGTATTCATGTGTATTTCTGATCTCGATTGAACATGTAAATAATGTAATTTGCCATTGGTTTGATTTTATATGGGATGTTTCATTGATGGCCTTTGTGTTCTTCATAAATACGGTGATGGGAGGTGGTGTCGGTCACAAAAGACACATTGTGAGTTTTGTTGGTTTGTCTGTTTGTCTATGAGGGTGCCTATAATCACAGCGGGATCTTAGGTGGCCTATATTTGCCTGATGTTTCCAGCAGGTCTGTCCTAAACTGCTGAAGTTCTCCTTAGAATTTATGAGTGGTTGTTTACTTCACTCAAGAAATCTCATTAAACATATCGCTACCTGTGTGCAAGAACAGCCTGGAATACTTTTAAGTATCTTAATTATTTTGAATCAGTGTTTCACCTGATTTCACCTTTTTTTTTTTTTTTTTTTTTGGACATTTTAATATTTTATATATATATACAGTCTAACTAAAAATTATTCAGACGTTTTTGATATATTTTTACTAGTGGGTGCAGGACACTATAGTTCATTTATGTAAGTGAGGATAGCAAAATAAACCGTGACATATTATACCCAAAAAATCTTCATACAGTGGACTACCAGTAAAATTGATAAAAAGCTAAAATTATTCACACACTTTGACCTGGCCATGTTTTGCTTAAGTGTTGTCTGACATAATTAAGATTTTTTTTTTCTGACACAGTTTAACTTGTCATGTTTCATTACCTTTTTTTAAACTATAGTGAATAAACTGAATTAATGAATGAAATGTTCAAGGTGTCTGAATACATTTTGGTTTGACTGTATATATAATTATATATATATATATATAAAGAGATGCACCGATATATCGGCCGAAAACCGGTATCGATATCGGCCAATATAGCCTGTCAATCAAAACAAGGCAGGAAAATGTACTGAATTTGTGCTTTGTGTAAAGAGAATGCTAAGAAACCAGTTTGATGTTCAATATTATTAGTAATTATATGAATTTATATCATTCAGAAAGTTAAAAGGGGCTCTATGTCGGAATGACACCCAGTGGTCGAAATAGGTACTGCAGTTTAAATTCAAAATATTGTTTGCCCTGCCCCCTCGTTCAAAGACGCTGGTGGCCAGCTTGAGGACACGCAACAAGAGTGAGCGCAATTGACAATAAAAGCTGAGAAAACTCACACACTGTAAGCTGATGAGTTGATTTATCTGTGTTTTATTACGCTGTAGTTCATAGAGATTTTTAGATGGATGCAGAGGCTTTTTAGGTCCGGTAGAATCTGCAATTCTCTGACCCAGTTTGTTTGCTGGTTTCTATGGCTGTAATACGCGGTGTTTTCCGCCAACTGGCAACCTGTGATGTCGAAATACTATTGGATAAACTTGCAGCATGTGGTTTTGCACAGACCAAAACAAAGACAGACATTCCGACCCAGAACGCACATTTCAAAGTAGAATGTCTGGCCGTAGCATTGTTTTTCTGAGAAACATGTAGGTGAACTTAGCATGTTTCCTAAATATCTGCAAACATATTGGGGTATTTTTATGCTTTATTAAAGTAAAAATCTTACATATAGCCCCTTTAAGAAATATTAATTTAATTTCCAGAATTTAGTTAATGTGTTAATATTAATTTGAGTGTGTTTGTTTATAACTGATATCAGTTACTCTGAAACAAGTTGATGAAATGGAGAGAATAAAGTTCATATTTGCATTTCTTTCAAAATATAATAATTAAAAATATAACTAATAATTATAATGAAATTATCATTAATTTAAAAGAAGATATAAAAGGCAGAACCCCCAAACTATTGGTATCGGCAGATATCACTCTAAATTATCAGCGAATTATTAGAGAAATTTAGTATCGGTACATCTCTTTATACATATATATATATATATATATGTAACTTTATTTCCTACTTTATCTTCCAGTTTTATTGGGATGATTCAAAAGATAAGAGGGAAGTAAAAGAAAGCTTTGATAATGCACAAGTATTTTCTTTTCACCTCTTTGCAATCACAACAAAGCAGTTCACTAAAAATAGGGGGAAAATGTATAAAATTTCTTTCATTTGAAAAGGCTAGTTTTACTTCAAATATGGAAATTTGAATATTGAGGTTGCTATGCAGCAGATACATGTTCAACATGATTATATGGTAAATAATAATATCCAATCTTAGTAATATGCATTTCATAAAGTCGCACAAATCTCCTGGCTTCTTCTTAATACAGACCAGTGTTAGAGTACAGCTACAGACCGCCTTCACAGTCAGTTTACTGTAAGAAACAAAAAATGAAATTATTTTTTTTCCTTTAGTTTATATTTTCACTTTTATTTTTATTTTGCTTGTTTTGAATTTTAAGGCGTGTTTTTAAATGCTTTAAAATCAATAAAGAATGAACTTAAAAGGTGCCTCCTTATTGGTTCATTTTGGTTTTACAGTATAGAAATACAGATTAAGAACAAACTAACATTAAAGATTTAGTTTAAATAAAGCAGTGGAGACTGCTGTGATTTTAATTAAAAGGCACACTTTATTCAGGTCATATAGGAAAACATCTTGATATTCATGACTCATTAAAAAAACCCAAAATGTTTAAAAATATATTTTTAAATATTGAGTAAGTTTTGTACACCCAATGGCAATACTTTTAGAGTCCTTATTTTTCTTTGACCTTATTTGGTCACATAGCATGTCCTGTTCCTGTCACAATCATCTTATTTTCCCCTTGAGAGTGTGGCTACTTTGTTACACATTACATTGTCTAAATATTGTGCTTGACCCTACAAGCATATCACACCAGTTTGCACATTACCACAATATTTAGACCGCCTTATTAACAGGCAAAAAGGCCCTCAGTGTTTACCTGCATTAGCCTCATGATCCAAAGTCCCACACACACACACACACACACACACACACACACACAGCAGGAACTCTTCTCAGCACATTTTAGCCGCTGGAATCCGCTTATTAACCTACCATAGGCTACCTAATTTGGCGTAGGATCATAATTTATTATTATGTTTATTTAAAGTCTTCTGACTGTCCTTCTCGCGGTGAAATAACAGTGCTTTATCTTTGATCGTAACAGATAAGTGCGCACGTGCAGATATGCTGAACTTGTGACAAGTTTAAAAATTAATTTCTCGGAACTGCTGTGCAGGTGTTTTAAGCGCGAGCCGCCGCTGATGGTCGCCCAGTGATCATGATAGACTTCGCGCAGATCCTGTCGTCTGTCGGCGAGTTTGGCGCGTTTCAGAAGCGCTTGCTAGTGGCGGTATGTCTCCCCAACATCTTCACAGCTTTCCACATGTTCGGTCAGGTCTTCACCGCCATCACCTTCCCACACAACTGCGACAGCAGCTGGATCTTACAGCGGGCTCCCAACCTGACAGAGGAGAAGCAGCTGAACCTCACCATCCCTCTGGACAGTAAAGGACAATATGAGAGCTGTACGATGTTCTCACCTGTTGATCTTGATCTTGAAGTCATTGAAGCTTATGGAATAAACACAACGACTTCGTGTACCGATGGATGGGTTTATAAGGCACCAGAAGGCAGCAGCACCCTTATAACTGAGGTACTGAACTTCATATATTGATATACAATTATATATGGTGCATTTTTGGGGGCTTTTCTTAATTTTTTTTCTTCTTAATTTCTTAATTCTTTAAGTTTTTTTTTTTTTTTTTTTCATAAATAATATTAACTTTTATGATTAGCCTATACATTAGTTATTATTCAGTGACTTTCAGAGTAGTTAAATTTACACAAATTTTCTGGTAAAAGTAAAATCTGGTCAAATGTCTCACGCAACCCTTAAAGACATTTGAAAAAACACGAACGCTAAAATGAAAAAAACATTTTGCGCTATATGTGTGACGATTAACCTAAAATAACCAGTGGCGTGTTTAAGTTATTGGGGGCCCTAAGCAAATCTCCTGGAGGGGGCCACGTGATCGCGTTTATCAGCTGGCAAGTTTCAATGCACATTTAAGAGTGCAGGTTGCAACTATCATTAACAATAATGGAAAGATGAGGCTTATCAGTATATCACAATATCACCCTGTTTGAACTTTATTTTCTGTTTTGCATCATTTCCTGCCAGTCTATCATCATAGTTATGCATTTTGATTCACAAGCTTGCAATTCGATTCAGCATCCGTTATTTTGGATAAACTGTATATCAGGTACAGTACATGGCAAATTTTCTCAAGAAAAAAAAATCTCAACTAATGCTGTAAAATATACATGGATCAGTTGGTACTACATTAATATTGTAGGTTAAAATTATCTTATTTGTATACAAACTTAAATTACACTTAAGGCATTTTTTTATAATAGTTATAATTAAGCTAAATGCTCCTCTCTAGAGTTCATTTTTCTAGCTGACTAACGAGTTTATGGTCATGATGAATATGTTTTTTTTCTGAGGTAAATGTGACATTACGTTTGTTTATTACAATATATTTTAGTAATGTCTTTCCGCGGTTGAAACAATGATTGAGCGTGATTACAAGAGACATGATATGGATTTCGGTAAGTTGTTCTCTATCTTTTAACATACCTTTAGTTCATTCCTGTTTATTTCGCGCTGTAACTGGTATTAAAGCGGAGGAGAGGATACGATCTGTCATGGCACATTAAAGAGCGCCAAATCTGTTTTCTTGCGCTTTTTAAAGCAGGTATATGCAAATCCTTGACCTTTCCTAGTGCTATATGGCATACCTGTGTATCAGTAGACTACACCACCGTCAGGGACTGCTCTAGGCATGGGCAGGGGTGGGGTGAGCCCACCCAAACATTTGTCTTGCCCACCCAATCGGAATTTAGGTGCAGATAGCCTAGTGTATTTTTTTTTAATGATTTGTGCATTTATTAAAAACACTGAAGTGGGCGGTCTGTTGAGAAGTTTGACAAATAGCTGTAGAATACCCAACCAAAAAATTGCCCACTCAGTTTATCTGCCAGCCCACCCTTCTATAGCTGCCAAGAACCGGGCCTGACCACCGTTGAGAAATCATGGGGCCCCCCAAGCCCGCGGTTTGCGTGCTTTGCGTGGTGGGTAAACACGCTACTGGTAATAACTCGATAAGTAATGACATTGTTTGTTTTATCGATATAGACAGCATCGATTTGCTGCTGCCATGGTTAATATTACCTCCTCAAGCGAAGGCAATTTCTAACTCATAGTTTAACTTTTGGTTGGCGAATCGTTTAAAAACACTTAAAACATTTAGCCCATATTGTAGGCCTATGTAAAAGCTAGTGCTGTCAAATCGATTAATCGTGATTAATCGCATCATAGGCATCATTTGCGGATGTCCCCACCACTTTTTGCCAGGATCGATATTGTCCCCACCACTTTTTGAAACATCTCATGGCACGTATGTATCTAATACAAAAGAAACATCTCTAGTTGATTAGCAATTCATTCGATTGTGTTAAATAATAGGCGATCTGGCGCTGGGATGTGTTGTTTTTGAAATCATGCTGAGTTGCCGCTGTTATCAGTGGCACAGCAGTGTTCTCTTGGCACTCGTGCACACTGCGCAGTCTTCACACGGATGAGCACTTTAATCTATCGCTTAACGCTGTTGCGGAGACTCTCTATTCGTTCTGGAATCGCAAAACAAAATACACATAAACGTGTCCCTGCTCTTGATATACAATCACTGATGAACATTTTTGGTTTTAATAAGAAAAAACTAAAATAAATTATACAAGGGCGGATTAGAACCCAGAACCTATGGCACGCTGAACAAAAATTCTACCACTAGTCAATCAAGACAACCTTGTGTTTAATGCAGAACCACGTATTTATTGACTAATGTAAATACTCTTGAGATTAAAAGTATATTCTATTATAGTAGAAGTAAGGATGAAACTATCATATTAAACATGAGGTCAATGTCAATAAATTTTGTGCATTTATTATTGTGATAGTAAAATTACAATACACCACCCCACCACACACATTCCTGTCCCACCCACTTTTTAAAACAAAGTTACGCCACTGAATGGCATCTAACATAAAAGTTTGTAAATATATAATGTTTGTGTGTGTATAGGCCTACACACACACAAACTGTTATGTTAGATGCGATTAATCGTGATTAATCAATTTGACAGCACTAGTAAATACAATACATGTTAAAAAATAACTATATCACTGATTTGACCTCTCACCCAGCTATCAAAAAATATGTTCTAAGAACGTTTTGCTAATGTTTATATTAAGTTATGGAAATGTTATTTCTGAATGTTCTCTAAACGTTCAAAATGTCCAGTTTTTTAAAAATCTTTTGAAAAACAAATGTTTTCCTTGGTTATGTGAACGTTAAGGAAACATTCCAAATTGTATCATTTTGCAAACATCATGAGAATGTTACTTTTGAATGTTCCCTAAACATTCTGAAGAATGTTAGCTAAACTAAAAAGAATGTTCCCTGTTAGCTGGGCAGCTTATTTTTTACAGCCATTTGTTATCTGTTAGTATAAAACCAATTGCTATGTACATGCATGCATCATAATAGTTTAGTTTTGTGTTCGTTTCATAATTTTTCCTTTTAAATTTAGCATGACAAGTTTCCATTGTGCCAAATTACCCCATATATTGTTATCACAAAAGATCAATGTGCCTTTTTTCTTGGACATTAATGGTCGAAATGTAAATGCAAATGTAAATTCTGTAAATGTCTTCAGAAACTAACTTTCAAAATGAAACCTACCTTTTTATATTAAGTTTTAATGTTTATCAATTACATACAATTGAAAGTTATTATAAATTGTAACCAATACATATAATTTTCACTGGCATCGTTTGTTTGCTGTCTTTCATCATGTTTTCTTTCCTTATTTTATCATAGTTTGACCTGGTGTGTGAAAATAAGATTTATAATGAGGCATCTCAGTCCATCTACATGGCTGGTCTTCTTATTGGAGCCCTAATGTTTGGGCCAATGGCAGACAAGTACGTGTAGAGTACAATAAACATAAGAATGATTTAAAACACACAATGATTATTTTGGAGTTTTTCCAAAAAACAAAACATACAGATTATTCAGTTTGTTTTAAAAAGCCATCAATAATAAAGGGCTACTCTTTCATGTCAAATAAGTAAATTGAGTACGTTCATAACTGTGCTTTTTTGTTTTGTCACAGGTACGGCCGGCGGTTTGTCACACTGCTTTCCTTGTTCCTGCAGTTTCTGTTTGGGGTGGGAGTAGCATTTGCCCCCAACATCTATGTCTACATAGCCCTCCGCTTTGTGGTCGGCACCACAATATCAGGGATCTCGATCAACACGTTTGTTCTGGGTAACACCTGTGACTCCTTTTAATACCAGTATATTAAAAAAAGTCTGAAATTTAATTTAGATAATTAGATATACAGTAGATAGCATGTAGAAAGCGCATTTACATGTATGCTTTGAAGTCACCATGAAATCAAAATTGACATTTATTTTTTTATGAAGTATATTTATTATAAATGATTTATCCTTGCACATCATTATTTTTTTTTAATTCTCGTGCTCTCAAAATCCTTAATTGATCCTTTGCAAAGACCCATCCCCCTTAGTTACAGTTGCTTTGTCCGACAAGCCATGGCGCTGTCACGCCACACAAAAATAGAGTGAAAAATACATCACGGAGCAGAGGACACTGACAACATGTCGACAGACAAGACAGAGCAGGTTACTTATGATATGAAACAAAGTCCCAGCTTTCAAAGTGTGTAATTTTTTAAGAAATTCGGACAATAAAAACCGTTTTGTGGCTCCTTTAATATGTCGTGCCAGATTGCTGTAGCGCCTCAGTTCAAGTGGCTCGTGAACCGATCATCTCTTCCTACTAGTTCATTTATAGCATCAAATAAACATGAATGAACATGAGAAAGAATGTTGTTTCAAACGTGGAAAGACGTCAATACCATTTTTCAAGTTCAAGTCCACCGAGGTTAATCTTCTAACTCCTGACTGCTTTGTCAGACAAAATGCCGGATTCGGCGTTATGATTGGTTAGATCGCTTGTCAATCAAACTCCCGGCGAAGGGTCAATTAAAGGGTTAGTTCACCTAAAAATGAAAATTCTGTCATTTATTACTCACCCTCATGTCGTTCCACACCCGTAAGACCTACTTCCTTTCTCAAGATCCATAAAGGTACTAAAGACATATTTAAATCAGTTCATGTGACTACAGTGGTTTAATCTTAATATTATAAAGCGACGAGAATTTATTTGTGCGCCAAAAAAACAAAATAACTTTTTAACAATATCTAATGATGGCCGATTTCAAAACACTGCTTCATGAAGCTTCGGAGCTTTACGAATTGAATCAGTGGTTCGGAGCGCCAAAGTCACGTGATTTCAGCAGTTTGATACGTGATCCGAATCACTGATTCGACACAAAAGATTTGTAACGCTCCAAAGCAGTGTTTTGAAATCAGCCATCACTGTTTTTTTGGCGCACAAAAAATATTCTCGTCACTTTATAATATTAAGATTGAACCACTGTAGTCACATTAACTGATTTAAATATGCTTATAGTACCTTTATGGATCTTGAGGGAGGAAGTACCATGGCTGGTGATGCAGGCCTCACTGAGCCATCGGATTTCAACAAAAATATCTTAATTTGTGTTCCGAAGTAATAAATGACATTATTTTCATTTTTTGGTGAACTAACCCCTTAAAATAACTTCCTGATGACATGTTACAACCTGTCACTCAAATGACATCACAGCAATAGCAAACCATAACCATCCAATCAATTCCAGATGGACAAAATAAAGTCCCGCCCTACATTTTTTCCCGTTCAAGAAGCTGTTTCACTCGGATATACATCACAAAATGCAACTTCTGTTTCATGCCAACTTTAAACAAATGTCCTATAACAACAGAAATTGTTATGAAAATGCATAAAAAACCTGCAGATGATGATTAATTCATAATTTTATATTTTTCATGGTATCTAAAACATGTTTTAGGTACTGAGTGGTGCGGTTCAGCCAAGCGTGCCCTTTTCACCATATTGTCGCACTGCTTTTATGCCATTGGTCTTATTCTGCTGTCTGGTGTGGCCTTTGGGATCCGGAACTGGAGGATTTTGCAGCTGGTTCTGTCAGCGCCAGTTGGGCTATTCTGCGTCTATTACTGGTTAGAGTTATTCTATATTAGAGATTCCTAAATGTTTTTTGTCAGCCCTTTGACCTAAAATATTTACTTGAAGTGTCCCGTGAGGTAATTGTGTTAATATTTTTATGATTTAAATTAATATTTGTCATTTAACAACACATTTGCACGGTGTCAGTCACATGACATGCAAGTATACAAATAAAATATTTAACCTTTTTTATAAGTGAATAAAGCTATTTTGATTGGCAGGATTCTCCCTGAGTCTGCCCGATGGCTTCTGACTCAGGGCAAGCAAGACAGAGCCAAGAAAGAGATCCTGAAAGCAGCCCGAATCAATGGCAGGAAGGTTCCTGAAAATCTGCTCGACAAGGTGACCGTTTTCTCTTTGTAAATAGCCAAGCTTTATCTGGTCTAAAAAAAAGAGCTGATAAAAAGATCATATTCACTCCCATTTGCCTTCTAAAACATACAGTACAAAGTTGTTCTTTAAAATGATGAATTAACGTGAAAGGATGCATTATCAGATGGAAGCAGAAAACACAGCCCAAACAGGCACCATGCTAGACCTGTTTCGAGTGGATTACCTGAGAAAGAGAGCTCTCATCATGAGCTATATGTGGTGAGTTATGACAGCATTTCCTCAGTACGCAAACTGGGACGCACCTAATGTGTCAAATTCAACAACGTACAGTAAAAATGTTAACAATAAAGCATTATCACTGAGCATAAAAACTTATTTGGAATATGGTCTAACTGTGAAAACACTCCTAATGTGATGTTAAATATATGATAAGATTTTCGGCTGCTTTTATGTTATTGTAGGTTTGTGACGAGCCTGGTTTACTATGGAGTCAGCTTGAACGTGGGAAACTTTGGCCTGGACATTTACCTGACTCAACTCATCTTTGGCATTGCAGAGTTTCCTGCCCGGCTGTCCTGCTTTCCTCTTATTCAGCGCTTCGGAAGAAGGATCTGCCAGAGTGCTGTTCTGCTCCTTGGAGGCACTGCTTGCCTGGTTATTCCTGCTATACCAGCGGGTGAGGGAGTCTTATTTTATAATTTAAGAAGGAGGGATTTTGTCCCATTTGAGGGTCAAAAAATTGTCCCCAAAAATGTGTGAAAATAATCAACACCGACAATGTCTGTGTCTGAAATCATGCCCTCATTCACTATCCCCTATATTAGTCCACTAATATAATTCACTTGAAGGAGTGAATGAAAACGAGTGAGTGAATTCAGACACCCGGAATGGCTGCCGCTTTTACATAGCTTGTGCTTACTTTTTAATAATCATTTGAAACTTAGCAAACTGGCAGCTCCATTAGTAAGATGAAAAGATTAATCTTGAACTTAATGGAACCTATGTATAAACCTTAATTAAACAATTTAATAATCAATAAAAAGGAATTTATACCTGTATGATATTACGCTGTAGCCACATTAGATCAGCGGTTTGGAAAATGGATGGACACCATCTGCGGACATCATCTTCAGGTCAGACGCAGGAACTCATTCGGCGTGCAACTCTCAGTGCATTATGGGCAAAATATCGATTTTTTTGATACATATTAATACTGAATGAATTAGTATGAATTAGTACGATTCGATTAGTACGAAAACTCACCATGAAGGTCTGACATTAAACTTAACCCTCAGGAGTGCATGAGCAGATCGAACAAAAACACACAAATGAGATCCATACTAATCCATGTGAATTCGCAAATTCACAAATTCACAAAACCATACAATTTTTAGGAACTGTCATGAGTCTGTGTTAGAAAAACTTTCAAATGACAAAAACTGCTTACAGTTGTGCTCAAAAGTTTACATACCCCTTGTAGAACATAAAAGATGTTTACATATAGTCAAAAAATCGCTGAATTTATAAAAATTACCCGTTCAAAAATGTACATACCCTTGATTCTTAATACTGTGTGTGATTACCTGGATGATTCAAATGCGGACACCATCTTCAGGTCAGATGCAGGAACTCATTCGGCATGCAACTCTCAGTGAATTATGGGCAAAATATCGATTTTTTGATACATATCAATACTGAAATATCTGAAACACTTCCAATACTCATTTTCCGCAGAATAGAAACACGATACCAGCTGCACTTTCTCGCTCCCTCATCTCTCCATCAGCGAGTTGACACACAAACCCGTCTCCCCTCTCACTCATTTCATTTGCTCTGGATGAATATTGTTGATGTTACAGAGCTTGAATTTTGGCATGGGATTGAGCATATTGCGCATAATTTTATTCATTCCAGCAGATTTTTGCACACAATTAAAGTGCGCACATAAAATTGCTCATCAGTACTAAATTGAGTTCTTTTTTGCTGCTTAAACACTCAAATACACAAAATAATGTCAAAATGCTGGTCTTTGTGAGTATTCATGTAAACATGTTTTAAGTGAACGCAAACAGTTGAGAAAGAAAACCCATGCATAACAGTAATGGATCCGTCTTAAAGTGACAGCAGCCTAAAATACCTGCTGCCAAATTATGAGATAGTATTAAAAATATCTATATTGCAGTTTTTCCCCGTGGTATCAATGTCAAAATTGTGGCCATTGAAAATGTGAAAATGTTGAGTGGCTAGTAACTTTGGGAACCAAAAATTGGTTGGCTGGTGAGCAAAAAAGTTAATGTCAAGCCCTGATTATAGCCGTTGAACATATATCGGTTGTACACTCGTTATTGCGGTGCATTGTGGGATTGAATGAGTGCACTTGATGACACCACTACAAATGGCTGTCCCCTCAAATAGTGCCCTATTTAAGGGAATAGGGGGTAATTTTAGACACATTCAATGTGTACTATTTGTTTTGCTAACACATGAAAATATAATTATTTTCCCCATCATTCCACATACAGTGTTCCCAAAAAAGTATTTAGACACTTAAGCCACACCTAAAAATGTATAGATTTTTAGTCTTTGTATTACACAGATATCAAAACATACAGTATGGTATTTCTTCTAAAGATGTTCAAACTTTTTGAATTTGAACATCGATACATTTTACGTAATTTGTCTTCCGGGAAACATGTGAGTATCTTCTGTAGCTTCCAATGGGCAGTACTAAATGAAAAAATTAGATATTTAAACAAAATAAGACAAATTTGGACAACTTGAACTTGTTCAAAAGTTTGAGTCCGTCAGTCGTCCTCAGTGTGAAAAGACGGATCTCAAAATCACACAGTCACTGCTGGAAAAGTCACTGAAGGGTTCAAATATGCAAAAGATGCTGGAAAACTGAAGATTTTGCAGGAAATACACATTTTGCATGATCCCTCAGATTCTGCAAGGGGTATGTAAACTTTGGAGCATGACTGTAAATGTTCATTAATGTGACAGAGAAAATCAGTCGGGCAATTTTATACTCTAGATTTGTACTAGTTGGCATTTTTATACGGGTAAAATTTGACTTGTATGAAAACTTAGGCTTTATACGCTTTTTTTGTTGTGTCTGTGTCCTCGTGTATGGTGTATAGTTAAGCCAAAGACAAATTTCCACTTGTGGACAATAAAGGAACCAAACATCACCTTGAAGGTCCACCCCCTAAACCTAACCCTCAAGATCGTACAAAAACATACAAATGATAATTTTCCAAATCATAAAATTCTTGTCATGAGGAATTTTCATAAAACTGGTTTGGAAAAACATTCAAATGACAAAAACTTGCTATGTTCATTTATGTGACAGAAAATTAGTTGCCGATTTTGTACGAATTCATATGATCTGATTCTTATGAAAATGTATGATTTGCAGGCAAAAACATCACCATGAAAGCCCACACCTTAGCCTCAGGAGGGTGTGAGCAGAAAGTACAAAAATGTATGGATGTGATTGTACAAATTCATAAGAATTCGCAACTAATTCACCAAATCATAAAATTCTCGTCATGAGGAGTTTTCATGAGTTGGAAAAACATTAAAATGACAAAAACTGCTTAAATGTTCATTAATGTGACAGAAAATTAGTGATGTTAATACTCTTGATTTCAACTTCATCTACTTTTTTTTTTTTTTCTAGAGTATCCTGTGATTGTGACTGTGATCGCAGTAATTGGGAAGTTCTCCCTCGCTGCCTCTTTCACCATAGTTTATGTGTACACTGCTGAGCTGTACCCAACGGTTGTGAGGTATGTATGTAAAAGAGAGAAACCTGCATGAACACTCACTATTTTCAGTTCTGCATTCTAAATGACTTTTCATTCTTAAACTCAATCATCTAGGCAAAATGGAGTGGGACTGAACTCCATGTGTGCACGTGTTGCTGGTATTCTAGCTCCTCTGATTGGCTTGTTGGACGTGTATCATCCTGCCATTCCAATGGTCATATACGGCACTCTTCCTTTTGTGGGAGGAGCCCTGACCTTCCTGCTCCCAGAAACACTAAACACCGAGCTACAGGACCACACTGACATTCCCGTGGATGAGAGCATGTGAGTATTCTTTATATTAATGGCATTTCACTCAACTAAGCATGAAACGTCTCTTGCAATAATAAATCATGTAAAAAAGTTATTAAGTTTTTCTTTTCTCTCATTTACAGGGGATCCAAGAAAGCCAGTATTGAAAACGGACTGAATCAGGAGCAGGAAATGGCTCTCAGAAGCACAAAATTATGAGATTTCTGTTTAAAAATGTAGATGAAGTCCATGCAAATAGATTTATTGAATAAGTGTGGATGAGTAAAATAAGACAAACGGAGGTGTGACTGTTTACTTTTCATGTTTTCAAGTATCATGTTTGTAAAGTTTTATTGATTCAAATAAATTTGTACTTTTTTTTAACATTTCATTTTGAAAAATAGTAAAAATCTGATTTATTTACACATGCAGGAGTGTTTTTCTCCAGTACTTTTCAGACTGATGCTACAGAAAAGCTGAATCAACTAGAAAGCCATTAATGAAGACAGAATCTAAAAAATATGTACAAATATTCATATATGATTTTATCCCAGACATCCATGTTTTTCTGACACATTTGTTTTAAAATTATTAAGATACATCAGTCAGTATGTAAACTATTTTGTATTACTGCTCAGTGGAGCTTAAACGGTGCTTTGCCATACACTGATATCATAAAACACACTGTCATCAGGGTCTCAAACATAACAACATAAACATTTTAGAATATATGGAGCAATACTGATTTATAGATAGATAAACTGCTTTGTGAAATCATGTTAATATTAAATCTTTATTTGATTTAACTGTGTTGATGCACAATCACCAAAAGACCAGAAAATCGTATTTGCCAACACAAGACCATGTCAAGATTACAGCCCGTATACTTGTTCAGTGACCATTCCTCTGTAGCCAAAGGTCTTTATGTTGTTGACGGCCGAAGCCCTCGTCATAGTTGCCTTTCCTTTTGAAAAGCTGCTGATAGTGGAAAACACAGTAGAATTCCCCGTATAGAGGCGCATAGCTTTGAAGGCTAAAACCAAGAAAAACATCTTTTAGTATATTCATGGCTTATGATCTGCAGGCTATAAAAAACACATTAATATGGTGCATATTTGTAGATTAACAGTTTTAAGCAACAGCTGCAATGTCAGCAAAGTAGGTTAACAGCTTAAGAGGCAAAGTCTAAAACCTAGTGCAGAACTGCAACTTCAGCACTTCATAATAAATGATTTGCTGTGATTTATGGTCTAGTTGCATTATGGTAACTAAGTGATTTAACTAATGTAGAATTTTAGATGTAATGTGTTTATTTCATTGATGTTCATTATCAGCTTTATTATTATCAGAGATATTCTTACCTCAGTTTCTTTTTGCAGTGCTTGCAGCAGAAACAGGTTTTGTGAAAAATGAGTTTATCAGCTGCCATTCTTTCCATTGGGTAAACTGGTTTCAGACAGGATGAGCATGTTTCCTGAGCTGCTGGCTGAAACTACAGTCACATAAAAGGGTTAATACACCACTGTACCACATGACTTGGGGTCAGAAGTTGGCCTTTAATTCACGTAAGCTATTAGGTTGTTTGTGTTTTTATGCAGCATGGGCTTTTGGAAAACACAGATGTAAATGATGGTGTTTGCACTCCTGGAGTAAAACATAAGCTGCATTTTGTCTTCACATTGGCTGGATGAGATCTAAAACACGTAATACGTGTTTTTCAATGTCTGGCATTCCGACATGGTGCAGTACTCTTGTGCATGAAATACTGACTGGCTAGGCAACGCAAGACTAAATAAATAATGTCATCAGATCTTTTGGGAAATATCTCTGTAGATCACTGTATTTCACCCAACCCAGTCTCATGAGAAAATGTAGCTATTTTACAAGTGTGTAATTTCATATGATTCATATGAAAATGTCCAGTTTGTATGAAAAAAGAATGAAGGTCCATTCTTAAAAACTACCCCTCGGTGGGACGAGAGCAAATAGTACGAAACATACAAACACAATTCAAACAAATTTACAATAAATCAAAATAGTTATGAATTGTTGTGGGACTGTGTTGGTTTCAGTTTTAATTGTTAAACATGAGAAAACCTATTTACTGACATTTAGAATGTGCTATGACACTTTCTATTATTTTTATTGACAAATATAGCAGAAATTCAAATTTTATTGTATTCACAGAAATGTCAGAACATAATTTTCTGCATGACTGCAACATACTAAAGAAATAGTTTTAAAACAATTCACAAAAAAACAAACTGAAATACTAACAATTAACAATACTAACAGATACATAGGAATAGTGAGGTAACCTACAAAAGATAACCAAGCAAAACAGTACAAAAAATGTATTACATTTAAATACATTGGCTGTTATATAGATCTTTCATTGATGTGACAACCAAAACTGAAATAAATTTCCCACATTTACAGTGGGGGATGGCTCTCTCTAATAAAAGGTGTGTTGATTCTTGGGTATGTGACAATTTCAGATGTGGCTGGACTTCTCGTTGTTAGCTTTTTAGAAGTTGTCCTCGTTTCAGGTTGGGTTGTCACAACTGTGGAGGTTTTCGTGGAGTAGAACTTGTTGCCGAAGCAGTCCGTCCTCTCGTAATTCTCTCTGATGGTTTTTGTTCCGATGACTTTTTCTTTCTCAGGCATTGTTTGCACTTCCAGCACACTGATCTGCCGTTGTGGATTCGGGGGGCTGGAGGATGCCCCCTTTGTGACAGAACATTGCCTGCGGTCTGAAGGCACACTACAGCAGCACTGGAGCTTGGCCTCTTCTTTTGGTTCTTCTTTCAGGGGACTGATCTGAGGTGATGGCAACTCCGAAGGCTTCCTCGCTGCAGACTGAATGGAAATAAATGAAGGAGACGCTGGTGAGGCTGATCTCTGTTTGGTTGTGGGAATAAAAAGCTCTGGTTTTTTCTGCGCCGTTGACTGTTCAGAAACACTCCTTCCAATTTTGTTTTGAGCTTTTGGTGATTTGCTTGACCCAATACTGATTTTCCTGATATTACCTGAGGGAGGTGAACCTTGTACAGCCACCATTGACTCCCTGAAGAGACCAGAGAGTCCTACAATGTCAGAGTCAGATTTCAGAGTCGATACTGAGTAAAGAGCCTTTTTAATGGCCTCCTCTATATCCATGAGTCTCGCAAGGGTTTGATCTTTTAAACGAATGATTTCTGCACCGGCTTTCTCTAGGTCCCCAAAAGCAACCTCCATGGATGACATCACCTCAGGTTCACTTCCTAAATGTTCTGACATGACTATTTTTGGCTTGATTTTTTTCTCCTGAGGCACAACCCAATCTGGTACGCTCTCGAAAATGTTTTTAAGCGAGCTCACATCTACTTTGTTGGTGTCTTCTTCGATTTCCTCTACTTTGGAGAGTATGTTTTTTAGTTCCTCTTGCTTTTTTAGCTTGTCGAAGATCTCCATGACAGCCGGCACATTTCCTTTCATGATTTCATCCATGTGTACCGAGAGTCTCTGCCTTCGCTCATCCTCAGTCTCTCCTCTTCTTTTCTTTTCCCGTCTGACCACTCCACTCACTTGTTGATCACTTTTATCTTGGTTGTTGCCATCTATCTTACAGGTCTCACCTGAAGAACCATTGTTGTGAGGAGAAAGAGTGATTTCCTGTGCTGTTTCAGTTTCCAAAATGGTGGAATTGATATTGGTGTTGTCTGTAGTGTTCTTCGAATTTTCTTTTGCCATTTTGATTCTTTTAGGTTTCACAGGAGGCACTGAACCACTCTGCTTCACCCCAAAGTTTTGAAGAGTGCCATGAAATCCTGTTGAAGATTCACTGACAGTGCGTTCTGGGGAGCTCTTTGGAGTTTCTTCAACAACCTGTATGCAATTTAACTTTTTATTTTCAGGACTTTCAGTGTTGCTCATTGATGTATCACTAGGCTCAGGTTCATTGGCATTAGTGTGCTGTACACTTATGCAGAGTACATCTTCATGAGATGCTGGGTCTGGGCTTGGTTTGGGAGTTGAAGGTTCTTTAATCTGCTCAGTTGGCAGTTTTGAAGAAGTAGCAGGGACTTGACATTTGTTGAGACGGTTTGCATCAGTTTCAGTACCAAGACGGTTTGGCTTAATTTTTAAATGATCTGGTTTAGGTGGGATAGCTGGCTTGGGTCCGATAGGAGTTTTACGATTTTTAACAGGTGTGTCTATGGGGACTTGAAAGCGAGAACAAGTCACTGGTTTGTTTTCAAACTGCCTTTCACAAAGGGTTGTGTCAGTTCCCTCACCAAGTGATTTTAAAGCCTCCTGTTCTGCTAGTGGTGCAGGAGATGATGTTGATGGCTTATTTTCTTTAGTCCTATCACTTGGCTGCTCTACATCGGTCTTTGTGTGTCCTGCATATCCTTTAGCAGAGTTTCTATAAATCATTGCAGCTCTAAAATCACCCTTTGAGACATTAAAATTGGATTTTCCCAATGAATCAAGAGCTGCCTGTATGCTACCCCTCATAACCTCCTCCTTACTTTCTTCTTCCTTTTGAGTTTCGGAGAACTGTAAGAGCTCTTCTTTCTCATTTACATTATCATTGTTTTCTACATGCATAATCTCATGGTTTACTGAACCAAGGTTACAGATTTGTTGGGTTTGGTTGGTCTGGGATGCATGTTTTGCTTGTACACTCTGCTGAAGAGCTTTTGCCTCCATTGTGGCCTGATGAAGATTCATAATGGCTGTTTGTAGATTCACTAACTCATCATCTTCCACTACATCAACCAACTCTGCTTGAAGAACATCTCCATCATCCATGATATCTTGATCTTGGAGAATTCTTTCATTTTTCAGAGTGCCCCCAGTGTTAGTGCAAATTTCAGCCTGGTTTGATTCTTCTGTATTATTCTTATTATTTATCAAACTTTCTGTAGGTGACTCTTTTGACTTGTTTTCTTCTGACTGAATTTTGAAGCTTAAATTATCTATATTAGTAGTAAAAAGGGCTTTGATATTGTTAACATTACCTGGTATAATCTCTCTTGTTTTTTCTGATTCCTCCATAGGCGCACCTATATTTAGGTCATCATCATCTGATGATATTTCTTGCAGCTGTTTTAGATTATCAAGGTCTCCTTTCTCAATGCAGCTCTGGCATAGCTGCACATTACTAGTTTTGTTTGTATCTACTACTGAAGAACTTTCAGATGAATTAATATATGTCTTGAGATCACCCTTTTCAGACTCTGGATTGATCTTTAGACTTGAGGGGATGGATCTACACTCAATTTTACCCAACTCCTTCACCCCTGTACAGTCTTCACTGTGGATAAAAAGAACATAAACTGTAATCTCTCTTGTTCCTGTGGTACCATCTTGTATCAATACACTTTTTCTCACAGACTTCTCTTGACTGAGTAGATCCTCAGTAATCTGAACCACATTGGCAGTCCTGCACTCTTTATCTTGAGTGAACGGAAGTTGGTGAGTGGGAACGTCTACTTTCCGAATTTCCACATTGCCCTGACTGTCCTCTTTTAGGAAGGTCACCGTTGGGTTCAGGCTTGTTCCTGATAGCATCTGAAGCATGATGCTCTTTATGCTTCCAGTCACTATCTCTTCTTCATCAATTTCCGGTCTTGTATCTTCTTTTATGAAGTGATATCTTGCTTTCTTGATATGGCCAATTTCATTAGTTTCAAGGATGGTTCCATCAGAATGCATGATATTGAAGTTGCATAATGAAACTAGAGTCTCCTGCATGTTTTCAAGGATGGTTTCTAGTTCTTCCTTGGTTTGCTGATTGATCTTATCAAGTGGAGTTGATTCAAACATCTGAGCTCTATTTTTTACATTTGCCTTCAGCAGTTCGTCCTCTTGGCTAAAACTATCATTTGTTGGTAAGATGTTCTCCTTGTCATGTAATATTGTTTCAAAGACCTGTTTGGCTTTGGATATACCTACAAATGCCTCATTTGTGCCTATGAAATCAGTGGTTAGACTGCTATGGTGAATGTGTGATGTTTGTTTTCCATCAGTTTCAGAATCATTCTTTGGTTTCTGGTCTGATCCACGTTCCTCCTCAGAAACAATGTTTCTCCTTGGACAGGGGCTTTGACTGTCTCTCAGAATATCCACTGACTGAATTTCGAACATTCTGCGTGTGGCTTTCACATCCACTCTGATGCTCTGCTCTGATGTCCCTTCCTGTGATTCACTGAGTTGAGGTTTGTTCTCTTCGTTGAGGAAGTTAGATGTAGGTTGTTCAAACATGCAAACGGTTCTCTTGATGTCACCCTCTTGAAACTCCTTTTTCATCTGTAGTTTTTGGTCGTGGAAATCCACTGAATTGATTTCATGGTTCTCAAACAGCCAGCACCTCGACTGGACCTCACTCTGGTATCCAATGTCTGTGACTGGGTCGATGTTAAGAATATCGGCCATCTCCTTCTCGACCAAACTGTCTACATTTTTCAGCTCAGGATAAGTGTGTTTTAGCAGTCGTCTAAGCTCACATTTCTGTCTGCGTTGGTGCAGAATGGACATTACTTCTCTTGTAGGGGGTGGTGAAATAAAGGCTCTTTCATGTTCATCAACACTGGTTTCCAAATGATGTGTAGTTGGATTTGTTTCAGGTGCATATGCATTGCTGTTTTGAGCACCTTCAGCCATCTTAGAGTAAAAATGACAACCACATTAGATTATTGTAGCCAATATATTAACTTATTATTTCAAATGATTATAATTCATTTTGAGCAAACATGAATGGTTAAGAAGTTAAACATACCTGTTGAACTGTAAGGAAGCCAAACCGCATGCCAAAGAAAAACAGCGTTTTGTGCCTAATGTTTCTAATGGCTATTAATTTCAGCAGTCTGAATTCAGGCAGTTGAGAACAATATCATTCATGTTAGTAATGTGATTTTGAGACTGGTGATTATGAGACCGACAAAGACCGGTAAAGACACCCAGAATAATTATATGTTCTTTCCTGCAAATGAGTAGTTAATTAAACACAGCAAATTAAACTTCCTATGTTGTTTTTTTAATTCAGACCCTAGATCAGGAGTTCACTATCACAATTTGTTATTTACAGATTATGCAATTACAGAAAGACACAAACTACAAATGTTGCTAATGTTTTGCTAATTTTTAAAAACAAGCAAACAATTTTATTTCAAGAATAAGGTGCAAAATATGATATAACGCACTTAATTTATACACAATATTACAATTCATCCCAAAGTTCACATCAGAGGTTAGTTTATACTTGTAAATCAAATAAAAAACCAAAATGAGTTAATTAAAGTACATCTTTGAAACAATTATTCCTTACCTTGCTTGCTTTTGGCTTTTTCCCAGTTGGAGAAGTGGGAAAATTCTGGTTCTAGAACGAACAAAAATCAAGGAAATGACTAGCGTGTCTGATTAGAAACAGCAAATTCAATTTCAAATTGAGCTTTTATGAAAATAACCATGAACTGATTTTCATAACTTCATTCAAGAGGTTTTCCCAAAGTATTATATAGTAAAACTATTAATCATATATACCAATGCTCCTTGAACTTTTATCTAAACACTTGTAGCTAAAGCAGTTGTACAAGCAGTTCATTTAGCAGCATTTTCTTGCTGCCTTACCCCGTCTCATCCCCCTGGCCCCAAAGGTCACCACATGTATCATGAGGAATAAAAGTAGCTACAAGTACTAACTGGTTTCAAGAGGTTTCCTGCTGGTTCTGCAGCTGCCACTTTTGACAGATATAGTGCAGACAATGCTTTGACTGAAATAGAGGGTTTCTCCAGTCCGTGGAGAGCAGAGTTGTCTCTGAAATCTGCGACTGACCTTCTTTTATCCTCTGTAACACAACAAAAAGATCAGAATCACAGTATGGTTATTGTGACTCAAACATTGACTCCTAATTTCCTGAGGAATGAAATCAAGGTCAACATCTATGCTTTTACAACCAGACACACGCATCATCAGGGGGCACAACAGACATTCTGAACTGTCAGATGTGAGATTTATTAAAAAAAAGAAAAGTTTTTCTTTCAGTGGGAGGTGAGCAGTCATGTGATTGATCAGGCATATTGTTTGTTAGTTTTGTGAGACTTTATCTGTGACCCAGCAAGCTTTTAGATTTAACTGTAAATTATGATAGACTATTATAATTTAATGACTATTTCTTAAATGTATCACATTTATGGAATATTTGTATATTTTTTAAAGAAAATCCTGACCCCCCGCAGGATCTTCACGGACCTCTGCTGGTTAAAAACCCAGCGATTGACTTATTGATTTTTGTATGTAACTGACATCAAACATAGTTCAGCTAATGCCTCGATTAATGCTTTTTAAAATATATTTTAAATCCATTTTGTGTGCTTCATTTCAAAATGCTGATGTTATGATGATTATTGCTCTATCAGCTCTCATTACAGTAATGTGGACAGCTGCTATGAATGCAAGTCATCAGTACGCTCAGAAACTAGGGTGGAAAACATCCGACTCTCCGTGACACAGATACCAGTGGGATTTCCAGTCGAGAACCAAGAAGCAACACACAGCTTGGTTAAATGAGAAGAAGTGTACAGACTAATATTATGTTTCAAGGGAAAAATATTGTCTTGCTTCAAGCTGGTAAAATAAAATTGTGATCAACTGTGGCTGCATTTTAGTATCTGAAAAGAATGAAGGAACTGAAACTCATTATCTGATTTTACTGAAGTCTATTTTTTATTGTAGTAAATCATTTACGTGTTGAGTGCATCTGTATTAAATCACTCTTGCTAATCATCTGATCTAGGTATCACAATGATTATATGGGATTATATATTTTTTTGTTCTAATCATTGGTTAAATGATCATGTTTTGCTCTCCAGTTCACCACAACCACATTTTCCAACAGCTATTCATTAACAATACAAGACAGATTTTCTTTAAAACAGTCTATATATAATATTTGATGATAAGCGAAGCAAAGTGTCCAACAAAAAGTCTCTTTAACTAATTTCAGCATGTTAGTGAGTTGAAAATTAACATACGATTATTTATTTTGCACAGTAAAATGTTAAGGTTAAGCTTGTTTTCCAGCCTGTTTTTAACACAAAAATGAATAATGAAATTCTGGAAATCCCATGTCCTTGGTCACACAACAGTGGTCTTCTATAATACACATGCTGTGGGAAATCCTCTTTAGCACACGCACTATTTAATGCAACATAGCAGTTTAAAAATGTGTAAACATGAACTCACCATTCAGTGCTCTTTTTCTTTGCTCATAAGCTTCAATCAAATCTCTCTGAATTATTTTATTAGTTAGTTCAGTAATGATCCTCAGACTGGTCTATCGGCCATGCGTGTCCTCCGAGTGTGTCAGCAAGCCTGTGGCCGCTTCTGTTCTGGTAACAGCTGACCCTGTTCGGCTCCCATGGAGGGATAAGTGCCAGCCAGCTATTTTAGGAGCTATTCTGCTGTACTGCTATTGCTACACCAGGCTGAGTCAATCACTTGTTGAGATATAGCTACTTTTCCAGTCTGCCCCAACCCAGCACTCAGAAATGACTAAAATAAGCATGTTATTTTCATCTCATGTCATCGTGAACAGTTGCTGCTCCTGCTGTGATGTCATCTGGCGTTTCCTCGGTTACAGTTTGGAGACTGCTCACATGTGGCCCAAGTTTTATCAAAAGCAAAGTAAAGAATATTTTCTATATTTCACCATTGCTTTGATTTGACAGTATTTGCAATATTATGTGATTTGTGTCTTGAAAGATCTTCTATATAGTTTGATCTTGACATTCAGGTCACATGATACTCTGTCAACATTTGAAATGCAACCTTGAACTAGAATCCTTAATAGTGGTGTTTGCTGAGGTATTGCTATTACTATTGCTCATAGCTTGGGTTAGAGTTTTGAACAAACCCCTAACCTTACTTTAACCGGGCAAGTGTCCTGTACGGTTTGTGCTATAGGCATGATGCCTCAAACTTTGTAGCTAGATTTTTTTAAGTGATCAGAATTACAAATTTAGCACTGGTGAACAATAAATAAGGCAATAATACATAAATAGTCAATCAATCAATCCATCCATCCATCCATCCATCCAAATTTTTTTTTTTAAATCTGAAAATGCCCAGAATTACCCAGAAGAGTTTTGCATGTGCAAGCACCACTTACATTATCTTTATAAAAATGTAAAATAAATAAATAAAAAAAAAAGTTATGTACTCACCCTCTGGAGATGATCTTTTTTCACTATAAATGCCAGAAATGGTCTTTCTTCTATCAGACCGGGTTATTATCTGTTTTGTTCTTACACTCTGAAATGGTAATTATTTAATTAGTAAAAGACAACCGACTCTTGTTTATGCACATCTCTGTAAGGTCTAACTGTTTACCTTTGTAATCACTTGAACCTCTTCAGTCTCTTTCTCTTGTTCATCATGGCTGTTATTAACCTCTGCCTCTACTTGTGGGTTTGTGTCCTCAGCATCCTTGTTATTGGGAAGTGTAATTGGAAGAGTAGTGTTACTGGCTTTCTCAGTACCCACTGACTGAAGTGCAGTCTTGCTGGTCTCAGGCTGAGTGGTGATCTTTGACTCAAAGAGCGCCCTGAGTGCTGTGGTGCCTGTAGGTTTGTGCCGAGGTAGGCTCCCCATAGACTTACTGCGGAAGAGAGGAGAGACTCTGGACTTCTCTTTGACATCAGTCTTCCTCACTTGTGTCTCAACTCTGCTGACATTCTCACTGACAGGAACTGGTGCAATCTGCATGCTCAACTGTGGGAGAAATTAGAAAACCAGTTCACAGAAGGTTTTATGCTGGTAAAAGTGGATGGTTCCTTCAGTCTTAGGTAAACAATGACATCACATGTTTAATTTATAATAATCTAATAGATTATGTGAGGTTTAGTGTTTTTACCTCATGCTTGATATCCTCTGAAACAACTTCTTTTGTTTTTCTTCCAGGAGAGTTTTGGTACCTGGTGAAGACATGATGTTCAGAAAGTCTGATAAAGTCCTGTTTTTCATTTCATTTCATTCAAAATGATTTCGGAAAATAGAACTGTTATGTACATTTTCTGTTTATTTAAAGGCATGATTTACAGTTTTACCACATAGTTAAACATCAAACAGTCCAACAGATTATTGATATTATGTCATTATTACACAAGAAAGAGTTTATTAACAAAGTATAAACTCTCAATTTGGTTCACTGAAATCGAATATTCTGTCATCATTCACCTTCATGTTTTTCAAAACACATTACATCTCTTATTTTCTGCGGAACACAATAGGAGATCTCAAGCTGAATGTCTAAGCTGCTTGTTTCCATACAATGGAAGTGAATGGTGACCATGTCTGTAAAGCAAGATTTTCAGTGAATAAAAACGCAAATTTAGCCAAGTCACCACTTGGAATATATGTAGTGAACGAATCTCATTGACAACCTTTTTGTTTTTCTTTTTTGGAGCTTGGTCCCCTCCCACTCATTGTATGAAAAACAGCGTCTCAGGCATTTTTGTTAAACACCATATTTTATGTCTCATAGAGAGAAAGCAAGTGTAATGGAGGCCAGCTAGTAAGAGCTGTGCAAGTAAACTTCAATCCCCTGATCTCAAGAGGCACACTAGCAACTGACGCTAGAGGCTGCAGACTTTAGCCTTCTTGTTAGTGTGCCTGCCTCCCATGCTGCCATCGCTGGTTTGAATCCCGCTCAGAGTGGGTTGAGTAGGACCGGTCACGATTGGTTCCGTGATCCGGATAAGTGAGGTTTAGGGGGTTGAGTATAATGGGGGCCAGCTAGTGAAAGCTGTGCAGGTAAACCTCACTCCCCTGATCTCAAGAGGTGCACAGTAGCAACTGACACTAGAGGCTGCGGTCTGCGCCTGCCTCCCATGCCGCAAACGCTGAATCCCGCTTGGAGTGGGGCGAATAGAACCAGAGGGGTTAAACAAGTCATACAGGTTTGGACTATCATGAGGGTGAATAAATGATGACAGAATTAGTGAACTATGCCTTTAAAGTAAGAGAAATGTCTCCCTCACTGTGCCACAAGCTGAGAGACAGATTTCCTCTTGTCTCTGAGTCCAGGTTCTGTCCAGGACACGACCTGATCAGATGAAACACTTCTGAGAGACTGGGCCCTCCGCAAGCTGCTCTTCACTTCCATTTCTTCTTCCTCACCAAATACTCTGTCCTGCGTCCACATCCCAACCTACACACTCTGAACACACACACACATCACATGCGTCTTGACATGGAGCACATTTGTGGCATTCAGTCACATGGTGTGGTCTTACATTTTTACATCAGTAATGGGAAATGCACTTATTAACTGTCAGTCTCAGTAGTGGGACACTTAGCACGCTTTTTTTTATTGCCATTTTTTTTTTTTTTTTTTTTTTTTACATATTTTAGTAATCACCATATGAGGTATCATTTGATAGCGTAAACACCGTTTTGAAATTGGACATTGCATTACCATAAAAACAGTACTTTTACACTTTAAGCAATTTTAGTGTCCAAATTATTTTGTGAAATATATATTTTGGTAACACTTTATTTTGGTAGTCCATTTTAGACATTCTACTAACTATATGTAACTTTGCACCTACATGTCAACTAACTCTCATTAAAGGATTAGTAGACTGTCTGCTTAATATCTGCTAACACTTTATTTTGAACAGACATCCTACTGACTATAAGTAACCTGCAACTACATCAACTTATTCTACTGACCTGAACCCTAACCTAACAGCATACTCACAGTCTACTACAGTCTAGTTAGTCTACTACAGTTAGTTGACATGTAGTTGGAAAGTTACTTAAAGTGGACCATTGAAATAAATTGTAACCTACATTTTATATAAGATAATAAATGTTTAATTCAGTACATTTGCTTTACCGTGAACTTGCACTTTCATTTTTTAAGCTGCTTTCACTTCTGCAATAATGGTCTGAGTGTTTCTTTAAAAAGAGACCAACCTTAGGTCTGTATTCCAAAGCGTTTATGAATTACAACCATTTAAGTTCAGATCTGTGCTAAAAGAGTGTGACAGGTTAAACTGCATGATTTTTATATTATGTTTATTTTTTTTTTTTACAGTTTTCATATTTAATTTTAAAAAAGAACATACACAGTGAAGTGCATACATAATTTTTTAAATTATGCAGAGTATAACATCTTTGATTAACTGACCCATGGCACATTACTCACATTAATCATTACCAGTGTTGATATGTCAGTTATAATCTGATAACTGATAATTAACCATCTCTTGTTTACAGAACACCAGTAATCCATTGTTATGCGCTTAAAAAAAAAAACCCCATTAGATATTTCAAATAGGCCTAACCATGATGCTGTTTTAAAGCTGCATGTTATAAATGCAGTTTTTTTTAATCGGATACGTTTTGATATACTGACAGACCTAAAACGGATAAAATAAGTGAATATTTTACCTTTGAAAAGTGTGTTGCTTTCTCCATTCACAGATGCCTAGAGACAGTTCTCTGTGCATCACGCGGGGAGCTAGCTGGGCAGAATCTGTGGCCAAAGTCCGGCTGGTTTATTACACCTGACTCTGGGGAAAAATGCTTCCTGAAGGTTTGTACCCTGTAAAAAGGGCTGGTCAGAAAAATTGTGATTGCCATCAATAAAACACATGGCTGCTACTACTGAAAGTTGCATAATGTTACATGTCATCTCTGCCTATATGTTGTGTAATATGTACAAAAAGAATACATAGGGTTTTCTCAGGCCTGGCTGTTTGCCACCATATGGGTGATTCCCTCACATTCGAATATTCATTAAATTTATTTCTGAATTTCATTAAGTGAATTCTAAACTAATTAAATAATATAATATGCTTTAATAATAACATAATATACATATTTATGTTATCTGTGTTTTTGTGTGTTTTTATGCATGATTACATTTATTGGTCACACTTTATGTTGCGTGTCATTAACTATTATGTACTTGCATCAAAAATAATTGTTTGGTACATTCATTGTACTTATTGTGTTTATGTTGTATTGCAAAACACTTTGGTGGGATACGGTAAGGTTAGGGACAGGTTTGGTGGTATGGATAAGTTTAAGGGTGGGTTGTAATTTCATGCAAGCATCTTTAAATATAAGTACAATGGGGGGGTTCTTATTGGTAAGAATTATTTTATTTATAATTAATATAGGCTTAAATGAAAATATTCTGACAGTGAGACTTGGTAACCACAGGTAAAACCATACATGGCTACTCACTACTACCACTGTAAAATGATATTATATTATGATATGTTATATAGGCCTATAAAAAAACGCCTAAATGCAGGTAAAGACCTTCACAAAGAAATGAATTATATATTCCCCTACCCACCTAATAAATATATATTGCAATATAAATGGCTACAACATGATATTCAATATAAATATTCCACATTTCCACAATCCATGGTAAATTACTACAGTTTATTCATGGTAAATGTTTGTAAATGTTTGTAAGTGTGGTGATTTTGGGATTTAAAAGTCTTCTGTCTTCATTCATAGCACGTTTCTCCAGTTTTCCTCATTGTTGGGAATGTTAGTGTTTTGTGGTTTGTAACCGTTTTGTGGTTTGTAACCGAGAGGTGTGTGTCGAATTGAAACGTTTCTTACTGGATGTCGCAACACTGTTTAATAATGGTGACCAGGAATAAACGTTGCTCCTTTAAGCTTTCGTTCCATTATCCACTGGGCCGTGCTGCGTAGTTCAAAGTAAACTAGTGAAACACCTGAAAACAGCGCTATTTGTTCTGTATTTGTTGTTACTGACCGAGTAGTCCGAATGAATCCAAATAGTTTCAGGTAGTTATGCAAGCGCGTTTAACCAATTCACGAAAAAGAAAGAATTGAGACAAAAGAATGATTAATTCACAAATGATTGGTATCGCTGGTTCAGTCGACAGAAATACAGGACACATAATAACTGCTGAAATATTCGCACGGAAAACGTTTCTCATGGTCAGTCGGAGGAGCGTGCATGGTATGAACAGTGCAGCTGCAGGCGCCACTGCGGCCACCCAACCCGATCACATGAGAATGCGTATCAATAGTATTCAAATTAGTTTTGGCGTGCATATAATATGCTTGGTAGTCTTGGGTAGTATCAGTGGTGTGGGTGCCCACGGCCGGATAAAGATGATGGCCGGACTTGGCCTGTGGGCCGCCAGTTGAATAGCCCTGGTGTAGGCTATAAGAAGATTGCCAAGACCCTGAAACTGAGCTGCAGCTAGGTGGCCAAGACCATACAACGGTTTAACAGGACAGGTTCAACTCAGAACAGGCCTCACCATGGTCAACCAAAGAAGTTGAGTGTACGTGCTCAGCGTCATATCCAAAGGTTGTGTTAGGGAAATAGACGTATGAGTGCTGCCAGCATTGCTGCAGAGGTTGAAGGGGTGGGGGGGTCAGCCTGTCAGTGCTCAGACCATACACCGCACACTGCTTCAAATTGGTCTGCAAGGCTGTCATCCCAGAAGGAAGCCTCTTCTAAAGATGATGCACAAGAAAGCCTGCAAACAGTTTGCTGAAGACAAGCAGACTAAGGACATGGATTACCGGAACCATGTCTTGTGGTCTGATGAGACCAAGATAAACGTATTTGGTTCAGATGGTGTCAAGCGTGTGTGGCGGCAACCAGGTGAGGAGTACAAAGACAAGTGTGTCTTCCTACAGTCAAGCATGGTGGTGGGAGTGTCATGGTCTAGGGCTGCATGAGTGCTGCCGGCACTGGGGAGCTACAGTTCATTGAGGGACCATGAATGCCAACATGTACTGTGACATACTGAAGCAGAGCAGAGCATGATCCCCTCCCTTCGGAGACTGGGCCGCAGTGCAGTATTCCAACATGATAACGACCCCAAACACACCTCCAAGACGACCACTTGTTAAAGAAGCTGAGGGTACCTAAACCCTATTGAGCATCTGTGGGGCAATCTTAAATGGAAGGTGGAGGAGCGCAAGGTCTCTAACGTCCACCAGCTCCGTGATGTTGTCATGGAGGAGTGGAAGAGGACTCCAGTGGCAACCTGTGAAGCTCTGGTGAACTCCATGCCCAAGAGGGTTAAGGCAGTGCTGGAAAACAATGGTGGCCACACAAAATATTGACACTTTGGGCCCAATTTGGACATTTTCACTTAGGGGTATACTCACTTTTGTTGCCAGCGGTTTAGACATTAATGGCTGTACGTTGAGTTATTTTGAGGGGACAGCAAATTTATTTACAAGCTGTACACTCACTACTTTACATTGTAGCAAAGTGTCATTTCTTCAGTGTTGTCACATGAAAAGATATTTACAAAAATGTGAGATACTGTACCTACAAAGCACTAAATGCTTTAACTCCTCAGAACTTGAGCACGCTTAACTCATTATAGTCCTTCATGTCTATTGCGATCTCAAAATTCTGGCCAGCTGATAATACCTAGAACATCAAAATCACCTGCAGGTAGATCCTTTTCCTATTTAGCACCCAAACTAAGGTCTTCCTAACCTTGTTTGGGAAGCAGACACTCTGTCATTTTAGTAAATCTAGACTAAAAACCTCTTTAACCTGGCATACACATAACACATTTTCACATTACATTTCTATAATTCACATCCGTTAAAGGATTGTTATGTTGCATAAATTAGGTATAATATTGCAAATATTAGTCTATCTGTTTATCCTGAGGTTACCGTGATCAGCTGTATCGACTGTATAGACCGCAATGCAGCCCTGAATGTCAGCAGAGATCTTGTCAACTAGACAATCCCCTGTGAAGGCCTCTTTGACACGAAAGCCATTGCCACAGATCCTCAGCAAAGACCACAAGAAGCAGACAAGTCCATACTGGCGTGATGAATCCGATCTTCAAACAGAAGGAACTGGATGAAATATTTAAATGCTACAATCCACATATAAAATGGAGCTCTCAGAAAATTCCCAGTTTACAAGTTGGGGACGTGAACACTTTTTATTTCTATGTGCTGTGATGTGTTAAGTTAATCATTTAAATGTTTAATATTATCTTAATCTATATTCATACTAAAGGCTTTCTCTGCAATACATCATTACATGCTGTGGTAAGTGTTAGACAGATGGTTAGTCTTTGTTACTCAACCATGACCCAGGTCACATCTGTGGGACCCCTGATGTCTTCTTTTATTAGGATCAAGCTTCCATTTGACTTTTGACCTGTAGGGTTGAGGTACAAGAGCCTGCTCTAGACACTTATGTTCAGGGGTCAGTCCCGAGTCCCAGAGCTGGCATCTCATTCGGTCTTAAAAAGAGCTGCTAAAAACAGCTATGAGACTTAAAGGCATTTTGTTGTGTCTAAATTTTATTCGCTGTTCTCTATTAGGAACTAGGAAACCAATTACGAAATGCATGGATTAACTTGTGAGTACAAAGTTACATGGTGGACAAAATCTGCACACTTTGTTCTGGTAATAAGTGTGATGGATGTTTGCATGTTATTTGATATAATCACTTCTTTGTGCTTTTTGTACTGTTTCTTGTGCTTCAGTGCTTGATGGCTGGTTTCAGGCACTCTGAAAACAGGTTAAGAATGGATACTGCAAAGACCTGATAACCAATGAATGATTTCATTATGTTAGGGGAGTAGTGTGTCTTGCATCATAACCACATTGGGATTTATTTTTATTTTTTGGAGTTGCCATTTTTTTTTTTTTTTTTTTTTAGCAAAAATAAACATTTTGTCCAGTTCATACACTCTTAGAAAAAAAAGGTTCAGTGGGGTTTTATAACCCTTTAGAGTGCTTGACTCAATTTTTATGCCACCCTTTATGCCAAAAATATTCTATATTAATGTTCTTAATCTTAATGTTGTGTTTTACCAAATCGCAGTTAACTCCATCTCTGCATGTGCTGAATTTAGCGTGCATTTGGGAACGTAGCGGGCACCAGTTACGCATTATTTTCACATTTTATTTGCATAGCTGACGATTACAGCATTTCACTAGATTTGTAATGAGATGCATTTGTAAACTTGTTTTCCACCAAAATAAAGCTTGACTGTAGTTTCTGTCAAAATAAAAGCTCACGTGTTTATCTCTTTCAAATATAGAAACTAATTACAAAACTAATTATGAAAGTTTCATTTATTTTTCAGTGCATTCAGTACATGTTTTATATGTTTTACATGTTTTATTACAATATATGGCTATTATATATGGTTACTACTGTCATGGGAATAATATTATAACTATTATTATTATGTAGTGAAATGTAGACTCATACACTATATCACAACTAAAAGAGGGTCCCGTAAAAGGTTCAGGTACAAGTCAATGTACAGACTTTGTTCTTTGATCAATTTGCACAATTGAATATGGGTTGGAGCTCTTAATTTTGAACTCTCAAAGTGCACCAGATTGATGAATTTAACTTTAAAATGTACAAAATCTTCTTCCCGGGAAGCATGCCCCCAGACCACCCTACAGTGACAAGGTCCACCCACCACAGGTTGACAAAATCCTGTCAGAAACACTGGGTACAAACCTTGATGAACCGACTGCGACTTCTGACCCAAAGACCCATGTAGACTGGGAGGAGTGTGTCCCTCAGTTAAACTGGATATTGCTCAGCTGTCTTTGCTACAGAGTCACCCCAGAGCTGAAAAACAAAATACACTGTTATCAGTCCACTAAATAAATTTATGTTCAAAATTAATTTAGTAAATTGGTTCATTTTATTAGAAAGTCTTGAAGTCTTCCTAAAGACAAAGACCAAGACCTTTTAATTCTGTAAATGGCAATGTAGATTAGAATAACTTTGTTAAAGTCTGGGCCAAGACAGATATTTGATTGTTCTCTAAGTCTTTTAGACCATAATTACCTTTGACTATGCCAGCAAAATATAGAAACACCAAAATAATAGTTCTACTTGAAAACTTCTGAAATTGCAAAGTATTTCAGTTCAACAACAGTTCAAATGAATGTATTTCAACAGTTTTGATGTCATAAAGTGTTTCTGACTGCATTATACGTTAAAACAGTGATTACTGTAGTGACTTGCCATATATTTCATGTTTGTGGCTGAGGGGGAACACTTGGTTGTTACAGAAATAAAGAATTTCTTGCTTATCATAAAATTTACGTTTTGAGAATATTTGAAGTGTCAATGAGATCATTTAGAGGCACGGAGCTGGTTGCTGGCAGAGGTGAAGAGGCAGCGCCATTAAAGGCTGATAGAGGATATACACAAGAGCAGAATGTCAATAGCCAAATGGGTTTAATTCATTATAGACATCCCACCATATCGTATGAACTCAAAGCCATTTCTTTAAAAGAATTTCTGCCTGCAAAATTTAAAGTGTAGCCTATAATATATTAAAAACAACACAAGAGTCATTTCAGCTTCTAAGTCAATAGTCCTAACTAGAGTCTCATACAGTCATATACTGTTTAAAAACTCTTCATTTTTGAGCAACTCATGGATTTCTTCAGGACTCAAACACCAAATAATTAGTTTAGCCTAAATTGCAGGGGAAACACTGTTTAAAATACATTTGAATAATGTTACATAACAGTTTTACAAAGGAAATTGAATTGTTTACTTCAGTAGGTATACACAGGTCAGTTTTAGGTTGTTGCTTAATATATCTGCTAATACATTATTATTATTATTGCAATGTATGAAGCTAGAAGATCATAGGCTGTAAAAAAAAAAAAAAAAAAAAAAAAAAAAAAAGGAAAAGAAATGTATGATTCCTTTTTTTGCCAAAAACCAACAAAACATCTCTATCACGGTCACGCTCATGTGACATTGGTTTAAAAAAGGAAAAAGGAATGGATGCAAAAGTACACGGACCTGAATTGGTCACTCATGACAGTTTGTATTATTTGCATGCGTTTTAGCATTGAGCTAAATTGGTCGTAGAGACGACGTCTTTTTATGGAAAATGCATCCCTTATATTCTGTTATTAGAATCAAAAACAGAAAATCACTCATTGCTCTTGCCTGAATAACTTATGGGCGGGGCCTGTTTTCATGTGATGTCAGAAAAACCATTATAAAGCACCTTAGTTTAGAATGTTTCACGGTTCCCTTTGGAGACTAGGGACTTAAAGCAGCAGCTGCTGATACAACAGCAACAGCATTCTGCATTTAACTGCTACTTCTTGACGTTCTACTGTAACCGTCTACTATGGGAGAATAGCCGATTTGCCGTAGTCGATAATACGTGAATGATTAGATAAGTAAATGTTATGTTCTATGGTTATGTGGTATTTTAGTTGTATCTGTATGTCATTTAATGCCAAAAGCAACCAGTCTCTTGATTTTATTTACATGTAATGTATTGTTTACTATGTCAAATGATTAAATGATCCACGCCGTCCTCTTTGTTGTTGCTTAGCAATTTTTGCGTTCTTTTGCTACAGCAGTTGACAGTTTACTTCCGGTCGCCGTTGCAGTTCCATCAACAGCTGTTGCTTAAAGTCCCTAGTAGTCTTTCGACGGTGCATACATATATGGATCACATTCACATGTGCTTATATAACTTGCGTTTTGTGCACAGATTTTAGTTTTTCTTCAACTGTTATGGAATAATGGAATTTTGATTTCTTGGTCACACATATTTGCACAACGAGAACTTCAGGCAAGTGGAAAGCAAGAAATAATTTCTCTACAATAACAAGACAAGCAGGCATGAGACTACAACAGATAACAGAAGAGTCACTGAAAAGTAAGATTTGACAAATAACTATTTACTATTTAAAAAAGCTAAATGAAATCTGAAATAGTTAAATTTATAATGAAACATAGTCAAACACATTTTCAATTGACAAAGCAAAACTAATGCCCAGACATAATTATTTTAAGATATGAAATCTGTGGTGAATTGGCCTTTTTGTCATATTGATTCCTAGCTCTGGTGCAGCACTCTGGGCGGGACTGACCAGCTATGTGCCCATCGCGCAGTCTGTTGTAGTCTGCTTATCCAGAAAACTCTTAACCGCCTGTACAATTAGGGAAAAGTTGTGGCACTGAACTATGTGCGGGACAACAAGCGATGGACCAAGAGCGCACTCTGCGCATTGCATACCTTGGCCAGTTAAATATTTTGGCAAAGCTGTCAGTTCACCCCAAGTAAACACTTGGAGTTAGGACTAGGGTGTGTCCTGTAAGGTTGCAGTGGGTGGGAAACAGGGTGCACCCTAGGTTGCCAAAAAAAAAGGAAAAATGAAAAAAAAAAAAAACTAAAAAACTAAATGAAATGCAAAATATGGTTAAGTTTATAATGAAACACAGTAAAACACATTTTCATATGACAAAGCAAAACTACTGCCTATATATTACGGTGGAAGAATTATTTGCATAAGTTTTGTAAAATGCAATAAAATCAAGAATCTGCAGAGAAAATATTTTCAATGTTTTCACTGACCAACTTAAGTGTATTTTGTAAGTGTAAACACTTTGATTTTAATGGCTACAACACACTCCAAGAGTTGGGACAGAGGCATGTTTACCACTGTCGCATCATCTTTCCTTTTAATTACACTTTGTTTGGGAACCAGGGATACTAATTGCAAGTGACATTTTTGCCAAATCTCGCCTGATAAAAAAACAACTGCTCAACAGTCCGTGATCATTGTCTGATTCTCCTTTTTGTGATGGGCCATACATTTAATAAAATCCCTTTTAAAACATCTGTCAGGTGTCTAAGAAATCACTCTGATGTAGCACATGCTGAATGAGGCCTGGCATTGTCTTGCTTCCCAGAAAAGATGTCATCTTGATGGCAGTATATTTGTCTGTACAGTCCCAATAGACACCTCCACGTCAATGATTCCCTCACACATAGGCAGGTCACCCATGCTGCTTACACTGATGCACCCCCATACTATTACATGTTTGCTTTTGCCACTTTTCATAAGAAGTCATGCTCAGTAATTTCCCAATGTGATGTAAATGAAAAGTTGAATCTTTTGTTTCAAGTTTAAAGTTGTTCACTGATACAATGCATTAAAAAAAAAAAAAAAAAAAAAAAAAAAAAAAAAAAATCCATCTTCTGTGTTACAAACACACTGCTCCAAGACTTGAGTGAAAATCCATGTGCAGCATTTATTTAGGACATTCACGTTTCTGGTTAACAGGAAGTTGATACATTATCTCTGCGGTTACGTCAAGACAGGAAATTCAGGGATGACCTCCGTGGTCGTATCAAGACAGTCAGGAAGTTTATAGGTTACGAGGCTGGGTTCTAGCACTGGAGCGGGCTCATGGGCTGGAGCAGATGTGTGCACAGCCCACACACACACACCAAATGGCTGTGGCCATAATGGCTCAGGCGTGGCCGCCATCTTGGCTGAGGGCTCAGGCGTGGCTGCCATCTAGTAAACAGGCTCTGGTGGGGGAAAAAAAAAAAAAGGACAGGACAATACCAAAACACAGGACATGCTGTTGACCAAAGTGGGCCAAGCTCCATGGCCATCGGAGCTTGGTGTGTGGTGCCTCCCCCCCAAAAAATGTTTAGGAGAAGGGTCCTCCTCAACCTCTCCAACCGCAAAGGAGGACCCAGTCAGCTGAAGGGCGTAATCTAGAAACTTTCTCAGTGATCCTCAAGGACCATCACAGATAAGCAGTGACTGTAGAGGGTTGTTAAGGCCATAGCAAAAGAAGTCAATGAGAGCACAGTCTGGGAGGTCAGTGAAATTAGCAATACCTATAAAGTCCTGGATGTGGTCCTCAAGCGAGCAAGTTCCTTGACAAAGACGGACAAGGCGTACTGCTGGATCCATTGTTAGTGTAGTCTTGTTACGAATACACTGCTCCAAGACTTGAGTGAAGATCCACGTGCAGCATTTATTTAGGACAATCCATAGGAATAGTCAAAACAGGCACAAGGTCAAATACACACAGCATTCCAAACTAGACAGAGAACATGAAACACTGGAACAAGAATACAGGTGCTCAGAATTGCAGTAGTAACATTACCAAGACTACACACCTAACCAAATGAGAACAGCTTAAATAGACAAAGACAAACAAGCTAATGAACCACAGGTGGAAACAATCAGGCATGATGAGAATAATGGGAAGAGAGTTATGGGAAATGTAGTTCATGTGTGAATGTCAATGAACAAGAGGCTGGTGATCGTGACAGTGTGTATTAATAATTAATAAATACATGATTTGTGTGTGTCCACTTTACATTAATTTTCACTTTCACAGGTTATTAATGTCATGAATAAATGGTTCAGAGGTGCTCACTTTACATTAATTGCATAAAACATTTTTTTAACAAGTTTATTTTTTCTAGTGATAAAGTACAATCTTTTTTATTCATAAAACATAATTAAAAATGATTTCAAACTAAGTTAATTAACACTAAATTGATAAAATGATCCCATGATGGGAAGGTGAAGCGCTTGACAGAACCTTTTAAGGCTCTATACAGAACCTTTTCTTCTAAGAGCATACTTTATATTTTTTAAACCTCAAAAGCTTTTGAGAAAAATGACCAGAAAGGAATGTGAATAAAGGGAGAATTTCACAATAAGGCCTTGCTTTGAATCATTATTTTTATTTTGCAGTTCTCATTGCATTAACATCTTCCTTAGCCAGATTTTACACCCTCAAATTACTGTAAAATAGCTTTTCATCAATCCTGAGGTTAGCTAATTTGCTGTGTCTGTTTGACAAACTATCTTGTTTAAAGCCATATAGCTTTGCACTAACACTCTTTCTGTTGCTTGCACTTAAATGATTTCCTTTAGTTCTGTTACCTATTTTAAGCTAAAGGTCTCAGTTGAATTGCAGGTGCAATCTATTTTTTACAACCTGTAAGAGGCCCTGAAGAACTCTGCAAATCCCTTGAGTCATCCATGATGCCCAGAGAGAGACTGATAAATGATCACTTTGTAGAAAAGACAGACTTTTAGCACAGAAGGCAAAGCTTTTTATTTGACTTATAACTTCATTTTCTCATCACATTAATATGGAAGCTTGTTTCCACCAGGGAAATAAATAAAATAAGAATAAAAAAGGTAATTGCGACTTTTTTTCTCTCACTATTATGAGTATCCTATATATCTCGGAATACTGACTTTTTTCCTCTGAATTGCAAGTTTAAATCTCACAATTGCGAGTTATAAAGTCAGGATTGCAGGATATAAACTTGCAATTCTGAGAAAAAGTAGCAATTGCCTATTTTTTTTATCTTTTAATCCATGGCAGAAACAAGCATCCATACTATAATATATATATTTTTTTTATTTGTCATGATTTAGGTATTTTATATGTCAAAATTGTGTGTGTGTGTGTATATATATATATATATATATATATATATACACACACACACACAACATTTTGTGATGTTATGTTATATTATAAAAGATATATAATAAAAGTAATGTTCTTATACAAAATGGTTGTTGTTGAAAATGCTACATAAAGTAATATAGCATATCTTTCCCCCACATGAGAGTGCCTACAAACAGGGGAACTTGACTTTAGGTGTTCTGACTGTAATACTCATGTTTGTGCATGGGACTGTCATATGTGTTTAGTACATGAATGGCTCACTTGAACAAACTCCAATGGCTCCTGACAGCCCAGGAGATGACTGGATTTGAGTTTCTGCCTTGATCTGACATTCTGTCTCCAGCTAAGACTAAGCCATATTCAATGGGGCAAAGAGAGGTATTTGTTTTGTCTTTCCTGAGTCCATGGTGTAACATTTACCCTTGTATCTCTGATCTAAGATCAGCTGTGTGTTTAAGTGAAGTGTTGATTGAAAGGACTGGGTGTATGTTTACTGCGCAACAGCTTTCCACAGGTTTTGTTCCGTATGCATACATTTATTTAAGAAATGCATTGTTTCTTGGAGCATGAGATCCTTTTTTGTGAATTTGTGAATATGTAAGCAATAAGACATTCCTGTCAGAAAATTTAGTCCTAAGCATATAACTACCCCTAAACCTAAGTCTACCCATAAGTTATCCCTAAAATGATAGGTGAATAACACTGATGTAGAAGCACCTCACCCTGGTTGTAAGCCTAAACTTGACATTTACTCTAAACTTGTCCCTCGGATCTGATTGGTTGATTGGAATGTTGTTCCAGGAACTACAAAGATGTTGATCCAGGAACATGTTGCACTTTGTGAAATCAGATACTGCATACAGCTATAATATATGTTGTAATATATGCTTAGTTAACGTCTTGTATTTAGTTAAGTAGACTCAACAAACATGTTAGGCAACAATTACAACTTGTGCTTTTAATGATTACAATATAGGATAATATTTAATAGTTTTGTATGTCGATCCAAAGCTGGCGTAATCTGAAGTCTTGACTACTGTCTTTGCAAATCTGAAGTCTTCACAATAATGCTGCTCAAAACTCAATATAGTCTTTACACAACATGTTGTAATATTCTATTTAGCATATTATCCTGAATTAATTAAACAAATATCATTAAAAATCTGATATTTCTATGAATTATCCTTGTTAAAAAAAGTACACTTTTGCAGAATTTTAAAAAGAGTAGGCTACTTATTAAGGAAAGAATACTTAAGTGCAAACTGAATGTATTGTTTTCATTTTCATTATTATTTATTTAATGATAATATCATTAATATTATTATCTGTAACTACAGTTTTTAAAAATTATACTTTTAAGATTTGATTTGAAGTACACCACAAATGCATTTTCAATTAAGGGTATGCACTTTATACTTATTATACTTCTTCAGTTTTAAATCAACAAAAACTGAGGTCATAGAAGTATATAACACTCCTTTCTAGTGTGTGTATCTGGGTGGCCGTTTTTTTCTCATGTTCATCTGCTAGCAAGTATTTATATGACCACAGGCTAGTACAAGTGTTTTATCTCAACCTGTATAACAAGCACCTTTCATGCAGTAAAATAAGCTCTGTGAAGCCCCAGGGTTATACATCACAGTTTCACATTACTGTGAAACAGCTGGCACCTTTACATTTCATTTCTCATCTTTGCTGATCAAACCAACAGAACATACAGGTTGGTGTCGAGTCTTCTCTGATAACTGTGTCGGTAATGTTTTGAGACAAAAGAAACAACGTGAGGCACCTCACTTTTTGAAAACAGAATGCTGCTCTATAAAGGAAAGATAGCTGGCCTCTTTAGCTTTTAAAGGTCTCCATGGAGGGCAGATTGAGGGGAGACCCTGTTACCAGTCTGCAGAATAACAACATGAGATCTATATGAGTGTTAATGTACTGGTTTTATTTAAATATTGGTGAAAGGAAGGAAAAGATGTCAAATCTTAACTTCTTCAGCAGATTTATATGCATGTGCTGAGGTTCCCTCATGGCATATACTGGATTTATAATGTTTGCCTTCCTTTGACAGATTTTAAACCCTATAGGACATGTTTAACACCCATGCCCCGACAAGCATGGATGATTTTCATGGTTCATCAAGTGTAAGACCCTGTGCTTCATTGTAAATAAGGTTCACACCCTGCTCACGCAGACATCACACGTTATCAGTGCGTTCCATGGGGCTATGGGCTATGCAGAATTGTAGGCCGTCACCAAGCGCCACAAACAAACAGCAGCCGCCTTTTACAGTTCCTCCTGAACCAATACAACGAGCTTATGCTGTGTTCACACTATGTCGTAACCGTAATTTAAAAGGGAAAATCATATTTTATGCTGCCCATTATTTTAATTAATCTAGTGATTTGTTACTTGCATGACATTTTTTATTGTATATCAATCACATTTGGCAATGTTGAGTTAGCCCTGTTCATGTGCATGCTGTCTCAGGGGACCTCACACAAAGACACCCAAAAACTTGGATGAGGTGAGTTGGCGTTCTGACGTAGAACCTGGAAGTGCTGAATGTAACCAGTGTAAGAGAATGACACAGAAGAGAGAATATTGTTGAATAAAGTCATTATTTTTGTTTTGTTTTTGCACACAAAAAGTATTCTTGTCGCTTCATAACATTAAGGTTGAACCACTGTAGTTACGTCGACTATTTTAAAGATGTCTTTAGTACCTTTCTGGAGCCTGAAAGTGGTGGTTAAATTGCTGTCTTTTCCAGCAATTTGTTCCGAAGATGAACGAAGGTCTTACAGGTGTGGAACGACATGAGGGTGAGTAATTATATTAATAATTTTTGGGCAAACTAACCCTTTAAGTCCTATCTAAGTGGGTAAACAAAGCACTGCACACTAATTGCATTTAATATAAATTTAAATTATAAAATATTTTAATTTTAATGCGAATAACATAAAATGAAATGTCTGAAAACATTAAATTACAGGCTTTATCCAAAGCAACTTGTAGTGTTTGAGCTATAACATAAAAAAAAAAAAGAAAGAACGTTTTGAAAAAAAAAATGTTTTTGGTTCTAAGAATGTTTTGGGAACAATATGGTTAAAATTCATAAAAAGAATGTTTCTAAAGCAAATTAATTCTAAAAATAACAAATAAGAAAAATAAACTAATGTTCAGTTATGTGTTGACTGGGATGTAAGATATACATTTTGTTTATGTATTTCCAGGGAATCGAACCCATGACCTACTGTACTGTAGCACCATTCATGCCAAGATGTTTCTGAATCATAATATGCAGCATTATTTCCATAAAACTGACAGATTAGCCAATTCTTCATCAGATCAGTCCTCTGAGCTGTTTGTTCCCCCTCTCACATGCTGCTTGGCTGCAGTCCACCCTGTTACTATTTACACTAACTCTTGATATGCTTTTGGTACAGCACATGATTTTGGCAGCTTCAGGATATTTGTGGTGTTTTGACCACTTCTGATTCCCCTGCCTAACATGAAGATCTACAAAGAACCTATTGTATTGCTTCTGTTGGGTCACCATAATGCTACAGCTAAAACTATGATCATGGTAGCCTAATGGATGCAAAATAATTATTTATATATGTATGTGTATGTATTTTTTTTCTCATTCAAATTATGCTTTTTTGTTTTATTGATTTTTTTTGTGTGTGTGTTTATTTTTATTAAAGGTTTAAAAAAAAAAAAAAAAACTCACTCGTGCTTAGGTTTAGCGATGCACGCAGTTTGTATTTTAAAATGTGTTGATTCACAGGAAGTTAACTGAGGCCCCCTAGTGGACCGCGGCAGCTAACTAGTCACCTTATAATTTAGGTTTAAACCGCGTACTTTCCTTCGTGAGACAGCTGTTTTATAAGCTGTTATGAACAGCTTTCATGTGACTGGATTTCTCATCCCATCTGGTCGGCAAGGTGCCCCGATGTATCAGACGTTTAAGGTCGACAAGTTCAGCTCTAACCATTGCCATATTTTGCTCCAGGTTTAATATAAACAGGCAGGTAGGACTTTCAAATTCAACATTTATTCTAGTTTTATGTGTTCGCTTTTATTTACTTGATACGCATAGTTAGCAACGCTAATTAATTAGGTAATTAACAGATGTTAATTTTATAATTTTTTTTTCTTTCGTCATGTCAATCTTTATTTATTTATTTAAACTAATGTGACTAATGTGATTAATGTTTCCGCGCAACACTCAACATTTTGAAAGACAATATTTTTAACAAGGTCATGAAAACTGGGCCACGGATCTGCTTTGTTTATCGTGGTAATATTTCCAAACGAGCAATAGAGGGCAGGAGAGAGTCGTTGTCAAGTCACATCAGATTGAACATTAGAAAGCACAGGGACAAAGAGCTGTTGTTCAGTCATGCAGATTGCTTCATAAATCAAGACCACTGTATGGTAACATGATAAGCAGACTTTTTTTCTTTATGGAGTTATTGCTAGTTTGTGCTTGCTTTTCTTTGGAATGTCTTGTTAATTTGCTACATACTAGCTGAATATGTTACTAAAATGTGTAATAGGTTAGTAAAGCCTATATTAAATGAACTAGACTAGTGTTTTCTGTAGGAAATACTGGTGCTAACTTACCCTGGTAATTGGTAATTACCCTCCCATCCTGACTAGTGTTCAGCTCGTTTAGTTGGTCAGCTGGTCTCTCAGCCTGACTGGCTCAAATGTGTTAAAACCGTCCAACGGACCAGTCAGACCAGCTGGTGCCAAACCACCTCTAATATCAACATTAACCTTATGAATTCCTTTATGGCCAGACTAGCAGACTAGATAAGACCAGCAAACCAGTCTAAGCTGGTTTCAGATGTTTTCTTTAGCAGGGAAATGTTAAAGTTTTAGGTAAGTGTAGGCTTTGGTCCTGTGTAAATACAGCATGTAAATAAATGGGAGGTGTTCACATTTTAATGTTAAAATAGTGTGAAGTTAGTTAATATATATGGGTTTCAGACAAACTTCAAAGAAATGCAGTACAAATATATTCCTCAAGCAAGTATTGTAATGACATCTATGCAGATTTAGTACAAGTATAAGATGGTGTTTGAATAAAGTTGGCTCTGCCGTGCAGGGTATTCGAGTTCCTGGCAGTGCCAGCTGGAAGAACTACAGGCCGATGCCAACATCCCCCTTTTACCTGGCATTGTGCCCTCTGCGTGCCCGTGCCGTGCACTGAGTTGTCGCGGCAACTAAAGCAGTGAAGTGGAGCAGTCCCAGCTGCAGCCCAGAACACAGTGAGTAATCCTGTGCTTACAGTGAATCTTTATACACACATTTTTACTGACCTAAACTTGCACTCTTAGTCAACTGTTCTTCCAAATCTCACTGTATATCACTCTTTCTTCACGCACACATGCAGGGTCTTACTTTTACAGTCCTGCTTCTCAGTGTAGCTTGACGCCCAGGACAACAATGTGAATTGCTTTAATGAAGTCCTCCCATTGTCCTGTCCAGTTTACAGCATGTGAACCTCTGGGGTCAAGCACAGGGCAGCTGCTCAAAACACAACTGATCTCAGCTTTGTGGGCAGATCCCAGTCTCCATTCCTGCTGCCTTTTGCCTGATTCCCTGAATTCTTGGCACAAATGTGTATTTACGACACAAACAAGTCAGATTCTTTAAATTCCTGTATTACTCTCCTTTTCCTTTGCAGCCTTCCCTCTCTCTCTAACTGTTGTGTGGTTAGTAGTGTTTTTGGGACAAAAGTCAGTAGAAAAGTTCCAGCGTGGGTGTAACTGGGTGTCACTTCAACTACAGGCACTTTTATGTCACAACATTTTTCTTTTTGCTATATGTAACATTAAAATTTTGTTTCACAATGGCATAATTTCTTTTGCTACTTTTCAAATACCTTTTATCTAGATTTGATTATTTTACATTTGTCCAAGATGTTTAATCATAGCATATGGATAACTGTTACTCATTTTGTTTTATTATTTAAATTTTGTATGTTATTTTTTAAAAATATGATATTAAATTAATTCAAATTAATAATTTTTAAAACTATGATAACATTTGAAAAACTATGGTTATGTATGATTATACATTTTAATAATGCATAAGTTAAGATTATAATAATGTAATAAGATAAGAGTAACCTTATAAAATACTAATCTTAAAAATAATCTATCTATCTATCTATACTATTTTTAAAGATTATATATATATATATATATATATATATATATATATAAAATAATAATCTTTACAAATAATCTTATAAAATTATACAAATATGTATATATATATATATATATATATATATATATATTTATGTTTATTGTGCATTATTTTGTCAAATTATGCAAAAAGCCTGAAAATATTATTTTACACTTTTTGTAATTGGTAGTTTTTTATGTATATTAATGAAATGTATAAAAAGATTACAGTTTTATACTGAAAATGCAGTTTCCACTTCTTTCATTTACACCTCACAGAATGAAATAAAAATATGAAAATAAATATGTTCATGACGGTTCAGTTGGTGGGGAATAATTCAATTTTCCTGTGACACATGAATATCTACTTGTTAGGAGCCAAGTTGAAATAATTAGTAAGTTTGAAAAAGTTTTTAAGGGAGATTCATTTCTACAGTTTCAGAATTCCTTCATTTCTAAAGTCCTCAGGACCAAAAGTGCCCATAGTTGAAGAAACACCCAAGTATCCTGCATAGCAGACCTTGTATGCCACCCTCAGAAGGTCAGCTGGCAAATCTGATATTATCAGCAGCATCGTGACTGTGTGGGGAGCAGGGCTTGACTCAGATCTGACTCACCGCTCCTGTGGGTTCATTTCTCTACTGATCTCTGAGCTTTTGCCCTCAGCTGCGCCGGGGATGGACTCACACAAGTTCTTGCACAGAACAAGTTGATCGCCTGATGAAAATAAATAAATTGCTACCAAGTCCGAATCAGTGTGGGGACATTATGCTGTGTTGTTTGGCCCCTTTGATAGTCAGATATTCTGAGAAAATGCAGAGCTTGACGATGACAGCTATGAATTTCTCCCAGTGGTGCAAACAGAATGACTGAGTACATGCTGTGTGCTTCTATTCTGGTGATGGTGATAATGATGAAGATGATTAAGATAATGACACAAGCTGCAATCATCGTTATATTTGGGTGAGGTCAGCAGTGTGGGCTTAGCGCTATAATAAAGTGATATATTTCTTTTCCCATTCAGGTGGCGCAGATCACATGAGTGATGATGCTAGTAACTACAATAGATATGACTTAACCATTACATCATTAAATGATGCGTTCATGTGACAAAAATATTCCTCTGAGGAGACATAATGCTGTTTCACCTGGCAGTGCTGCTGCTGCTGATGATAATTGTAGTGTGAGCTGAGATCACTTGTTGAAGAATGTGTGTAAAACCAGACAGATGCATCATCCGCATTCGTTATTAAAGGATTAGTTCACTTCAGAATTTAAATTTCCTGATAATTTACTCACCCCTATGTCATCCGAAATATTTATGTCTCTCTTTCTTCAGTCGAAAATACATTTCTGAGGAAAACATTCCAGGATTTTTCTCCATATAGTGGACTTTACTTGGGTACAACGGATTGAAGGTTCAAATTGCAGTTTCAATGCAGCTTCAAAGGGCTCTACACGAACCCAGCCGAGGAATAAGGGTTTTGTCTACCGAAACAAATTTCTAACAAAAATAAAAATTATATACTTTTTAACCACAAATGCTCATCTTGCACTGCTCTGCAATGTGCCATGCATTACGTAATCACATTAGAAAGGCCACGTGTGACTGCGGTAGGGCGAAAAACTTTAAAATGTTGTTTTACCTTTTTTTTTTTGTGAAGGCCATTTGACTTAGTCTTTGCACATTCGCTTTGTAAACACTTGCTCGGTACTTCCGCGTGACCTTTTCAACATGATTACGTAATGTGTGGCACATCGCAGAGCAGTGCAAGACAAGCATTTGTTGTTAAAAAGTATATATATATATATATATATATATTTGACTGAAGAAAGAGAGACATGAACATCTTGGATGACATGGGGGTGAGTAAATTATTTGGAAATTTGAATTCTGAAGTGGACCAATGCTTTAAATCATGCATTTACACGCACACATATTTAGGAACCTCTCAGCCTTTGGAAAAAAGTATAATTTTTATAGTTCTACAATATACTTAGCTTTTATTTTTATTTTTATGTTTTTGGTTTTCATTTTTGTTTTAGTTTTATTTTTATTTTAGTGCTTTTGACATTTTTATTCTTTTTTTTTTTTTTTAAATATTACTATTTAGATTTGATATATTTTTATTTCAGTTTCGATTTTTATTTATTTTCACTTAGCAATTTAAAAACTTCAGCTTATTTCAGTCAGTTACCAAGTTTTTCATCTAATAATTATATTGTATTTTTTTCTTATTTCAACATTAATTAACAGAAATGTTTTTAATATCTGGCCTCAGTGATCAATTTGTATTTTTATTATGTATAAATATAGATGTATAAGAATTTATAAACTTGTATAAATTCCTATAAAATAAACTTTCAAATTATCGGCATACTGGATATGACTGGCGTTTTCAAAAAATTATCTTGCAGAAAAAAGTTTGTCTGTTCCCTGCATTTTATATAATATATGCTGTTATGAAAGTCATTTTATAACAATAACTGTAAGACAGACTGTACATAAGCTTTGTACTTTAGTGCAGTGACAATCCTGAAACGAAACAGGTTGAACAATGTGTGTCTCAGCTGTTAGGACGCAGGTGTGCTGCTCCAGTAAACGTGCTGAAGTCCATCTGACTGGGAGGGCCGCTGCGCACACACACTCACACACATACACACACACACACACACCCCTCTCTTTGCATGGGAACCAATCCACTCTAGCTGAAACTCCTCCTCCTGTCTCTGTGGCTCCAAGAGAGTGTGCCTAGGCCAGGCCTGTGAGCGTGCATGCATGAGTGTGCGTGAGCGTGCACGTTTCACACGTGTGCCGGCCGTGGACCGGACCGCGTCTGTAAGCTGCTTTGCAAAGGCTCTATAGAGTGACCGTTTCCTAGAAACACACTGGGATTGTTGTTGCAGAAGAGAGCTGTTTGCACATGGTGCTGCATGACTGTCAAATGCTCAGCCTGAACACGTGTCTGTCTGAATGAGTTTCAGACCTGCATGCTTATGAGTAATAGAAGCATTTCATGTTTGTAAAACTGCTCTATCACACTTTTCTTTGCAAGCATGCTGTTACAACTGGTGGTGTAACTATGAGTATAATGTTGTACAGATATCATAGAAGCCCTAAGAGGCTGTGCATTATTGTTTTCTTATGATCACAACTTAAGTTTCTCAATTTAGCAAAAGTTGTTTTCTCGTATCTTGACTTTGATCTTGAGAAAAAAAAAATGATTCTATAAAATGATTCTATAAGCATGTAAACATTGTGGTCTCTTGAGCTGGGTGGTAATGTAATTAACCACATGTCCCTAGTGTTTATGGTGTTAAAGTTGTTGCCTCCTTCTCAAATATCGGACACTGATGTTGAAGTGGTCTAACATTGAGTGACAGAGCTATTTCAGCTTTAGTGAGTCCCAGATTAAAGTCAAAATAAATGTGGTCATCCTTGATGCAGCAATATATGTATTTATTACACTGTTGCACTGAATGACTGTTACCTTCAGAGCAAGAGAAAACAACTTATAAGTCGAGACAAAGTTGAGACAGCTTCATTTTAAATTACTTTTTTTTTTTTTTTTTGCCATTTTGAGATACATTTTTACTAAAATTATAATAAATCAAATTGATAAGATAAAATATATAATATATGAAAGAATGAATAAAAATGTATATTCATTTGAATATTAATATATTAAAATGAATACATATATTAAAGTTAATATAATATATATATATGTTAATTTATATGTTGTTTGCTTGTATATGTGTTTATGCATGGGTCAGTGATGTGACGGGTCATTTGTTTGTCCAAAGGCCTTAATAATAATAAAAAACAAAGTTATGACATCCAAAGTATGTAAGGCGAGAAGGCCTGGCTCGCAGTCTCCGCTCTAATTCATCCCAAAGGTGTTCTATCGGGTTGAGGTCAGACTCTGTGCAGGCCAGTCAAGTTCCTCCACACCAAACTCGCTCATCCATGTCTTTATGAACCTTGCTTTGTGCACTGGTGCGCAGTCATGTTGGAACAGGAAGGGGCCATCCCCAAACTGTTCCCACAAAGTTGGGAACATGAAATTGTACAACATGTCTTGGTATGCAGAAGCATTAAGAGTTCCTTTCACTGGAACTAAGGGGCCAAGCCCAATCGCTGAAAAACAACCCCACACCATAATCCTTCCTCCACCAAACTTTACACTTGGCACAATGCAGTCAGGCAAGTACCGTTCTCCTGGCAACCGCCAAACCCAGACTCGTCCATCGGATTGCCAGACAGAGAAGAGTGATTTGTCACTCCAGAGAACACGTCTCCACTGCTCTAGAGTCCAGTAGCGGTGTGCTTTACACCACTGTATCCGACGCTTTGCATTGCACTTGGTGATGTAAGGCTTGGATGCAGCTGCTCGGCCATGAAAACCCATTCCATGAAGCTCTCTACGCACTGTTCTTGAGCTAATCTGAAGGCCACACGAAGTTTGGAGGTCTGTAGCTATTGACTCTACAGAAAGTTGGCGACTTCTGCGCACTGTGCGCCTCAGCATGCGCTGACCCCACTCTGTGATTTTACGTGGCCTACCACCTCATGGCTGAGTTGCTGTTGTTCCCAATTGCTTCCACTTTGTTATGATACCACTAACAGTTGACCGTGGAATATTTAGTAGTGAGGAAATTTCATGAATGGACTGCACAGGTGGCAACCTATCACGGTACCACACTTTTAATTTACTGAGCTCCTGAGAGCGACATATTCTTTCGCAAATGTTTGTAGAAGCGGTCTGCATGCCTAGGTGCATGATTTTATACACCTGTGGCCATGGAAGTGATTGGAACACCTGAATTCAATGATTTGGAGGGGTGCCCCAATACTTTTGGCAATATAGTGTATTTTAAAGATTTTGAAGTGTCAAAATGTCATTTGGTTTAACCGTCCAAAGGCCAATACTGTCATTTCATTTGTGATTAAAATGTAATAAATGTATATATTTTTTATTCTGCCATGATTTTATAACATATATTAACAGTGCAAAGTGGTATTAAAATTATGCGTAGAAGTCGTTGCTTTGTTATGAGAAGGAATGTCTGGAAAAATTAATTTCATTGATGTCATTCGGAGTAACCAATATAAAGGGACCATTTTGGATCAAGTCATGTGGTCAGTATCATGTGACAGGATGTGACATCTTTCAGACACCTGCAAAGGACCACATGGTCGTGAAGCAAAGTAACTAACTCTCTCTTAACTATTTGAAAAATTAATGTTTTCACAATTTCTCATACGCATGTCCCAAAACATCAGGTCATTCAGTACAACCGCTATAAAACATGGAAAATGTTGTTATATTTTAAAAACTTGTACTAAATATAATATGTTTGATTGTCCTTTTGCTAGCTAGCTAGCTAGATATCGTCATTCGGTATAACCAAAAGTATCATTGACTTTTGTCCATCTTGTAAAAAATGACAAAAGCAGTGTTAATTGATTATAAAAAAAATACATAATCTCATTGTTAACACTTAATAAAACTTCAAAATGAATTATATCTCCATTGTTTTTTTTTTACACCTTTAAAAACCTTATTTGTCAATGACCCGTATATATAAAACATGGAATTTTAATACTTATATATCATAATTTATTATGAAATAAACAATACAAAATAATTAATAAAATAAAATATAATTTATTTATTAATTTTTAATATATTTACAAATGGACCACTTGAAATCTGTCACAGAACACCAGCTGACAACAGTTTTTAATAATCTGTAAACTCATCACTTCTGTCATCAGTAGAAAAAAATGCAATGTTAATAGGAGGTTGATTATCATTAGGGTACTTCCTGTATGCTTTACATATTTGATTTGAGCATTCATCACAGAAACATCCAAGTAACACCAGGAAAAAAAAAGGTGTGTATTGTGTTTATTTGTGTGAGCAGTGAGTGAATTTGCGAGTGTTCACGTTGTTCTGTGTGCGGCTGTGGTGCCTGTCCTCTGCTGGGAACAGGAATATCAGGTTTCCTCTGTGTGCACAATGTGTACTCAGTGTTTCCTCTGTGTTCTCCTGCTGTCAGCACAAAGCAGTGCTACGTCAAATCAACATGCCTCACTGCTCCTTCCGTCCAAGTGTGTGCACGTGAGCATTACCAGCCGCACACAGTGTGCAGATTTTATTGGACAGGTTTTTATTTGACTGCTGGGCATCTGTTAATTCTCTCTGGTAATACATTAACACCTCAGGAATATGATGCAAACGAATTGAACTGTTAAACTGTCAGGATTTGAGAAACCGCAGTGGGAAAGAAACTGAATCAGGGAACAAATACTCAAAAATCAACCCTCTTTAGTATTTCTGTTGTTTCTCCTAGAATCGAGATTCTCAGATTTTTCAAACCGAACCCCTTTGACCTAAAATACTTTAAGGATCATCTGAATTCAAAAGTTAATATTTAACAACACATTTACATGTTCATGGTTCTCTGATGTCTTTTAATAGTCACATAACATGCAGGTAAATACACTACCATTCAAAAGTTTTCTTTTACAGAAATTAGTACTTTTATTCAACAATAATGCATTAAATAGATCTAAAGTGACATTTGTAATCTTACAAAAGATTTCTATTTCAAATAAAAGCTGTTCTTTTGAACCTTCTATTCATCAAAGAATACTGAAGAAAAATGATCACGATTTCCACATAATATTAAGCAGCACAGCTGTTGTAAGAAATGTTTCTTGAGAACAAAATCAGCACATTAGAATGGTTTCTGAAGAATCATGTGACACTGAAGACTGAATGCTGAAAATTCAGCTTTATCATCATAGGAATAAATTACATTTTTCAATACATTTGTCTCCGAAGATATAAATGTATTTAATAAACATTTCAGATCCTCATACTACTCAGAATTAGTGTCAAAAGTACCGACTTCGATACCAAGTCGGTACAGAAATGTAAAAAATGTGACGCTTTGAGCGCTGTTGAGCGGATTTGAAAACACCTCAGATTGGCCATTGTGTTCACGCGCCCATCATATGTCTGTGATTGGCTACAATGATGTAATGTTTTGAAAGCGGGAGCGTTTGAAAGCAGGCGTCTTATCAGCAGACCGCTCCGCTGATAGATGCCTGCTTTCAAATGCTCCTGTGCGTATCTGTGTAAGCGCTCGGTGAAGAGCGTCATTGATGTCCATTCACAACATGTTTTTGAAGCGTTGATCATTGTAGCCAATCACAGACATACATGTTGAGCGCGTGAACCCAATGGTCAATCAGAGGTGTTTTAAAATGTTTAACATTTTTAAAATTTCAGTATCGACTTGGTATCGAAGTCGATACTTTTGACAACACTACTCAGAATAGTCAGTCAATATGGGTTTTTCATATTATTCTTAAAATGCTATTATTATGCTATTTTAAAGGTTTCCTACAAAAGATTTATATGCATCCAAGGTCAAAAACACTTTCATTTTCTCTTAATATACATTGCAGCATCACTTCTTTTCTCACAGTGTCTGAAACTGTTCGATAAAGGATTCAGTCTCTCTAAACCCCTCCTTTCCAAGAGCCTACTCTGCCCTGACTGGTCAAATGACCCAGTCTGTTGTGATTGGTCTTCCTCATACAGCGTGTGTTGGAAATGAAACACACATTACCATATCTGAATTTCCGCTCCGAAGGCTTCCTCAGCACTTATTCGAACAATAACAATGGCGTTGGTCTTACTGTATCAATTCAAACCGAGTCCTTATTCTTTGGAATGACATGGATTTGCAAAGTGGATTTGCTTTCGCAGTGCAGAAAACAGCACCTTCTTGTCATGTCTACAAAACACAAACCAAACTCTTCCAGGCCTCTGCTACAACTACAGTGTTTGAGGGCGGGTCAAAGTAGACTTTGTATCTCTAGACAGCCAATGAAGACCATAGGTTGGCATTATACAAATTTGTTACAAACCTATGTAGGTTCATATAGGAAGTAAGACTGGAATTACTGACGAATCATTTTATGCATTTCAGAATCGGTTCTTTCTTTTGGGAGACCATAACTACATTTATCATGCACTTTGACCTTTGCAGACTTTTTGTATTCACAAACAGCTATATTACACACTACATGAAAGGGAATATGCGAAAAAATCACAATAGGGGTACTTTAAACACTTGTTCCCTTCTTCAGTTTTGAATATTTGTTTACTTCCTTGCCATACATAAAGAGGATTGAGTCCATGGTCAGTTCTGCCATAAATCGCATTAGTTGGTTTGTGATGTTGGATTAGTATCATCCATGTCCTCTCTGGTTGGTGAGGGTGTAACGGGGATTGTTTTTGTGGTACATTCCGCTCCCAGAAAAGCCCTGGTGACCCCTGGGGCGTCATGTCAGTGCGAGAGCAGAGGAGGAGGAGACGAAGAGGCCCCACTGGTCTCTGATCCTGGAGAGCAAACTGTTCAGCTTCACCCACTTCTCTGTTCATCCTCCTCCCCCATTTGCTCTCGTTCAATCCATCTTCTCTGCTTCTCTAACAGACACAAAATAAACAAGAATCACATGTGATGTACACTATGGTGTGGTACAGCCACAACTGTATGACTGAGCTGGTCTCAGTTGTGCAAACCTGTTATCTGTGTTAATGGACTTTGGTGCATTTGTGTGTGTGTGTTTGGCTAAAGGGGATTTGTCTTGTGATGAGATTAGGCAGAATAACCCAGACGAGAGGGAGCTACTCACTGGCTTTGAGCACTGATACAGTATCGGCTACAAGAAGAGCCCGTTGCTTCCCTGCCGGGTTTGTGTATGTTTGTGTGCAAGTGTGTGCATACATGGTGTGTGCTGCTTGTTTGTCAGTTCTTCATGGTTTGTGATTGTATGGAAGGCCACTGAGTAGTAGTTATAGATGGGTGATGGTCTTACACTCCATCCTTTTAGTAGGTATCTATTTATAGTTTACAACTTCAGATTTTTGTGTACGTGACCCGCAACAGGGACGTCTCTATGGCATTACAGCTCAAAACTATAATAACCCTAGCTGTATCTTTGACAATAGTCACCTTTATTTATATAGTGCTTTATACAATACATATTGTTTAAAAGCAGCTTCACAGAAATAAATGGGGAAGTGTTGACCAGTGACGCAAACAGAATTACAGGGTTAGTTCACCCAAAAATGAAAATGATGTAATTTAGTACTCACCCTCATGTCGTTCCACACCCGTAAGACCTTCATTCATCTTCGAAACACAAATAAAGATATTTTTAATAAAATCCGATAGCTCAGTGAGGCCCCTATTGCCAGCAAAATAATTAACTTTTTAGATGCCCAGAAAACTACTAAAAACATATTTAAAACAGCTCATGTGACTACAGTGGTTCAACCTTAATATTAGAGAATACTCTCGAGAATTACTTTTTGTGCACCAAAAAAACAAAATAATGACTTTTCAACAATATCTAGTGATGGGTGATTTCAAAACACTGCTTCGAAGCTTTACGGATCTTTTGTTTCGAATCACTGGTTCAGATCGCGCATCAAACTGCCAAAGTCACGTGAACTATTGAAATTTCGAAACACTTATGATATAACAAAGCCGTATTTTGTTTTTTTCCGTCACTTAAGTTCATAACATTAAGGTTAACCCACTGTACTCACATAAACTGTTTTAAATATGTCTTACCTTTCTGGGCTTCTGAAAGTGTTAATTATCTTGCTGGCAATAGAGACCTCACTGAGCCATCGGATTTTATCAAAAATATCTTAATTTGTGTTTCGAAGATGAACGAAGGTCTTACAGTTGTAGAACGACATGAGGGTGAGTAATAAATTACATAAGTTTCATTTTTGGGTGAACTAACCCTTTAAAGCAGCTCTAATAATAATTAACATTTATGGCTTTGTGTCTAAAGGAATATATTATATAACACTTGTGGCATAATTTTGATTACCATGAAAATTCATTTAGATTTTGTCCCTTGTTTGCTTAAAAAAAAAATACAGTGAGGCCTTTTATGGAAGTGAAAATGGAAGAGTTAAAATACTCAAGAATGTAAAAAAAAAGTTTTTTGTGTGTGATTTTAGTATAAAAAAATAGCTTGAAATTGTCCAATTTTACATCTTTGTTGCCACAATTCCCAAAAATGGCAGTAAAAAAGACAAGAACGACTTTACAGCTGAAATAATACACAAGTTCGAACAAAATAATGTAAGTGCTTTTACATTTACATTTATGAAAATTAGTCAAAATTAGTTTTTTGTGGTGATCAATATAATGCCAAAAACAGTGTTGGATTGTTAACTATTAAAAAATTTTTTGTTAATTGAAATAAAGATAAAATTAAATATAAATATTTGATGAAAAACTTAAATGCGTTGGCAGCTAACTGAAGTAAAATAAATTTGAAGTACTAAAATTACTAAAACAAGCTAAAACGGAAATAATAAATTGAAGGGAAATAGAAATATTTTTAAAATGACAAAAGCACATAACAAACTGACAAAAATTTAAACTAAAATGAAAATAAAAAAGAAAGCTAATTAAAATATTAACAAATACTATAATATATAAATAATACTAATATGACTCTGGCCACAAATGCTGTTGATTGAGCTTATCATGTATTACAGCCTGGAATATTCCTAACAAAGTTCCCATGTCGTTGTATTTGCCATTACATGAACGACTGCTTGTTATACCATTCCTTTAAACAGCTTGTTATACAATTTCACGGATCAGTTCGTATTTCCCAAAGTTTTGTTACTCCAGTGTCTTTATTCTATCTGTGTAATTGTTCTTTAATTTGTTTCAGAGCTGACAGCTTATCTCTGCTTCATCTTAAATGCACTTCTTTTGGAGACCGACAGAAGATTTTCATGATGTTATCAGGGGTTTGTGTGCGTGTGTGATGTAGTGGTGAGATTACCTTCCCTTAATGGCACATGCTTCATAAAAACAGATCCTGTTCCCAATGCCTTCCTGTAGGGGGCAATATCCCCCCTGCCCCTTCTAAGAGCATCTATCACTAATTGACCCTATACTAAAAACATACCAACAACCTCCTATCTTCCATAATCATGTGTCAGTAATGCATTGTGTTTCTAGACTGGTTTGAAAGTAAAGAGGGATTGATGTGTTGCTGAATTTAGTCATATTTAGTCAGTGGGTGTTAGATTTGTGTGTTATTTGTTTTTTTCCATTTTGCGCCAAATATAGGTAGCGAATACGCCATGCAGTCTGTGTTTGCAGGGTTGTTCTATTAATGGGGATGGATTTATGGGATAGATTGGCAGGCACCAATACAGTAAAGAGTCTATATTAAGATTAAGACAGAGAGTCAGTTGGCCAAATGATAGCTGCGGTCAGGATGAAGTGTTATACTAACCTACAATCAAGTCCTAAATAGTCATTTCAATGTTTTATGGTTATTTTTGTGCTTGTGCTTGCAAACAGATATCATTATCAGTCATTAAAATATTCATACTTCTATTATGAATCACATTGCATACAATGCTATATTACAAGGGTCTAGGGACAGCTTGCGGGTCAGCAATGAAAAATAGTGTAAAAATGTAAAATGCTATAAAAAAATGGAACTTTTTTATTCTGTTTTCTAAATACTAGTTCATGAGATTAATCACTATTAATTATTCTGTTGATAGCCGTAGTTTTATATATCACTTCATGTTTATGCATCTGATGATGGGTAGAGAAAATGCATAATAAAGTAAATATTTTTATTTTCCACAGTGACCATATAAGGTCTTTTAAATATGAAAATATATAGCTGTCTTTATTTTGTAGAGGAATCATAAAGTTTGAAAAACTCTTAAACAATAAGTCAGGATCTTGTTGAGTTAACCACAAAGTAAATATAAACTTCTGTCATGAAACTCTAGATTGCGCAGGTTAATATGTCCTGCTCGTAATCACATTGTTATCTATAGGGCACAGCTGATTGGTTCCTGCTGTATCAGTAGTCAATGAGCTTGCGTGCTCAACCTTCAAAAATACTTGGGTAGCATTTGCCTTAGCAGTGTAGCGCACTTTCAGAAACCCTCCACCTTCCCCAGCTCCACCTGTATAGATCTGCGATAGGTAATTCATGTACGATATATTGTACAGCAGCAGCATGTCTAACTTGCCCACAGCAGCATGTCGTATATGTATTGGCAGTAGCAAGTCCCGTTACTCCCGTACTTGCTCTGCAGCAGCAGTATAGCACATCTATTCCACTAAGACCAAACATATCAACATTATCATACCTATTACCATGCCAAACATGACAGTTGTCATGACAGAAATGGTTTAAAGTCAGCATAAAATAAAAATTCACCTTAATCACTATATATTCTAAATGCTTGTTGTAGATCTTATTTTGAAAAATTAATCCGTGAATTCTGTATGTTTTTAAATGTCCTGTTTCAATCAGAATATCACATTATAGATATAAAATGGGTTGCTAACACCATTTCATGTTGACTTTAAGAGAAATAGTGTAGTTAAATGGGACATTTTTCCTGGAAAAAATAATGGTAACACTATGAAGACCATGCTTATAATGAATTATAGCTCCATTTATACTTATTTATAAGCAAGTATTACTATTTTATAAACATATTTATAAAGACTTATTAAGACCTATACCACATTATAAGAACAGTTATAGTTATTTTATATTATTTATATAATTAATTATAAGTCAAGCATTTACTTTTTCAGTGCTCATGCTCATAATCCATTATACACTGATTTATAAGTATTAATTAGTCAGTCGTATGGTTCCATGAATGTATTTATAAAGATGCAACCTGCATTGCTATAATGTTATTATATTATAGTTACAATGACTTTTTATTCACATTTATTTCTGTCAAATTAGTCAATGTATTGTTATTAAAACCTGTGTTGTGTTCTTATAAATACTTATTGTGAGTAATAATAGTTACTAATCTCTATGCATCATTGATGGCTTTAAGTAAAGGGAAAATAGAGGATGCAATTATTCTAAATGTTAAGAAATCATGATGTGCTCATTTTAAGTTGTTTACTTGTAAATGTAACTAATGAACAATAATTCCAATAATAAAATAAAATAAAATAAAAACACATAAATCATTAAACAGTTGAAAAATGTTATCTTTTTTTAATGTTACATGCTTGCAAAACACTGCAACAATATTTTTAAAGTATAATTCCAAACAGCTATAAGCAATACCATGCATATGGTTGAGGAGATATAGATTTTAACAAATTCATGACCTCTAATACAAACATTAGCCATTAAAGACATAACTAATTGGTACAGCAAATAAATGTCTCTGGAACTATTTTATATATGATCATTTGTAAATCAGTGTATAATGGATTATGAGCATGCACACTGAAAAAGCAAATGCATGGCATATAAGTAATTATAAAAATAATATAAATGCATCTATAACTGTTCTTATAATGCAGTATAGGTCTTAATGAGGCTTTATAAATATATTTATAGAATAGTAATACTTACTTATAAATAAGTATAAATGGGTCTATAAATCATTATAAGCATGGTCTTCATAGAATGTGTTACCAAAATAATTTGTGCATAATGTCAGACAACAAATAATGGATTAAACCCCACTGTGACAGATTCATGTCACTGAAATTATAATTATTGATGTGTTTGTTTTTACATTTGTCTCCTCTTTTCTCTTCTCCTCTCCTCTTCTCTCCTGTGGGTAGGAGCCGGGGGGCTGCACATGTCGTCAGCTCTGGTTTGCATTATGCAGGTCTGTCTGCAGGGAGTTTGATTAATGGCTGGAGTCAGAGGGGACAGACACAGGAGCTCAGGGGGAGTTGCGCACAACATGCATCTCCGCCAATACAACAACTAGATGTAAGTGGGTTTACCCATTAGCATGGCATTTTTCAGCTCTGTATTTTGCTTATGCGCAGGAACATAAGAGAAACCTACAGCTGTTGGATCAATAACAATATTCAATATTCATGCAATCTTATTAAATGTCAATGATTAAGCTATGTGTATAAAACCTTTTGAAAAGTACAATCACAGTAGAACATTCCAATCTGTGCTGGCGCTGCCGCTGTCCTAGAGAGAGCAGTTGTCACATAGGTATGAAACAGCTTCACAAACAGCTTTTTCAACCACACACTATCTATGATAGCAAACAAAATAGAGTAAATCACCTTTTG